>CM076570.1:1344436754-1344813040 GCA_034641835.2 Pinus albicaulis | reverse complement strand
TATCTGTGAAGTTAGCATAGATAGAACCCAATTCTAGAGATGATTACATATATATATAACATAGTTGGTCGTATTCATACTTTTTAGCCATGTTGTTCCTTCAGGAGGATTACTCTGTATTTATTTCCTTCTATTACAGGTTACACTCTAAAAGTTATATTCCTGTTTGTTTCATGTTTGATATTTGTTGGGTATGTGTTATATTCTTTCCATGACTAAGCACGCGTGGGGGGGCGATAGCCCCCCCTTTGCGCTGGGCGCAACGGGGGGGTCACAGGGGGGCGGTATCCCCCCCTGTCGGGGTCCGGGGAAGCGCCCCGGCGAAAATTTTTGGTCCTTAATTTCCGGTGGGTAGTCTGCGTCCATGGTTTTGTGCATGGTTTTGCACATGGTTTTGGGGTACGATGGTTTTCGGCCCCTGGTATTTTTGTAGATCCAGTCAAGGGAACTACCGTTATGTTCTAATCCAGGGTTAATGGATTGGGGTTTATGTATGCTCTTGCATGTATATATATGTGTTGTAACACTAAAAGGAATACAATGAAAATCGTTTGGGTCGTCCCAATTTGGGATCCAGGAACATCTCTCGTGTTTATCTCCTGTTTTATGTTTTATGCTCTCGCTATTGTTTATTTTCTGTTATAAGATTCGTGTGTAGATAATTTTTGTTCAGGGTTAAAACCTACATTTGGTATCAGAGTTGTTTCGGCTTCAAGGGGATGCCTTTGCTGCTGAGGGTTTTTTGCTTGGGCCTGAGGTAGACCCTGTTCAGTGGGAGATCTGCAGGATCGATTCTTGCTTTGAAAGAAGATGGCGAGCAGCAGAAAGATAGAGATCGAGAAATTTAATGGTCAGAGTTTTGAGTTGTGGAAGCTCAAGATGGAGGATCTGCTGGTGGATAAAGATCAGTGGATCGCGGTAGATCCAGGTACTAAGCCAACAGGAATGTCAGATGAAGATTGGAAGAAACTGGATCGGAAGGCTAAAAGCACAATATGGTTGTGTGTCTCAGATTCAGTATTGTTGAATGTATCTGGGGAAGCTACGACGAAGACCTTGTGGGAAAAGCTAGGGACTTTGTACCAATCTAAGTCTCTGGTGAATAAGTTGTTCCTACGGAAAAAGCTGTATAACCTGAGGATGAAGGATGGAGACTCGGTGACAGAGCATCTGAACGCCTTCAATACTGTGGTAAGTCAGTTGTTGTCTATTGATATTAAAATCTCAGATGAAGATAAGTGCATCAGTTTGTTGTGCTCTCTACTAGACTCGTGGGACAGTCTGGTTATTGCAATAGGTAGCAATACAACTACCTTGAACTTTGATGATATTGTCTCAGCCTTGCTGTCGGAGGAAATGAGACGGAGAAATATGGAGGGTCAGAATGGAGATGCCTTATCTGTACGAGGAAGGTCCCATAACAGAAACAAGAATAAGGTTTCGAGTGGGAGATCCAAATCTAGAGGGAGATCTAAATCTCCTGGAAAGTTTGTAAAGGTGTGCTGGAAATGCGGAAAGGAAGGACACTACAAAAAGGAATGCAGATCTAAAGCTCCTGAGAAAGGAAAGGGATCCGATGAAGCTCCTTCTGCAGAGGCAAAAACCACCTCAGTTGAAGGTGGGGATGTGTATTTGGCTTCTTCTTCAAATACACATGTAGATCATGAGTCATGGTCGATTGACTCAGGTGCATCCTTTCACTTCACTCCCCATAGGGAGTGGTTCTGCGAGTATGAGAAATATGATGGTGGTGATGTCTTCCTAGGGGATGATAGGAAGGCCAGAATCATTGGTCGTGGGAAGGTCAAGCTGAAGCTGCAAGGTGGAAGGATTAGAACACTTCCTGGTGTTCTGCATATTCCTGCATTGGCCAGAAATCTGATTTCTGTAAGCAAGATGGATGATGCAGGTGTAAAAATAGTGTTCGAGAAAGATGCCTGTAAGATGGTTCGGGGAGCACTGGTATTAATGCATTCTGGACCTGAACTCTCAAGAAGAAGCTGCGAAGGCAAGAAGTATTTGGCGGATGCATAGCCTCTGTTCCTGTGCGGGACGGAAAGCCCTGCCGGTCTCGGAGAAGGGTGATCATGCTATGCATCAAGGCCGAGAGCGACATGGAGAGAAGGGCCTTCAGATACTGCATAGAAATGGTATGGTAGAAGGTATGTATAATTTCTCTCTGGATTTCGATTTCTGTGAACATTGTGTATATGGGAAGCAGAATCGGTGAGTTTTCCCTTCCGGTGTTAAGAGGGCGAACAAGATATTAGAACTTGTGCACAAACTCTGGATGCTTGGGCCTCGTGTCAGGCCTGGCCATCGGGAAAGTCCGTGTACTATGTTTTTTTCGAGCAAGATGATTTTAAGGGACAGAGGATGGAGAGACGGAGGAAGAAATTCAGCGCCTTAGACAAATTTTAGCATCAAGGCTCTGGTGGAAAACCAGACAGAGAAGAAGATAAAGGTGCTGAGGACAGATAATGGTGGGGAGTTCTGCAAGAAGGAATTTGAAGAGTTCTGTAAGAAGTGTGGTATAGCACGACAGAAGACTACTCCATACACACCGTAGCAAAATGGAGTTGCAGAAAGAATGAACAGAACACTGATGGAAAAGGCAAGAAGCATGCTCAGTGGTACCGGGTTAGGACAAGAATTCTGGGCAGAGGCAGTGGAGACTGCATGTTACTTAGTTAACAGATCACCTTCATCAGTGTTGGAGGATAAGACTCCACATGAGGTATGGACTGGTAAGAAACCCTCTCTTTCATATCTAAGGGTATTTGGATGTGATGCATATGTACATGTTCCAAAGGAGAAAAGGACCAAGTTGGATAATAAATCTGAAAGGTGCATCTTTATCGGGTATAAGGATGGTTTAAAGGGTTACAAGCTTTGGAACCCAGAAACAAGGAAGGTTGTGTACAGCCGAGATGTGGTGTTTAGAGAGGTGAAAGATGTTGTTACACATGAAGTCCTACCAAAAGAACCTGAGAAGATAGAGTTTGAGCTAAAGGAGGATGAATCAGACTCTACAGCAGAAGAAGATTCAGAAGAGGAAGAGCCACAAACTCCAGCTTTGAGAAGATCAGTTCGGGAAAGAAGGCAACCAAAAAGGTATAGTCCATCTGCTTTCTGTTCAGGTTTTGCCTTAACTATAACTGATGATGAACCCAGAACTGTCAGGGAGGCAGTAGATTCAGAGGATGGAAAACTCTGGAAGGAGGCTATGGTTGATGAAATGGCATCCTTGCACAAAAATGATGCATGGGATCTGGTGGAGTTGCCGGCTGGAAGGAAGCCCATTGGGAGCAAATGGGTGTTTAAGAAGAAGATGAATGTAGAAGGCAAGGTGGAGAAATACAAAGCTCGGTTGGTAGCGAAAGGTTATTCCCAGGTGCCGGGAATTGATTTTGGTGATATTTTTTCTCCCGTTGCCAAGGTTACTTCTATTAGATTACTTTTATCTGTTGCTGCTGCATTTGATTTTGAGATAGAACAGATGGATGTGAAGACAACTTTTCTTCACGGGGATCTAGAAGAGGAGATCTACATGAAGCAACCTGAAGGCTTTATGGTGAAGGGTAAGAAAGAACTGGTATGCAGGTTGAAGAAGTCTCCGTATGGGTTAAAACAGTCACCAAGGATGTGGTATCAGAAATTTGATACCTATATACGGGGACTTGGCTTCACCAGAAGCAAGGAGGATCACTGTGTTTATTTTAAATTAATTGGTGACCGTGTTATTTATTTGGTCTTGTATGTTGATGATATGTTGTTGATTGGAAATGACAAAGAAATTATCCAAGATTTGAAGACCCAACTGTTCTGATATTGTTTGAAGGATCCAGCTCTTAAACTACGTTTTTAAAAGGGAAATTAAGAGAGACTGGGGTAAGAGAAGGTTCGTTAAACTTAAGATAGCATGGTTGAGACTATACGAGAGGGTCTAATATGCATGATAGTAAACCCAAGGGAATTGCTCCTATTCCTTGAAGGTACAAAGTCAAGTCAACAACAATATCCCAAGACACATAAGAAGAGGAGTATGTCCCGTGTTCCACATGCAAGTGCAATAGGTAACACAAGCATGGTCTGTACGCAGATCAGACATTTGTGACATGCGGCAAAGGAGTATTGAGCAGGTTTATGTCAAACCCAGGAAAGGAGCATTGGATAGTAGTGAAGCGAGTTTTCAGATATTTACGTGGCACTAGTGATTATGGCTTGTGCTACCAGGGAAGACCAGGATTGGAAAGAATTTTGGACATTCGTGGTTTTGTTGATGCGGACTGGGCTGGAGATCTGGATCAAAGAAGATCTACAAGTGGGTATGTGTTTAGCCTATTTGGAGGCGCAGTCAGTTGGATGAGTAAAAGACAGTCTGTAGTGGCCCTTTCAACTACAGAGGCAGAATACATAGCAGCCACTCATGCAAGCAAGGAAGAAGTTTGGTTGCAAAGATTGTGTTCAAGTATGGGGTTGGTACAGCAAGCTATAAGGATAGACTGTGATAGCCAAAGTGCAATTTTCTTGGCTAAGAACCCTGCCTATCATTCAAAGACAAAGCACATTGATGTTCAATATCACTTTGTTAGAGATATGGTTGAGGCTAAAAGGGTGTTGCTGGTAAAGGTGGACACTTTGAAGAATGTCGCAGATGCATTGACGAAGTCTGTGAGCACTCAAAAGTTCTCTTGGTGTAAAGAAACAATGGGTGTTGAAGAATTGGCCCAATGACTAAGCTCTCCTGTGGCCCCTTGTGGAAAGAAAACAACAAGTGGGAGAATGTTGGGTATGTGTTATATTCTTTCCACGACTAGCCCCACGTGCTGTATGTTGCACGAGCGAGCCGGGGGCCGCCAGGGCGACCGGGGCCCCTGATTGTTGGGGTCCGGGGCAGCGCCCCGGCCAAAATTTGTTTTTTGTGCGGACCCACTCATAGGCGGATCCGCCCATGGTTTTGTGCATGTTTTTGCACATGGTTTTGGGGTTTGATGGTTTTCGGCCCCTGGTATTTTTGTAGATCCGGTCAAGGGAACTACGGTTATGTTCTAATCCAGGGTTAATGGATTGGGGTTTATGTATGCTCCGGCATGTATATATATGTGTTGTAACACTAAAAGGAATATAATGAAAAATCAAGCTGGTCGTCCCGATTTGGGATCCAGGGGAAAATCTATGTGTTTATCTATTTTATGTTTTATGCTCTTGCTATTGTTTATTTTCTGTTATAAGAATCGTGTGTAGATATTTCTGTTCAGGGTTAAAACCTACAAGCCAAGCTCACCAAGTCCTCATCATCAACAGTCACCCCCACACTTCCCAGCTCATCCCTACATTGGATGAACTTCGTGAGGTACTTGGGCATACTATTGGGTAACCAGCTCCAAAAAGAGAAGAAAAGAGATATCCACGCCTTAGAAATAAGCCACTTCGAGGGGGCAACCTCCAATACATTACATGAATGAACAATTCTTTGATGATACAATTCACAAAACCTCCTTTCTATATATAGGAGTCCATGGGGCCATAATGTATCCTAGTGGGCCACAATGTAATCCTAGCCGACCTAACAATAATAATTTAAGGGCACAATAATAACAAAATGGGGGTTACAAGGGTACAATAATAACAATAAGGGGTTTACACTAACAATAATAAGGGCTATACTAGTGATATAGGGACCTAACATGCCCCTCTCCTTCAAAAAAAAGTGTTGTCCTCAACACTTGAGTAGCTCCGGGTGCTTTTGTATAAAATTCTCATCCTCCCATGTAGAATCTTCAGTAGGTAAGTTCTTCCACTTGATGAGATACTCTGAAATTGATCGATTCCGTAGTTGTCGAGTTCTTTTTTCCATGACTGCTTCAGGTTCCAATATGATTTTCCCTTCCCCATCAAGTTCTGGCAATACTGTTTGAACTGGAAGATTTTCACCTATAACCTTCTTTAAGCATGAAACATGGAAAACTGGATGTACTCGTGAAGAAGCAGGAAGTTCCAATTTGTATGCCATAGTACCAATCTTTTGCAACACCTTGTAAGGACCATAGTACTTTGGCGATAATTTATTATCCTTCTTAGCTTGCTTGAGGGACATTTGTTTGTATGGTTGTAGCCGTAAAAATACCCAATTTCCTACATCAAAACTTCTCTCGCTGCGATGTTGATCTGCCTGTTGTTTCATTCGATTTTGTGCCAAATTCAGGTTATCCTTTAAGAGTTGGAGAACTTCTTGCTGATGCTCGATGTGATCTTCCACTGCTTGAACCTTTGAATTTTTCCTTAAAGATGATGTGATGGATGGTGGATGATATCCATAAAGTGCCATAAATGGGGTCATTTTTGCTGCAGTATGGAAGGAAGTGTTATACCACCATTCAGCGAGAGGTAACCACTTGACCCATTGTGTTTGTTTATCGAATACAAAACAACGAAGATATCCTTCCAGTTGATGATTAGACTCTCCATTCAGTTATTTTTACGAATTACATTCCAAAAATATTGCGAACCAAGCTCTGAAATTTTTTGACGAATTTCCTCAGGATTTCAGCTTCGTACCATATGAATTTCAGATTCTGAACCTTCGTAGAAAAAAATTTATAGCGCAAATTCCACGATGACCTGTTTAGGAGCCTGAAAAAATACCTGACTTCCACAGATGATATCTCCGAACTTATTGCGAACTAAGCTCTGACATTTTTAGAAAATATTCCTCAGGATTTCAGCTTCGCACCCTAAAAATTTCAGCTTCTGAAACTTCGTAGAAAAAAAGTTATAGCTAAAATGCCACGATGACCTGTTTGGAGCAGCGAAACCCTAGAATCCCAAGCCTCTGATACCAAATGTTGGGTAACCAGCTCCAAAAAGAGAAGAAAAGAGATATCCACGCCTTAGAAATAAGCCACTTCGAGGGGGAAACCTCCAATACATTACATGAATGAAAAATTCTTTGATGATACAATTCACAAAACCTCCTTTCTATATATAGGAGTCCATGGGGCCATAATGTAATCCTAGTGGGCCACAATGTAATCCTAGCCGACCTAACAATAATAATTTAAGGGCACAATAATAACAAAATGGGGGTTACAAGGGTACAATAATAACAATAAGGGGTTTACACTAACAATAATAAGGGTTATACTAGTGATATAGGGACCTAACACATACTGTCGCCTTTCTCCATTTTTATGTTTCTATGTTTGTCCTTGAGCGTGAACTTCCTTTGGTCGCTCTTGCTTTGGAATAAGTCTATCAACGCTTTCCACATCAAGAATGGAGAAGCCTTACCATGAAGGTTGGACACTATGTGAACCTTTACACCTTCCAACAGAATTCTTCAACACTTTGTTGTCTTCTTTTGCCATGCGTCAAGTGAGGCAGCATCGCCAGAAGCAGGTTTTGGAATTTCTGCATCTATGAACTCCTTCAACCCATTGTCATCTAACACCGCCTCCATCCTGTCCTTCCATGCAATATAATTCGATATGCCCTCAAGGGCATACTCCAATCACAATCCATTGAAAGACATCTCAACTTCGACACCAAGAAAACACTGCTGCAAATTCGAATTCCACCAACACAAAACTCAACCGTTTCAATGTTTTGCAATTGCTCCAATGATCAATATTGCTCCGATACCATGTAGAAATTTGAATAACTGATATATTATTCACCGATATTCTCTTGATCACACACTATTTTAAATTCATGTACAATACATAATCTCTTCTACCATTGATCATTAATTGCAGAAATAAAAACAATCGCATGCGCACATTAAAACCATAAACAATCACACATATGAACACAGTATTTTATGGGAAAGCTTAAAGCTAAAAACCCCCAACTATCTGTATATTATATATCATAGAGATCATGTAGCAATAATTATACAAAGCTCCTCACAAGCTCTCAGTACAATCTCCAATTTCTACACACTAATCAGGTCCGGTCTAGCAAAACACATGCTCCAATCTTCGCCACCTGTTAGCCTGCCTCTACTACGCAATCCATGCTTAATAATGACTCTGAATGAACTCGAATCCACCTAGTATGCATGGCGCAATCCTCATTGGCATCTCCATCAATGTGTGGTGCAAACTCATGCACCAGTATAGTCACAACTGATAGTCACACTACTCTTTCACCTATCTCTCCACTGGTCTCCACTGAAACTGTCCATGCACTGAATTTAACTAGTGTATTCTTTAGTTGATTGATGAGTTATTAATTAGTGAATTAATTAATAATTAATTCACACCACTCTCACTATTGTATCAATCAGTTAGACTAGAGACAACTAGCTTAACTATGTTTAACTCCACCAACTACTTCTCCAACTCCACCAAAATCTGTCACATGAGTTCTAATTGAAGTCCTCATGCATTAGCTCCAGTAAACCCTCAGGAATAGCATTATTCCTTCTGTCAGCTGATGTGCCACATCTGTGCACTTAACCGAAGTGCTCCAAGAGAATAAGATAATGTTTATAGTCCAAATATTATTAAGAGCTAATAATATTCGACATATCTATTTTTAGACTGGAAATCTAAAAATAGATTCTACCCAATATGTCTAAAAATAAAAGTCCATCTATTTTTCCAACTTGACCAACCATCCACAAATAACATCCTGTAACTCATAGAATATGATCGACATGTCTAAACATAGACATAGTCTAAAAATAGACTTGCACCAAAAATAGCCTGCGGGCCTACTTAGTGAAGGCGACTCTTTTCACTAAGCTCATCATCTTGTTGCAATATCAACACAAGATGCACTTTCATCATTGTTGAGCCCTGAAATTGCCTTCTCTTTTTCCAAACTTCAATTCATTTCATCATTCCTTTATCATTTCATAAACCAAAAACTAAATGAGAATGACTAAGATTACTTAAAGGTTACATACAATGATTAAGTTATTGTACTTTTCTGATTTTGCTGTCTTAATGATTTTTGAACAATTTTAGCTACAGAATGCAGTCATTCTGTAGCCTGTCAAGAGTTCTATAGTTGTTTTGATGTTTACATATGTTACAGGTATCATCTGGAGAAAACGCACAAATAGGTGGATTCCAAATATTTCCTACATCATTCGTTCCCTTCTATGAAGATTGGATCCATAGTTGGAGGTACCTATGCACGTGGTCAAAGAAAAAGTCAAGAACACTGTCTCCTACAGAAATCAGGACTCCTGATTCTGCTTTACAGCAAATCAAGAATCCTAAAAGAGTTTCAATTTGATTTTGACTTTAAAACTACACGTGCCTACATTTTTTCAATGTTAGTTATGTAATTGCATATAAATTCAGCTCAGTAATTCCGAGAGAAACAAGTTTTTATACATATTTTATCATTACTGTGATACTCTATTTTTAAGCATTTTTGAAAATAGAAGGAGTAAAACTTTGATGCTGTTCTCAATACAACCTTGAGGAGTTAAAGGATTAATGTTGAATTGATAGCAGAGGGCCCCTGCTATTCGAGGAAGCTTTACATGTTTTCTAGATAAGTAATTTTCAATTATGTTTTGTCATATTTCCTTACTTAGACTACTTTCTGAAATTATATCTTTTTGCATTATGTTTCATGTCATTTTCTTATATAAAAGATCCTCATGATATTACAGTTAGTCTTTTTCTCAAGTTCTTCCAATATATCTCTATTAAATGAATGGGATTTAATTGTAATATTCTAAGTTACTAGCATTTCAGTTTCTGTTATTTAGATTAAGAAGATCCTCGTTATCTTACAACTATTCTCTTTCTCAAGCTCTTCCAATATATCACTACTATATGAATGGGATTTAGTTGTACTATTTTGGGTTATTAGCATTTTCTGCTCTGTAATTAGATAGAAGATCCTCATCTTATTACCAACAGTCTTTTTCAAAAACTCTTTCAATAAACCTCTAAATCACGAATAAGACTTAGTTGTAATACTGTGGGTTACTGATTGTTTTTTTTATATAATATCCTTATCACATTATACCTAATCTCTTTCAATAAACTCTTCCAACAAACCTCTAACTCATGAATGAGATCTAGTTGTGGTGTCATAAGTTTTTTTAGCATTTCATAAGAGACCCTTATTACATTATAGTAATTTTTTTCTCAAGCTATTCCAATACACCTCTATCATATGAATAATATTTCACTCTAATGTTCTAAGTTACTGTTTGTTTTAATATTTCTTTTATGTTTTAGGAAGATCCTCACTGCATTAGAATTTAATCTCTTTCACAAGCTATTCCAGCAAATCTCTAACTAAATGAATCAGATTAAGTTGTAGTGTTTTGAGTTAACTTTCATTTTCATGAATAGTTCATTTGAAAGATATAATATCCATGGATTAGGACTCTTTGTTTTCATCATTTTCTAATTAGGGACAGAACTTGCAACTAAACTCTATTTTTATTCGTTAATATTTCCTTTTTCTTCCTTTTTGACATAGATTTAACTTCATCTTCTTAGCATAGAATAGCATACTAAGAATTAAAAATAACAAAACCCAAAACATCAATAAAACATTAAAAACAACGAAATAAGAAAAGGGATACTTAGGCACATATAGTGCAAGTACACTTCATCAGTTTACTAGCCCTGGTCGATAATTTATGCTATCAATTTAGGACACTAAATTGACTAAACATTTTGGCGCCATTTCCGGGGAAGTGTAACTAGGTAGCCTTATTTCCTATTTCCCAAAAACAATGATATGCGTAGAGAAAGAGATTCTAGGGGTAGATTTATAAGAGGCATAAGCTTAATTCCCACAACTCCACTCACTCCACCAAGACCAATAAGCAGCACACCTCCAACTCAAACCCACATTCCATACTATACTGGTCATAGGCTTCCAGAAGTTTCAAGAATAGATATCCCATCAGGAAGATCTCTCACTTCATCCACTGAAGCAATTCTAGAGGAAAAATATTCAACGACTCCTACAGAAGAGATAAAATTTTTCACTTTTAGAGGAGAATATATTCCAGCAGAAGAATTACAAATCCCTAGTGAAGAGGAAGAAGAGGACTATTTCTTCAATATACCCTTAATAGAAGAACCAGTAGAACAACTAGCTCTTCCAACTGAACCTTATATCAGTTCAGAAGAATATATCATGGCAGAAGAAGGGGAAGGAGAAGTCTTTAATGGAGAACATACACTATTTGGAGGAGGTAGAGGTAGAGGAGGAGATAGAGGAAGAGGTAGAAGTAGAGAAGAAGGTAGAGGAAGAGGAAATGCAGAAGGAGGAAGAGATAGAAGGGAAACTAGAAGTCCTTTAGGATTCCCTATAATAGATGAAGAAACTAATGCAACTATGAAAAATATCTCACCCTCTGTTCTTCCAAACTTTCATGGACTAAAAAGTGAAGATCCTAAGACCTTCTTAGTTTAATTTGAAGTTCTATGTAGAACCTATGATTACCTACAAGATGCTCAGAAACTTAAACTGTTCCCTTCAACATTGAAAGGAGCAGCATTAAAATGGTTTATGAGTTTAATCACTAGGTCTATCAGGACATGGGATGAAATGAGAAAAGCATTTCTAGACAAATATTTGGATTACTATATACCAGTCAACCATAAGGAGGAAGTGTTCAAGATGATGCAAAAAGAGGATGAAAATCTGGAAGATTTTTTGGAAAGATTTAATTATAACATCAAGAGGGAAAAAATGGAAAACTTAGATCAAGATAATTTGAAAGCTCTTTTGTTGAAGACAATTAGGGATGAATGGATAGATATTATTGATATGATGGTGAAAGGAGATATATCTCAACTTTCATTACCTAGTATAGAAGAACTATGTATTAATCTTTCAAGAGGAAAATCTAAGATTCTAAAAGGACCAAGAGACCCTACTTTTGCAAGGGCAAGAAAATCTGCAGCTGGAACAGTAACTAGGGCAGATATAGGTAATAGGCTTGATAAATTCAAAACTGACATTCTAGGTAGTCTCAGTGAGAAAATAGACACCCTTAAGTTACAAAACAAGCAAAAAGCTAAAACTGATGCCTTAGAAATCTTTTTTCCCACATGTAGGAAGAAGCATGCCTTAAGAGAGTGTCCTTTGGATGCAAAAGTAGTGGAGACTTGTGCAATTTGTTTAGAAAAACATGAGACCAAGAATTGTCCCTCAATCCCTGGCCTTAAAGTTGTCTTTCAAGAAGAAACAACCACAAATTTCACAGAATCTCTTAATTTTGTCTCTAGAAGACCTTGGCAGGGACCTCAAACACAAGGGTTTAGTAATCAAATGTATAATCAACCCCCACCTAATTGGAACTCTTGGTAGCAACCTTGGCCCCAATTTCAAAATCAATCTCAACCTTGGGATCAAGGAGCACAAAATCCTTATGGAAGGTTCTCCCAGTATTATCAATATCCACCCTCTTATCCATCATATCCATCATATTTAAACTTTACTCCTCAACAAAATCCTTAGAAGTATCCACAACATCAAAACCAACATCAAAATCAAAATCAAAATCCACCACTCCCATTACCATTTCCTCAAAAAGAAAATCAGTTGCCTGCCTAGCCAATACCAAACTCCAATAGTAAAAACCCTCAAAATACATATATGATAGAAGGTCAACAATTTCCAACCTATTTGATTACTCCTTTAGACCTTAATGATGTTAAACTTAGATCTGGAAGAATACTTGAAAGAAAGAAACCTTCTGTATTTATACAAGAACAAAACAATTCTGAGGAAGATTCTCTACAGGTAAATAAATTTTTTGAAGAAAACACAACTCTTCAAGACCAAAACATTGAAAAAGAAAAACAGAAAGAACCAATAATTCCAACTCCTATGTTAGAACAACCATCAACATCTACTACTACACCTTCTTTTCCCGAAAGATTACAAATTGATAGGGGTGTAGAGAAACAAATTATGATGACTAACTACGATTTCGTAGATGACTTAAGAAATGTTTGTATTAAGATTCCATTATTACAGGCCATCAAGGAAATCCTAATTCTAGCAAAGACAATAAAAGAGTTGAGTATGAAAAAAACAGGAAAAAGAATAAAAGAGATAAAGAAAATACAACTGGTAGGAAAAATAGCAGTCATAATGATGGGAAAGATTGCCATTCCAAAATATCTAGATCCTGAAAATCCAGTTGTTAAGATACATATCAATGGAATAGAAATTCCAAACACACATTGATTTAGGAGCAGCAATCAATATCATGAGTAGGCAAATCATGGAAAAACTAAAACTTCCTAATCTTCTTTTTACACCCACACTACTACAATTAGCAGATATATCTGTAATCAAACCAGATAGGGTATTAGAAGACATTCCAGTGTCCTTATATTCTTGGGAGTATCCTGTGGATTTCATGATTCTAACTCCTAAAAATGATATAGGAGGACATCCTATTATATTGGGAAGACCTTGGTTAGCTACAGTTGATGCTTTCATTAGCTGTAGATATGGTGATATGTACATATCTGATGGAATTTCAACTAAGAAATTCACCTTGTATCCTCTAGCAAGAACAATCACAGAATTAGATGATACTCAATGGATTGATGATGAGGAAGATATACAACCTCTCTTCACTATTTCAGAAATTAGTGAAGACAGTTAGATTCTAAATACCTTAGAAAATCATGAATCTTCTTCTGAATACAAACGTGAAAAATTTCAAGAAGAATCCAATATTGAGTTTTTTCCATCAAGACAGATGTCTCTTTACTCCATGGAATAATTTGGTAGATCTACAATTGAAATATTCCAAGGAAAAACCTTAAACATAAACAAAAACCTAGAGAAATTTCAACAAGAAAAGCTAGTCAAAATATTACAGAGACACTCTTCTGCATATGCATGGGAGTACACTGATATGAAAGGGATAAACCCTAAGACTTGCACTCATCATATCTACGTAGAGGAAAATTGTAAACCAATCAGACAGCCTCAGAGAAGGATGAATCCAAACCTTAGGAGATTGTTAAAAAAGAGTTGCAGAAATTGTTAAATGTCAACTTTATTTATCCCATTTTAGACAGTCAGTGGGTTTCTCCTTTGGTGATTGTACCTAAGAAAAATGGTAAATGGAGGGTATGTATTGACTACCGGGAATTAAAAAAAGCTACTCTTAAAGATAATTTTCCCTTACCCTTCATAGATCAGGTGTTAGATACATTAGCAGGCAAAAAGTACTTTTCATTTTTGGATGGTTTCAGTGGTTACAACCAAATTCAAGTTGCACTTGAGGATCAAGATAAAACCACATTTACCTGTCCTTGGGGTACCTATGCCTAATGAGTATTACCTTTTGTATTGTGCAATGCACCTGCAACTTTCCAAAGGGAAATATTAGGAATATTTTCAGATCTAATACATGACTGTGTAGAGGTATACATGGATGACTTCATAGTCTATGGAAACACATTTGAAGAAGCCTTGGCAAACTTGGAAAAAGTTCTAAAAAGATGTACAGAGGCCAACCTTTCATTAATCCATGAAAAAAAATTTATGATGTTTACTGAAGGGATTGTCCTAGGACATCACATTTCAGGAGATGGGATTAGAGTTGATAAGTCAAAAGTTGAAGTCATCTCTAGACTATTAGTTCCAAGTTGTCAAAAATATGTTAGGAGTTTTCTAGGATTTACAAGATATTATAGAAGATTTATAGAAAACTTCACCAAGATAGCATCTCCACTTTTCAAACTACTTACCAAGGACTGTGAATTCAGTTGGAATGCTGACTGCTAGTTAGCCTTTGAAACCATGAAAACAAAAATCTCTAAAGCACCTATTTTAAGGGGACCTAACTGGAAATTACATTTTCACATCTCGAAAGATGCCTCAGATACAGCTCTAGGAGCTGTGTTGGGACAAAAAGACCTGATTCCTTATGCCATCTGCTATATAAGTAAAAATTTGACTCCTTCAGAGTTGAATTATACTGTAACTTAAAAAGAGTTCTTAGCTGTTGTTCATGCCATAAATAAATTAAGACACTATATAACAGGCTATGAAATTTTTGTTCACACAGATCACTCTGCAATTAGGTATTTAATGAACAATTCAATTACTAATGGTAGAGTCATAAGATGGTTACTAATTTTACAATAATTTAACATCACCATTCTAGATATGCCTAGAAAACAAAATATAGTAGCTGATTTCCTATCTACACTCCAAAACATTGAAGATCAATTCCCAAATGAATATCTCTTTGCAATTACTACTTAAACTCCTTGGTTTGCTGATATTGCCTATTATCTAGTTTCAGGAAAATTTCCTTCAATTATGAATGCAAGAGATAAAAGGAAAATCATTTTTGACAGTGAAAAATATTCATGGATTGCTAATGAGTTATACAAAATAGGTCCAGAATTTATTATCAGAGGATGTGTTCAAGAAGACAAGATGCCTGAGATTCTGAAGGCATGTCATGATGAACCTTGTGGTGGACACTTTGCTGATAAAAGGATATCTTATAAGATTCTTCACCTAGGATATTATTTTCCATCCCTCTTTAAAGATGCTAAAGAGTATGTCAAAAGGTGTGACAGTTACCAAAAGGTAGGGAAACCTTCTCCTTCATGTGAGATGCCATTACAACCTCAGGTAGATATTGAACCTTTTGAGAAATGGGCTTTGGATTTTGTAGGACCTATTAATCCTCCATCGAAGCAAAAGAAATATATATTAGTTTGCTCTGATTAGGTTACCAAATGGGTATAGGCCAAGCCATTACTTTCTACTACTGAAGCATCTGTAGTTAGTTTTCTTTTTTAGGATACTTTTACTTGTTTTGGTGTCCCAAGATAAATTGTTACAGATCAAGGAGCTCAATTCACATCAAAAATGGTGGAACAAATGGTAGAGAAGTACAAAATTAGACACAGTAAATCCACTCCTTACCATCCACAAGAAAATGGTCAAGTAGAATCTACAAATAAGGTCATTGAAGGAATCTTGACAAGGACTGTTCATTCACATAGAAGATATTGGGCAGAAAGGCTTCCTGAAGCCTTATGGGCCTACAGAACTACATGGAGAAACACAACAGGTCACACCCCGTATGAACTTCTTTATGGAAAACAAATCTTGTTTCCCATAGAGTTTCAGATCCAAACTTTCAAAATGGCAGTAAAATTAGGACTTGATCTAATAGAAGCACAAAATCACAGAATGGAGCATATTAATGAATTGGATGAAATCAGACAAGATGCAGTCTAGAGAACAAGCATAGCCCAACAACAAAGGACTAGATGGCATGATAAGTACATCAAAGGAAATAAATTTAAAGAAGGTGACTAGGCCCTCTTATTTGATTCAAAGTTCAAGGATTTTCAAGGTAAATTCCAAACTCATTGGCTTGGGCCATATGAAATTGTGAAAATCTTTAAAAATGGAGCAATAAAAATCAGGACAATAGATGAAGGGAAGGTAGATTTTCTTGTAAATGGACACAGACTGAAATTGTATCATAAGCCACTTTCAAGAGAAGAATTTGTCAAGAAATTCCAAGATAAATTGATATGAAGTTAGTGAAGAAGAATTCTTCTTCTTCACTAACTTAATTGTATTTTTCTTCAATCATTTGTTTAAAATATAAATAATAAATAATAAATAAAATTATAAATATGAAAACCAATCATTGATTGGCATGTTTATACAGAAAGTATAAGGTGAAAATCAGAATTCTTCTGACACTTTAGACTTTCAAAATTGGTTTTTTTCTACAATTAAGTATCATAAAGTCATAAGTTGCAGATTCACTTTTCATACTTCACTTCATACTTCATTCCATTCCATATTCCATGATCCATTTCATTCCATTCCATATTTCACTTCATCCATATTTCATTCCATTCCATACTCATAATCCTTTTCATTCCATTCCATTCCATATTTCAAATTTTTAATAGGTACATTCAGCAGCTATCTGTTCTATAGCCAAGCCTGTTCTGCAGCAAATTGACTCTGCAAGCCTGCTTCAATAAACAAAGGATGAGTCAAATAATATTATGGAGCTTAAAAAATCAATATTTTAAAGATGAAGGACAAGCACAACAAAGAAGCAAAATAAAAAAGGCTAAGGTAAACTGTGTGAAATTATTTTTGATAGCAAAACATGAAAGATATAAGATGGTTAAATCATATGTTTCCTAAAGTTATTTTATCATTCGAATTGATCCTTGCCTATCATAAAAATTCCTTGACCAAATCCCTTACATTCTGCTCCATAACAATTCATCATTAATTAAAATATTAATGGACAAAACATAGATGTGACCTATTAGGTCACGTCCTTAGATCGTATCATTTATTGATGAATTTTGAAAATCATCATAAGATATCTTCGTGGTCTTTTATCCCATATCAAACTCTTAACCCACTCATTTTCATGATTTACCATTACCTTATTAATTCATCCGTATCCACTTGCTGCCACTACATTCCGTAGCCAGTTTTCATCAGCAGAGAAGTCATTTTAAGGGTAAAACAACCTTCCACAGCTACTATTTCTTCATATAGAAGATCAGAAACAGAGCAGTGTATATAAGCCAAAGAAAGGAAGCAATTTGTATCAAGGAGAAATGAGGCTTATTGTGAGATCAGAGCCAATTGGGACCTATTGTGGCCAGCAACAACCCCCCCTTTTTATTTAGTATTATCAATAATGCTAAATAAATGGGGACGCTTATTCAAAAAATTTAAAAAATATTTTCTTTTTAGAACTTGTTTTTCCTTTCTTCAAATAAAACTTACTATCATAAACTTAGGAAGATATTTTTTGAAAAATATAAAAAACTTAAGTTTTATGATAGTATAGAATAAAATCACTCTTTAAGGAATATCACATCGCAAAATGGTAATAAACGCCTCTTTATGAGCAGAACATTAAAAATTGTGAGATCGCGATGCGAAACTATGCACTATGAGAACATTCATCGCATCGCATGCTTAGAAGGTCATATCTTATGCTGAAAAACCTCAAACTGCCGATGCGCGATAACACATATCGCAAATTGCATGTCACATAAAATATGTTAACTAATGTTTGTCATATGTTATGTCTTGCGATTTTGCGATCTTGCGATATAGCGATTTCGCGATGTTACAATATTGCGCTTTTACAATTTCACGATTTTGTGATCTTGCGATATTGCAATATCACAATATTGCGATTTTGCGATATTGCGAAGCAAATCGCAGATCGCATTGTCGCAGATCTTTAGGGCTCATTGTACGAAAAAGCTTTCTCCATAAATCGAGACCCCCATATGCGCTTTAATGTTAAATTAATGAATTGATTGTCATTCATTAATGAAAAATGGTTTCATTTTGATCAAAGGGTTATTTCACGTAAGGTAGTATATTTTATACGTTTTCAACATTTAAAACCTTCCCGTCACCTTTTTCATGTCATTATTCTCACTTAATGCGTAAATTGCAGGAGCGAAGAACTGAGAACTATACAAAGCAGTATTCAGAGTAAAATGGGAAAGAAATACAAGGCTCCAAGTTCTGAAGATAAAGAGATGATGCCCTTATACACAGACACTGCCTGTAACAAAGACGCCGGTATCACTACTTGGGAGGGCGTGTATAATATACTTGAAGAAGAGAACCCCAGAGTAATGGAAGTTACAGCTACTGCAGGCTCGCATAGCTCTTCTGATGCATCCATTACAGAGTTAGCTTGTTCATTCCTGCACCGAGTAGCAGTGAGACCTAGAATTATTCCATATATAGACAGGGCTAAATGGGTACTCGACAGTACTGATATTACAGACAGACAGTTTAAGACTTAGGGTCAAGAGCTCATTGGCTCATTTACTCCACAAGATTTGAGGCTCATGTATCATTTGTTGGAGCCACAGGCAACTTATAACAAACAGTTTATGGAAAATTTTGCCAAAGAAAATGAAAACTTAGCAGAATGTACCAGTGACTGGTCAAGAAGAGACGAACCACTGAAGAAAGATAAACACAGTATGTGTAGTACTGGTTCTCTCACTTCTCCATATTGATTTCCTGCTGCTATGCTTTGTAGGCTTTTTGGAAAGCCTAACATTAATAATTTTTCGCCTGAATGGCTACCATTGTTGAATGCTGTTGTTAATGCTACTATTATGGATTGGGCTAAGATATTGTCTAATAACTTGGCCACGGCTATTTTTAATTACCGGTCTAAGAGAAATGTTTCTCAGAGGATTTATCCTCCTTTTTATTTATCTACTTATGTGATGGATTCGATCTACTATGTTTCTAAGTTTCCGTTAATGGGTTGGAAATGGAAAACTCAAAATCCCCTGCCCATTCATGTTTATCACAAAGAGTTGTGGGATTCAGAGTTCATTCCCTATTTTTACAAGATTTTCCATGGCATTATGTTACCCCTGTACAGAATATTGTATGATAAGGATGCTCCAAGGTTTTCTCCTAAAGTAGAGGTAGACATCCTACCTGTTGTGAGATGGTTTGGAGAAGAATTGTTCACATATGTTAGGGTTTTTGGAAGTTTTTATTCTCCTCATGTTTTACCATTGTATGTTCCTGACAAACTCATCGCCCGAGAAATTGCATATCAAACCTGCGAAGAAGGAAGTTTGACGAAAGAGTTGAAGGATAAGAAGAAGGCTATATGGCCTCAATCTCTTGTGGCCTGTGGGGCCTTTTCATTATTTGATGATGGTCATGCATTTAAAGAAGTAAACAATATTACATGTTTACATTTGTTCAAATTTCCAAGAAGACTATTTGACCCGTATGATATTGTAAAAAATTTCACTACTGCAGTCAAGATAAGAGTGTTTTCTAAAGAAGAAGATTTGTTTGATGGCATGTTCCAAGAAAAAGGCACACTTAAAGAAATTCTACATTCAGCTCAAATATGTTTTCCTTCAGCAGAGTTTCAAGAATTCAAAATATACAGAGAAAGAAGGTTAACTACTATTCCTCTAGATAAATTGCACTTGGAACTCGCAAGGGAACCAACTCCTAGTGTCAGTCTCAGTAGAAGTTCAAATACAAACAGGTCCAAGTCAAAGTCCAAAAGAGAAACCTCTGAACACTCTAAAAGTGAAGGGTCAGTGAAAGATACTGCCCAGTCTAAAGAACTCTCACAGCAATAGATTTCAACCTCTCCACAGTTAAATATTCCTCCTCTCATTGTGCAACAATCGTCAGTCAGAACTGAATTGGATAAGGAATGGGAAACATTCAATGATTTGATTGATATTGAAGCAAAAAATACACAGACTCATGTGAGCAATGTACAGACAGCAATAAATATAGTCACAGGAGTAACTACCAATGTCTCAGAAACAGAACACATTCCTATAACCCCATCTTCTGAACTCACGCTCAAGATAGAGGAAATTCCTCCTCTTGATGTATTCTATAGTCCACAACACAAATCAGTGGTAAGAAGATAGAGGAAGAAAAAAAAAATAGAAAATGTGCTTTCGCATGATGCAGAACACCTAGATGTTCTATGGAAAGATCCTACTACTGATCCAACAAAGAATCTCACTAAATTATCTCAGATTACAGGAGCTTATACCTCCGCAGCCATTGACAAAGCATCTGAGGTACGGAAATTATTGAATGAGAAAGAATATTAGGTACAGGTCTTACAATAACAGCTGCAAGAAGCCAATGCTAACAATGAAGCTCAGAAACAACTTGAAAAATTACAACAATATTTTCAACAAATGCAAATTGGATATCAGAAAAGTTTGGCCGAAAAAGAGAAACAACTACAAATCACGCAAGAAATGCACAAAGATGATCCCAAGCTCACAGAATTTATCACAGATTCTGTTTCCTTAACTAACCAACTACTGCAACGACAAGAAATATTATGCCAAAGCATAGCAGAATGGAACTCTTATTGTGAAGAAAGTGATAAAATCACTAATCATGTCATAGATTTACGACATGATTATGATTTAACTGAAAAAAGAGTTAATGACTATTTGGCTTGGCAAAAAATAGAAGAAGGGAAGAAAGCAGGTGCACTTATAATCAATGAAAACCACAAAGAAATGTTTTTTAATAATTGGGATGCACAGATCAGAGAGGTGAAGCAAGCAACAGAAGAGGCAGCAACAGCAGCCAACAATATTATTGATTGTATAAATGAAAATTTACACAAGGAAAATTTGATCTCTGAAACTACTCCAGGATACCTACCAAAAGCACAACAACTACAGACAGACTGGAAACAGAAATCCCAAGAAAAGGCAGAATTAATTAAAGGATTAACAAAGTTAAATTGGGATTCTTACTGGACATATCTGGTAAAACCACACAGCCAATGTATGACTCTCAAGTGCATCATTAATTCTGCCGAGAAGATAGCACTAGCTCTTGCTGATTCTATTTTTAGTGGATAGTTAAATTCTGAAGTCGGCCAGCCTATTCTTCTCAGATCAATGCTGAATGCTTGCAATTCCAAAGAGCAGATTCACAATTAGTTAGTTGTTAAATTTTAATTTTAGATTTAGTTCTAGTTTTGCTTTATTTTTTCCTAAAAAGAGGACGGTCATTTAAACCATATCCTACATTTTTGTAATAATTTATTTTTAGATTTAGGTAGTAGTATTTAAACCCTTCTCATGCATTTAGAGAAGTGTCTTGAAATTTGTCAAAAATGTGTCCTCGGAACATGCACTTCTGCACCCTCAGAGGAGGTTTTGATGAATGAATGGAACAATATTTATTGATATCTGCATTTAATATCTACTACTGATGTTGCACTTATGTACTCCTAGTGGATGTTGGATCAAGAAGAGATAAGTCATTATTGCTTGAAGCTCATGAATAGAACTAGTTATAAATAGTACTTTTATCTCTTAACTATTTCTACCTTTGTGTTAAAGTGATATTCATGTTCAGTTATTTATATATTGATGCTTGAATGCTTGAGTTATCATTTGGCACTTTTGTACAGTGATAACTATTTATTTATGCTTAATGTATGAATAGCTTATTATGTGATATGTTTTTTCACAACCGTTTCATCTAACATTTTATACAAAGTGTTTTATCTTAATTGAATTATTTTCTTATAACAGTTGAATGATCTTTATTACCAATTGTTATTTGAAATCATTTTAGAGCACATAATAGAAAGATTACATCCCAGGTTAGTTTAAAATTAGATATTTCTGTTTAAATTAGAATACAATTTGCATGTTATTATATTAGAAATACAATAAAAGCATTTCACTTAGGAACCTTTTTAGAAAGGAAATATCAAATTCTCAACACACACACACACATATTGGGGAACTGGTCCCATTATCCCCAGTCGGACCCACTACACCAAACGGAAAAGGAGCTGCTAACCAAGGTCCGGACTGGGTGGGTATCCCCCTTGTTGTAGACCTGATTTTCAGGGCTTCAACATATTTGGCGCTAGAAGGAGGGCAACGAACTATGAATGGCAAGTAAGTCAAAATCTAAATCCCATTCTGAGAGTAAATCGCCCTCACTATCTCCCCCGACTTCTCCATCGCATTCAGAATTTTTAAATCTAGAGCCAGAAGTCGAAAAAATAACAGACACTACTACAAACCCTGACTTTTCAGAAGAATCTGCTATTGAACCTCCTGAAGTTGAGACTTTGATTCATAAATTTCAACAAATTTCAATATCACCTCAAAGATCTGATAAATCTCAAAGAAGTGTGACTTCGCAATATAATCCTACTCATCCTATTACCAGATTACAGAGTGAAAAGCTTGGCATTTAGCCAACTGAGTTACCTCTACCTACAAGGAATAGAGCAAGGAAAACTAAAGGGTCTAATAGGGAGACTCTTTCATCATCATCATCCATTTCAACCTCTTCACCACGAAGTCAACCATCCACCCCTCCACCTCAGACTATTGTCCATCAGTCCACTGGAACTTCCACATCTCCTTCTCAAACATTTGGAATCATAATATCTTCATCTTCCCAATCGCAAGTATCATCTTCTGCACTTTCCTCTGTTAGTAGTTCAGTGATGGCCCAAATGCCATGGAATAACCCAGGAGCAGTCTTAATGCCTGCACCTTTGAGTCAATTACTTGCCCATCCTGAAAAATGGCTGCCTAAGTTTAACCCTGAAGGAGGCATGCTAGCAGAAGAACATATAAATAATTTTATGTTATCCATAAATCTTAATGGCGTTATTAATGAAGATGCTGTTGTCCGACTTTTTCCCTATACTCTTCAAGGAGCAGCCAGATCATGGTATTTCTCATTACCATCTGGATCTATCACTAGTTGGGACATCTTCCAAGATCAATTTTTGACTAAGTTTGGTGATGACAGGTCTACAACGACATTGATCAATGACTTGTCTAATCTTAGAGCTGAGTCAAAAGAGCCTATCAAGGATTTTAATTCACGTTTCAATAAATTGTTAAATAAAATTCCTACTGCTTCCAAGCCTAGTGAAGAAGTGCAAAGTGAATGGTATATCTCAGCTTTACCATCAAACATAGCAATCTTCATTGATAGGGCTAACAAAACAACTTTAGCAGATAATATGAAGGAAGCAATAGCACTAGAGAAACGTATCATTTCTTTAGAAAAGAAAAATTAAATAGAAGAAAGAAAATCCAAGAAGGTTACTTTTAAGGAAGATCCCAAGAAAAAACAACCAAAAGATCCATTTGATTTAGAAGGATTGCAGAAAGTTTTGAAAACCATGTCCAATGAAATGGTTGACATTAAGAAACAAGTGGCAGAAACATCTTCTAGAAAACCTTTTAAGCCTTATAGAAGAAACCCTTCAAATGATTCAAAACCACCAAATGCTATTACAAATGCTGAATCAAAAGAAGAAGAAGAAGAGACTACTACTGAAGAAACTACCGATGAAGAAGAAGTTGTAGAAGTACAAGGTATGTGGGATTTCATCCTCCCAGATGAGGAAGATCAAGAAGCATCCCCGATTAGTACTCGAAGTAGAAATCAACTTGATCCTCCTCAACCTATTCCTAAGCCAAAGAGCGCAAACTCAATGACTAAGGATAAAGTTGCACCCAAGAAAACGACATCAAAAGAAACTCAAACTAACCCAGTCCAATCAGATTCATCAACTCCATCAAAAACATTGATTGTTCTGGATGAAATGGAGTACAATATTATAGAAGACATGAAGAAGACTAGGGCTAACATCACTTTTTATGAATTGAGCAAGTTAAAACACCAGAAAAAAGTACTTTTGAAAGAATTACATGCTGTAACAAAAAAATCTTTGCCCGATCCTGTAATATCTCAAGCTTCCAATGAGATGGGAAGACCTCCAACTAATGCGATTAGCAAAGTCAATCTAGAAAATATCGCTTTAATTGGAGGAAGGTCGAGATCTCATACTGCTCCATTTCTTCTTACTTATGAAGTTTTCAATAAAAATTTGCATAATTGTTTAGTAGATTCTGGAGCTTCATCTAGTATTCTACCAAAATCAATATGTGGAAAGTTGAATATTCAACCTCAAAAATCTGTTGTGCGCATAGTCCAGCTAGATAGATCGCAAGTTGAAGTGATTGGCGAATTAAATCAGGTTACCATAAGGTTGTCATCTAATCCAAAGGTATGTCAAGTTATTGATATTTTAGTTGCAGATATTCCATAATTTTATGGCTTAATTCTTAGCAGAGATTGGTTAGAAAAACTTCATGGATACTTTGCAACTAATTGGTCACACATGTGGCTTCCTTACAATGGTAAACCAAATCAGATAAAGGTTGAGCGAGAAAAACATCAGAAATACATAGTAACAGAATTGGAAGGAGAAAATGAACTAGTTGCATACAACAATAATATCATTGGAAACTATTCAGTTGATTCTTTCTTAGGAAATTTCAATGCTCATACTTCACCTTACTTAGAACATTCTATTTTATCTCAAATAGAAAATTTTTCTCAAACAGATAGTTCTAAATGTATTAATTTTGTAGATACTCCTATAAATAAATCTTTATTTTGGAAGTTATTTTTTGATGGTTCTAAGTCTAATGAAGGGGAAGGAGCAAGATGCGTGTTGGTTAGTCCAGAAGGAAACAAAATTATGTTAACTTGCAGAATCAAGTTTTATTGCACCAATAATACTACAGAATATGAGGCTTTAGTCCAAGGATTATACAAAGCAATCGGATTAGACATCAAATGTCTACAAGTTTTCAGAGATTCTGAAATTGTAATCAAACAGGTACGCAATGCTATACATTGTTTATCAGGTCACTTAAAGCATTATCAATATTTAGTCCAAGATCTGACTGAACACTTTATAGCATTTAATATTTCATCAATTCCCAGAATTCAGAATGCTAGTGCAGACCTCTTAGCTAATGTAGCCTCTAAACTCATTCCTTCAGAAGACTATAGCCCTGATCGATTTTCAATTGAATTAATCTTTAGACCATCGATTCCTGATAACATTACCAATTGGAGGATTTTCAACGATGATCCTGATATTGTAAGCTTCCTCACATCTGAAGGATCTTACACCAACCAGATAATTGATGAAGACCAACATGACAAACAATTGCAACAAGATAGCACTAATAATGCTATGCCAAAGTCAGTAGTCAAGTTAGAAGACCTTTATGATTTGAAAGATCGATTCAAAAGATCTTCCAATTCAAAACTGCAAAGTTCAACTTTGAATTATGAATTAGTAAATCTAGGAACTGATGCCAAACCACAGAATATCAACCTAGGCCTCGGCCTAGTTCCTGAAGAAAAAATAGCATATGTTCATCTTTTGAAACAATACAAAAATGTCTTTTCTTGGAATTACGATGAACTCAAAACTTATGACACTTCTATCATTCAACATACTATCCCAATGATAAATGATGAAAAACCTGTCCAACAAAAGCTAAGAAAGATCCATCCCAATCTGGAGAATCAAATAAAATCTGAGCTCAATAAGTTATTGAAAGCCAAAATTATTTTTCTCGTTCGACATTCTAAATGGGTTTATAATATGGTTCCTGTTAGAAAGAAAAACGGAGATATTAGAATTTGCATTGACTTTTGAAATCTTAACAAAGCTTGCCGAAAAGATAATTTTCGTTTGCCTCCTATGGAGCAAATATTTCAAGCAGTTGCAGGATCAGAATTAATGTCTTTCCTAGATGGTTTCTCTAGCTATAACCAAGTATTAGTCCATCCTGATGATCAATTGAAAACTACATTTAGAACCAAATGGGGCACTTATGCATATCAAAAGATGCCTTTTGGTCTAATCAATGCTAGTGCTACATTTCAGAGAGCCATGGACATCGCTTTCAAGGGATTAGTTAACAGATCAGTGGTAATTTACTTGGATGATATAACTATATATTCCAAGAAACGAAGCAATCATCTTAAAGATTTAAAACATATCTTTCAACGTTCTCAAAGGTATGGGATTTCACTTAATCCAAAAAAGTCTTTTTTTGCATTAGGTGAAGGAAAACTTCTTGGATTCATAGTGTCAAAATCTGGAATTCATATTGATCCTGATAGAATCAAAGAAATTTCTGAAATACCCTTACCTCACAACAAGGAAGCTATGCAATCTTTTCTCGGCCAGATTAATTTTGTAAAGAGATTTGTGCCAGATTTTTCAAGAATTGTATCTCCTTTACAAGCAATGATTAAAAAGAATTCAAATTTCAAATGGGGCCAAAATGAATATGAGGCATTCAATCTGATCAAACAAGCAATTGTTAATGCTCCATCTTTAGCAACTCCAAATTTTTCCAATCCTTTTGTTTTGTATACATTTGCCTCTGATAGATCATATGCTGCAATACTCACTCAAGCAAATCAAGACAAAGCAGAAGCTCCAATTGCTTTCTTCAGTTCAAATTTACAGGGGGCTGAGTTGAATTATTCAGATGTAGAGAAACAAGCTTATGCTGTTTTGAAAGCAATTAAATATTTCAAACCCTTTTTACTTAAAACCCATACAAAAATCATAGTACCATTTCCATCGGTAAGAAATCTTTTAGTTCAGAAAGATGTGGGTGAGAAAAGAGCCAATTGGGTTACTTCTTTACAAAAATATGATGTAGAAATCAAACCAGCAAATATTGTAAGAGGTCAAGGTTTTTGCAAAATAATAGCTGGGGTATAGCTTATTTCTGAAAAAACCATCTGCAAAGATACAAATGTATGAGGTAAGCCTAAACAATGTTGAATCATTATATGCTGATATCATATTTTATCTAAAGAATGGATATGCTCCTCCAAATCTCAATTACACCCAGAAAAGAGCTCTGAGGTTGAAGGCTAAACAATATCAACTTGTAAATGATGTTCTTTTTAGAATGAATTATGATTATGTTCTCCTTAGATGTCTTGAGAAATCTGAAGTTGAACAAGTCTTGCAGGAACTTCACGATGGGCCAGCAGGTGGACATTATGCTGGAGATGCTACTGCACATAAAATCCTCCGTGCAGGCTATTACTGGCCCACACTATTCAAAGATTCACATAGCTACGTAAGGAAATGTCAAATCTGTCAAACTACTGTTGGAAGACAAAAGAAACCATCATTGCCATTACAACCAGTCAACATTGAACAACCTTTTGATCAATGGGGATTGGACATAATAGGTGAGATCATTCCTCATTCGTCTAAGCAACATAAGTATATCATTACAGCAACTGATTATTTTACTAAATGGGTAGAAGCAGTTCCTCTCAAGACTGCTAATGCCGAGCATATCATCGAGTTCATAGACCAGTTCATAATCACCAAGTTAGGTTTACCTTCTGCTTTAATGTTTGATAATGCATCATATTTTTCTGGTAATGCTATGACTGAATTTGCACTCAAGAGAGGTTTTAAACTTAAATACTCTGCCAATTATTATCCACAGGGAAATGGGTTAGCTGAGTCCACAAATAAAAACTTAATCAGAATTATTAAGCGAACCATTGATCAAAATCATAAAAATTGGCATAAGTCTTTAATATATGCTTTATGGGAAGATCAGATAATGCAAAAAGCTTCCATTGGCACTTCTCCCTTTAATTTAGTTCATGGGAAAGAAGTGGTTCTTCCAACTCATCTAGCAATTCCTTCTTTAGCCTTAGTTCAATATATTGATGAAGCACCAACTTCTTCCTTACAACTAAGACAACAAGAAATAATTAAACTAGAAGAACAAAGAGAACAGGCCAAAATAACTCATGCTCATCAACAAGCATTAGTTAAAGCTTCTTTTGATTCAAACATGATATCCAAGAAGGACTTTCAGGTCGGAGATCTAGTTTTAAAAGGGGACAAGGCTCATGAGAAAAAAGGGAAACATACAAAATTTCAACGAATGTGGCTTGGTCCTTTCCAAATCGCAGAAATCATAGGTCCATCTACTTTTATGTTACAGGATTTAACAGGGAAAAGAGAGTCTCTACCTGTTAATGGACAGATCCTCAAAAAATATTTTCCATAGAAGATCATTCTTCTATTTCGTACATTAGTTTTTTATTATTTTTCATAATAAAACCAGTTGTTAATGGTTACATTTGAAATTCAAAAAAAGATACAAATTCTCTTTTTAATTTTGTTTTTTCACTTATATAAATAGAATTCTTTTAGAAAAATGATCATTATTATTTAAAGATATAGTTAAGACCTTTAAACCTAGAAATGATACTAGTTTCAATTTTGAAAATTTTGATAAAAAGCAACCTTTTAGTGAGAAATTGTTTTATATCAGTCTAATGAAAGGTATCAATAACAAAATGAAGATTCTCTGTAGAGAAGTCCTTTTCAAAAAACTCTATTATTGTCGTCCAGAGCTATCTTAAGGAAACAATGACTTCCTCCCCACCTAGAAAATTACAATGGTTCAGGGAATGATCCAATGATACACTTTAACGTAAAGAGTAAGAGGTCTCATCACGAGCCGACTTATCATCATCATAGATATTATAATTTTCTGACTTTGTAAATACTACATACCACAACAAGGCAATGAATAAAAATTGTTGTAATTGAAAGACAAGGGGTCTCATCACGAGCCAGCTTGTTCAGCAAAATTATAAATCAAGTGAATGGCACTGTCATAAATTGGCTACCAAACAAAGACATTGTTCTTTAAGGATAAAAAAGAAAAATTGAAGCAATAAGTGTGAATATGGATTTCTCTTTGAAAATTTTATATTTCTCTAAGTAGGATATAGGATCATTGCTAGGTAACAGGTAACCCTGTCGAAGCTATAAATGCTTGCTGGTAGCAGTGGCTCTACCTACGAAAAATGAGCATATTCAAAACTGATTTACAGAGAAGCCTTTGTTTTTATCTTAATAAACTAAGTAATGAATGATATAAATACAAGGACTAGCTTGAGGAAGTAAATAGTCAAAGTTGAAAATAGAAGAAACAAAATATCATTGATAGATAGAAGCATAATGTACTTTGTCTTTCTGTAATAAAGTTTGATTTTCTGGAAAATTCTCTATTTTGAAAGTTTAGAAAATTCAAAAGAAAAGCAGAGATAACTGGTTCTTCCGAGTGAATCGTCAATTGTTGTGGCCAGCAACAACCCCCCCTTTTTATTTAGTATTATCAATAATGCTAAATAAATGGGGACCCTTATTCAAAAAATTTAAAAAATATTTTCTTTTTAGAAATTGTTTTTCCTTTCTTCAAATAAAACTTACTATCATAAACTTAGGAAGATATTTCTTGAAAAATCTAAAAAAATTAAGTTTTATGATAGTATAGAATAAAATCACTCTTTAAGGAATATCGCATCGCAAAATGGTAATAAACACCTCTTTATGAGCAGAACATTAAAAATTGCGAGATCGCGATGCGAAACTATGCACTATGAGAACATTCATCGCATCGCATGCTTAGAAGGTCATATCTTATGCTGAAAAACCTCAAACCACCGATGCGCGATAACACATATCACAAATCGCATGTCACATAAAATATTTTAACTGATGTTTGTCATATGTTATGTCTTGCGATTTTGCGATCTTGCGATATAGCGATTTTGCGATGTTACAATATTGCGCTTTTACAATTTCACGATTTTTTGATCTTGCGATATTGCAATATCGCGATATTGCAATTTTGTGATATTGCGAAGCAAATCGCAGATCGCATTGTCGCAGATCTTTAGGGCTCATTGTACGAAAAAGCTTTCTCCATAAATCGAGACCCCGATATGCACTTTAATGTTAAATTAATGAATTGATTGTCATTCATTAATGAAAAATGGTTTTGTTTTGATCAAAGGGTTATTTCACGTAAGGTGGTATATTTTATACGTCTTCAGCATTTAAAACCTTCCCGTCACCTTTTTCATGTCATTATTCACACTTAATGCGTAAACTGCAAGAGCAAAGAACTGAGAACTATACAAAGAAGCATTCAGAGTAAAATGGGAAAGAAAGACAAGGCTCCAAGTTCTAAAGATAAAGAGATGACGCCCTTATACACAGACACCACCTCTAACAAAGATGTCGGTATCACTACTTGGGAGGGCATGTATAATCTACTTGAAGAAGATAACCCCAGAGTAATGGAAGTTACAGCTACTGCAGGCTCGCATAGCTCTTCTGATGAATCCATTATAGAGTTATCTTGTTCATTCTTGCACCGAGTAGCAGCGAGACCTAGAATTATTCCATATACAAACATGGTTAAAAGGGTACTCGACAGTATTGATATTACAGACAGACAGTTTAAGACTCAGGGTAAAGAGCTCATTGGCTCATTTACTCCACAAGATTTGAGGCTCATGTATCATTTGCCGGAGCCACATGCAACTTATAACAAACAGTTTATGGAAAAGTTTGCCAAAGAAAATGAAAACTTAGCAGAATGTACCAGTGACTGGTCAGGAAGAGACGAACCACTGAAGAAAGATAAACACAGTATGTATAGTACTGGTTCTCTCAATTCTCCATATTGCTTTGCTGCTGCTATGCTTTGTAGGCTTTTTGGAAAGCCTGACATTAATAAGTTTTTGCCTGAATGGCTACCATTGTTGAATGCTGTTGTTAATGCTACTGTTATGGATTGGGCTAAGATATTATCTGATAACTTGGCCACGGCTATTTTTAATTACCAGTCTAAGAGAATTGTTTCTCAGAGGATTTATCCTCCTTTTTATTTATCTACTTATGTGATGGATTCAATCCGCTATGTTTCTAAGTTTCCATTAATGGGTTGGAAATGGACAACTCAAAATCCCCTGCCCATTCATGTTTATCACAAAGAGTTGTGGGATTCAGAGTTCATTCCCTATTTTTACAAGATTTGCCATGGCATTACGTTACCCCTGTATAGAATATTGTATGATAAGGATGCTCCAAGGTTTTCTCCTAAAGCAGAGGTAGACATCCTACCTGTTGCGAGATGGTTTGGAGAAGAATTGTTCACATATGTTAGGGTTTTTGGAAGTTTTTCTTCTCCTCATGTTTTACCATTGTATGTTCCTGACAAACTCATCGCCCGAGAAATTGCATATCAAACCTGCGAAGAAGGAAGTTTGACGAAAGAGTTGAATGATAAGAAGAAGGCTATCTGGCCTCAATTTCCTATGGCCTGTGGGGCCTTTTAATTATTTGATGATGGTCATGCATTTAAAGAAGTAAACAATATTACATGTTTACATTTGTTCAAATTTCCAAGAAGACTATTTGACCCGTATGATATTGTAAAAAATTTCACTACTGCAGTCAAGATAAGAGTGTTTTCTAAAGAAGAAGATTTGTTTGATGGCATGTTCCAAGAAAAAGGCACACTTAAAGAAATTCTACATTCAGCTCAAATATTTTTTCCTTCAGTAGAGTTTCAAGAATTCAAAATATACACAGAAAGAAGGTTAACTACTATTCCTCTAGATAAATTGCACTTGGAACCCGCAAGGGAACCAACTCCTAGTGTTAGTCTCAGTAGAAGTTCAGATACAAACAGGTCCAAGTCAAAGTCCAAAAGAGAAACCTCTGAACACTCTAAAAGTGAAGGGTCAGTAAAAGATATTGCCCAGTCTAAAGAACTCTCATAGCAACAGATTTCAACCTCTCCACAGTTAAATATTCCTCCTCTCATTGTACAACAATCATCAGTCAGAACTGAATTGGATAAGGAATGGGAAACATTCAATGATTTGATTAATATTGAAGCAAAAAATACACAGACTCATGTGAGGAATGTACAGACAGCAATAAATATAGTCACAGGAGTAAGTACCAATGTCTCAGAAACAGAACACATTCCTATAACCCCATCTTCTGAACTCACGCTCAAGATAGAGGAAATTCCTCCTCTTGATGTATTCTATAGTCCACAACACAAAGCAGTGGTAAGAAGACAAAGGAAGAAAAAAAAATTAGAAAATGTGCTTTCGCATGATGCAGAACACCTAGATGTTCTATGGAAAGATCCTACTACTGATCCAACAGAGAATCTCACTAAATTATCTCAGATTATAGGAGCTTATACCTCCTCAGCCATTGACAAAGCATCTGAGGTACGAAAATTATTGAATGAGAAACAAGATCAGGTACAGGTCTTACAATAACAGCTGCAAGAAGCCAATGCTAACAATGAAGCTCAGAAACAACTTGAAAAATTACAACAAGATTTTCAACAAATGCAAATTGGATATTAGAACAGTTTGGCCGAAAAAGAGAAACAACTACAAATCACACAAGAAATGCACAAAGATGATCCCAAGCTGACATAATTTATCACAGAGTCTATTTCCTTAACTAACCAACTACTGTAACAACAAGAAATATTATGCCAAAGAATATCAGAATGGAACTCTTATTGTGAAGAAAGTGATAAAATCACTAATCATGTCATAGATTTACGACATGATTATGATTTAACTGAAAAAAGAGTTAATGACTATTTGGCTTGGAAAAAAATATAAGAAGGGAAGAAAGCAGGTGCACTTATAATCAATGAAAACCACAAAGAAATGCTTTTTAATAATTGAGATGCACAGATCAGAGAGGTGAAGCAAGCAGCAGAAGAGGCAGCAACAGCAGCTAACAATATTATTGATGGTATAAATGAAAATTTACACAAGGCAAATTTGATCTCTGAAACTACTCCAGGATACCTACCAAAAGCACAGCAACTACAGACAGACTGGAAACAGAAATCCCAAGAAAAGGCAGAATTAATTAAAGGATTAACAAAGTTAAATTGGGATTCTTACTAGACATATCTGGTAAAACCACACAGCCAGTGTATGACTCTCAAGTGCATCATTAATTCTGCCGAGAAGATAGCACCAGCTCTTGCTGATTCTGTTTTTAGTGGACAGTTAAATTCTGAAGTCGGCCAGCCTATTCTTCTCAGATCAATGTTGAACCTTGCAATTCCAAAGAGAAGATTCACAATTAGTTAGTTGTTAAATTTTAATTTTATATTTAGTACTAGTTTTGCTTTATTTTTGCCTAAAAAGAGGACGATCATTTAAACTGTATCCTACATTTTTGTAATAATTTATTTTTAGATTTAGTTAGTAGTATTTAAACCCTTCTCATGCATTTAGAGAAGGGTCCTGAAATTTGTCAAAAACTTGTCCTCAGAACATGCACTTCTACACCCTCAGAGGAGGTTTTGATGAATGAATGGAACAGTATTTATTCATATCTACGTTTAATATCTACTACTGATGTTGCACTTCTGTACTCCTAGTGGATGTTGGAACAAGAAGAGATAAGTCATTATTGCTTGAATGGTACTACCTTTGTGTTATAAATTGTACTTTTATCTCTTAACTATTTCTACCTTTGTGTTAAAGTGATATTCATGTTTAGTTATTTATATATTGATGCTTTAATGCTTGAGTTATCATTTGGCACTTTTGTACAGTGATAACTATTTATTTATGCTTAATGTAAGAATAGCTTATTATGTGATATGTTTTTCACAACTGTTTCTTCTAACTTTTTATACGAAGTGGTTTATCTTTATTGAATTCTTTTCTTATAACAGTTGAATGATCTTTATTACCAATTTTTATTTGAAATCATTTTAGATCACATAATAGAAAGATTACATCCCGGGTTAGTTTAGAATTAGATATTTCTATTTAAATTAGAATACAATTTGCATGTTATTAGATTAGAAATAGAATAAAAGCATTTCACTTAGGAACCTTTTTAAAAAGGAAATATCAAATTCTCAACACACACACACATATTGGGAAACTGGTCCCATTATCCCCAGTCGGACCCACTACACCAAACGGAAAAGGAGCTGCTAACCAAGGTCCAGACCGGGTGGGTATCCCCCTTGTTGTAGACCCGATTTTTGGGGCTTCAACAGGACCAAATATTTAGAAGGATACCCTCAGGTTAAGGGACTATTACAGTAGGTTGGCTGGCTGAGCTTTATAGAGAAGTTCAATGGATTCCACAAAGAAATCAGGAAGTCATTTGCAAGGTCATTTGATGGATCAAAGGTAGAAATTGGGGATATCAAGTTCAACATCACAGAATCATTCATAGCAGAAGCAACGGAATTACCAAAACAGGGAGAACGTTGGTTTAGAAACAAAGAGTTCCATAATTAAACCTGGAAAAAAATGCTAAAAAATTGAGGTATGGACATTTCAGTGTTTAGAAAAGGTATTCCTAGTACAACTTTGAAAAATAAATGGAGGAATGTGTTGTTGATTTTACAAAAATTCATAACCTGTGAGGGTAGATTTGGCACTTTGTGTTTCTATCATATTAGACTAATGATGAATTTCTTAGAGGATGAAATAAATCTACCCTTCTTCCTGCTTAATAGTTTGAAAAATATGGCCTCTAATGTTCATAAAAGACTTCGGTTCCTAGAAACTACTTTGCATCATCATGGCCTAATTAAAATATTAATTGAGTTTCATTTGAAGAAAGTAGGAGATAGCTGGGATGAATTCCTCCTAAAAAATCATTTTGAAGAACCAGAAGAAACACTATTAAAGAAGAACCTGTAAGAAGAAGTAGGAGGGGGAAAATTGTTAAATTTGTTGAGATCAAACCTGATACATCAACATAGGAAGACAGTGAATAAGTAATCTCTGAAAAAATGATAAAGATCAGGAAACAACTCAAGAATAAAAGAAAGGAGAAATTAAGAAGTGAATGTACTGAAGAAAAAGATGAAAATCCACCTAAATTGAGAAGAAGCTCTAGGCTTAAAGGCATGGTGAAAAAGAAAGGGACTAAGGAAACATGAGTTATAAATATTGAAGAAGAAGAAACTCCAATCCAATCTCCAGATGATAGATCTCCTTCACATCAATATGAAAGAGACCCTAACAGAAGAACCCCATATATATATCCAGTTCAACAACAGATTTATGATTATGTGGAATCACTACAAAAAAGGGCCTCAGAAAATCGAGAAAGGTCTCTCAGTCCACAAGAACCTCCAATAGAAATTTTGAGAAGAGACAATTATGAATTGGAGATACTGAATAACCATATCAGGAATGAAAATTAAATCTTAAGAGAGCAGGTCAAATTGAAGAGTAGCATGAACAACACTCTCTCTTAGCAAATGAAAACATTGTATAAAGCAAACAAGAAGCTAAAGAAGACAATCAAGAAACTAAACATGGCACTCATTAATCTCAGGTTCAGATTATTTATGAGGAAGCCCAGAATGGCATTGACCACAAGAAGAAGTAGAAAAAGGAGGCTGGATGTTCTTACAGGAGTATCAGTACAAATGAAATAAAGTTTTGATGAAATTGCGTGAGGACATGCAATAGTTTTGCAGTGGGGGTATGTTGAGCCCTGAAAATGTCTTCTCTTTTTCCAAACTTCAGTTCATTTCATCATTCCGTTATTATTTCATAAAACTAAACCTCAATGAGAATGAATAAAATTACTTAAAGGTTGCATACAATGATTAACTTATTGTACTTTTGTGATTTTTCATCTTAATGATTTTTGAACAGTTTTAGCTATAGAATGCAGTCATTCTGTAGCCAGTCAAGCGTTCTGTAGCTGTTTTGGTGTTTACATATGTTACATGTGTCATCTGGAGAAAAGACACACATAGGTGGATTCCAAATCTTTCCTACTTCATTCGTTCCCTTCTATGAAGACTGGATCGATAGCTGGAGGTACCTATGCACATGGTCAAAGCAAAAGTCAAGAAAACTGTCTCCTACAGAAATCAGGACTCCTGATTCTGCTTTACAGCAAATCAGGAATCCTAAAAGAGTTTCAATTTTATTTTGACTTTAAAACTACACCTGTGCCTACCTTTTTTCAATGTTAGTTATGTAATTGCATATAAATTCAGCTCAGTAATTCCGAGAGAAACAAGTTTTGATACATATTTTATCATTATTGTGATACTCTATTTTTAAGCATTTTTTATAATAGAAGGAGTAAAACTTTGATGTTGTTCTCAATACAACCTTGAGGAGTTAAAGGATTAATGCTGAATTGATAACAGAGGGCCCCTGCTATTCGAGGAAGCTTTACTGTTTTCTAGATAAGTAATTTTCAATTCTGTTTTGTCATATTTCCTTACTTAGACTGCTTTCTGAAATTATATCTTTTCGCATTATGTTTCATGTCATTTTCTTAGATAAAATATCCTCATGATATTACAGTTAGTCTTTTTCTCAATTTCTTCTAATATATCTCTATTAAATGAATGGGATTTAATTGTAATATTATGAGTTACTATCATTTTAGTTTCTGTTATTTATATTAAGAAGATCCTCATTATCTTACAGTTATTCTCTTTCTCAAGCTCTTCCAATAAATCACTACTATATGAATGGGATTTAGTTGTACTATTTTGAGTTATTAGCATTTTTTTCTCTGCAATTAGATAGAAGATCCTCATCTTGTTACCAACATTCTTTTTCAAAAGCTCTTCCAATAAACCTTTAAATCACGAATAAGACTTAGTTGTAATACTATGGGTTACTGATTGTTTGTTTTAAAGAAGATCATTACCACATTATGCCTAATCTCTTTCAATAAACTCTTCCAAAAAACCTCTAACTCGTGAATGAGATCTAGTTGTGATGTCATAAGTTGTTTCGGCATTTCATAGGAGACCCTTATTACATTATAGTAATCTTTTTCTCAAGCTATTCCAATACACCTCTATCATATGAATAAGATTTCACTGTAATGTTCTAAGTTAATGTTTGTTTTAATATTTCTTTAATGTTTTAGGAAGATCCTCACTACATTAGAATTTAACCTCTTTCACAAGCTATTCCAACAAATATCTAACTAAATGAATCAGATTAAGTTGTAGTGTTTTGAGTTACCTTTAAATTTCATGAATGGTTGATTTGAAAGCTATAATATCCATGGATTAGGACTCTCTGTTTTCATCATTTTCTAATTAGGGACAGAACTTGCAACTAAACTCTATTTTGATTCATTAATATTTCCTTTTTCTTCCTTTTTGACATAGATTTAACTTCATCTTCTTGGCATAGAATAGCATACTAAGAATCAAACATAACAAAACCCAAAACATCAATAAAACACTGAAAACGACGAAATAAGAAAAAGGATACTTAGGCACATATAGTGCAAGTACACTTCATCAGTTTACTAGCCCTAGTTGATAATTTATGCTGTCAATTTAGGACAATAAATTGACTAACAAATCATCTCATCCTTCCACATCCATTCCTCCATCTCAGCCTACAGTTCATACATCATCACCAGATCAATCTCCTTCACCCACCTGACCACTGTCATCTCCATTTCACATTGAGGCTGGGTCACCTAGCAAGAGTGAGGACATTGAGCCAAGATGGGCTAGTTTGGTTGAGGTTGAGCCATTGCCTAAAACCTACCAGAGAGGCTATAGACATGTGTTTGCTTCAGTTGGAGTGAAAGGGGCCATGCCTTCTTCATCAACACAACAGGTGGATAAAGGTAAGGAAAATATGATAAAGCCAACCATTCATGAGGAGGAGGACAGTCATGAAACAGAGCATGAATTTTAGTTGGTTGACCTAGATGAGGAGGATGAAGACAAAATCACAAATGTAGCAATCAAAGGTAAAGAGGCTAAGATTAGTGAGCTCCAAGCTACTCTTGACAGGGCTAGATATGCGATTCAATTTCTTGACAAAGAAAATGGGTATTTGAAGACCAAACATGTCATTGATGAGGTGAAGTACTTCATTGCTCAAAGGGAGGCTCATAAGGCAAAATAAATGCAAGATGAAGCATTTTGGAAGTATGATTTACAGGATGAGGAAGAAGAATAGGTACCAAGGCAAATACCTAGGACTAGAGGGCTGAAAAGAGCTCTAGCCCTAGAGAGACAAAGGGATGCTAGGCTCGTTGACCAACTAACCCTAAATGAGAAGCTTGACATACAAATCAATGAGAATCGGGAACCATGGCTTGATAGAGCCAATCTACACTTGGAAAATCTGCTAGAGAAGGCCAACAAGGATAATAACTTGTTGAGGAGGAAGGTCCAAATTCATGCCTAGAAAGAGAAAATTGCATTGGCCAAGCTCAAAAGAGCCAATGGAAAAATTGAAGATTTGACCAAGCAAGTGTAGAAAAGGAAGCTAGAAATACTTTCTTAGGTAACACTCCATGTCTCAAACACATGATCAACAATCATACCACAAATTTTGACAATTTTTTGGCAAATTTTGCAAGTTTGTAAGTTTATGTGTTTTTAGGGACATTTTTAGCACAACAAAAATGTCAAAGGCGCAGCACCTAGCGCATTGCACTCTTTTTTGGGGCATCCAATGAGCAAATGGTAACCACCATTGAATTCATAATGACGAGACATGCACCCTGTACATTTTCTAAGCATTTGGAGGCAAAATGGTAAGTGAAAAGGGAAACAAAAACCAAAAAACCATGTTTCTGCCTCATTTTTGGCCTTGGCACTGCGTGTTTACCAGTCTTGGGAAAATGTGTTTTTAATAGGGAAAATGAGCTTCATTTTACAAAATGAAGGCATGTATAGGAAGTAGAATTGAAGGGATTTCCAACAAGACATATTGGAGCAAATTTAGACACTGAGAAAGAATGCAAAAGCATCCTTGAACAGAGAGGGCACGTTTAACATAGAGAGGGTTTGTTTGACAAGGAGATTGCATGTTTGGAAGACTTCTAAATTTTTTTCAGTTTCACTCCTGTTTTGATTTTCATCTTGGGAAATGATGACTTTACCTATGTAAATGATAAAAATAAATGTAATTAACATGTTTTTACTATTACCTAGAGTAAATAAATTAGGTAAATCAAATGAATGAGGTGTAATGAATTAGTTCACTTAAGTTAGGAATGAGTCACTTGGACCATCCTATACTTTAGCTATCAGTTCAGATTTTTGTGAAATATCTTCCTCACATCATGGGTTCGACCCCTTAGGATGAGTGAATGTTGTTTTCATGTCTATTTATTCCCTTTCTTCAAACTAGACAAGGGTTGTAATCAGTTTGATGTTTGCTAGTTGATCAAGGAAACTTTGTATTCAATTTGGCCTAGCTAATAAAGAGTAGTTGCAGCTATTTTTATGGGATACTTGTCTCTATCATTGTTTCTTCTTCAGTATCATATGTTTGAAAGTATTGTCTTCATGTTGACTTTCATTTCTATGTTATGATATTTTACAAGTTAGATAATCAGAATACATGTTAACACATGCTCTATTTTGGGTAACTGATCATATTTTGTTCATCTTCTTATGTCTGAGAAAGATACATCTCCTATTTTTTTCTTAGCTTTCTTATGCTTCAACACCATTCCATAACAATTCTCTTCAAGTGATAATCATTATACCTACCTTGGCCCTTTGATCTCTGCAACCCTAACTAATTTTCCCTGACCTAGATCTCCTTGACCTAATTATTTCATCCAGTGATTTCCCCAATAAAAAAAATTTAAAACAACCCCATGCACTCTATATCTAGCCTACAAACCCTAATTTCTCTAGCCCTCCTGGCTGTGACACTTTTTGGGGAGATCCCTCTCTGGCTTGATAAGGATAGATATCTAGTCAAAAGCTTGGTTTGTGGTTACCTTTGTTGGTATTCCTTCCTCAACCTTGGGAATCTGCCAGAGTGATAACATAATAAACACTCCAACTTACACTGAAATTGGATGAATATAAGGGGATGACTATTGATTTGGACTTGTTGAGCCAAAAGAGTTTTTCCATTTTTTTTAGTCTAACAAGGTTATGGGAGGAAAGCTTCTAGCACAAGATATGGAACTGAATCACACCTAGAGGATATGTCCTTTCTTATGCTCCTACCACCCTGGAAATCACCTCTAATTCATTCCATCTCTACTAATGCATCACGTAATCACATAAATAATTCATGCCGTAATTACATATATAAACAATGAATGCATAATTACAAATATAATATGTGCATTATCTGCTAAATCGTAATTACTAATTGAAATTCATAATTGAATATATAATATATGCATTATCTACTAAAGCATAATTACTAATTGAAATGCATAATTACATATGCCCATAGTGTTAGGTCTTTGTAACAAGCAAGATTGGCAAAGTCCGATTACAGAGTTAACATCATTTCAACCAACTTTGGGATTCTAGGATCTAGCCCTCCTGAATCCGGAGAGGGATCTCTCCAATATATACAAAGATGGATATTGTCTTTGAAGTTTGGGGTGATGATATTAGGCTAGTTATGAAGGCCAAGGGTTTTGTTTGGTTTTCTCGGATGGTTGAACATAGTTGTTGTCTGAGGCGGAAAGATATATATGCAAATAGGTTCAAAGGTGAGAAGTTGCAAGCAAACAGAGTAAGCTTTGATTATAAAGAAAGATGATGGCAAGTTTTCAATCCATTGGGCTATGGAGTCATAAGAGAATTTAATTGAAACATTCAAGTTCAAGAGTAATCTATGGGGAAAGTCATCTATGCCTAAGGATCTCTTTAAAGTTTGATTTATGGAATGGGGTGATACAATAAGAAAGGGAAATAACAGATGCAGAACAAAGAGTAGCCCAGGATCTGGTAAGTACTTTGAAACTAGCCAGCCTTTGACCAGGCACTTAAGGAAAACATAGAAGCAAACTAGGATCTGGTAAGTACTTTGAAACTATCTAGCCTTTGATACACTTCTAATAGAACACAGATTAAAAACAAAAGGAAACTTGAAGGCAACCTTTGGAGCAGAAGCTAGTGGGTTGGGACTCACCCTGATCCTCTCCTAGTTCTTCTTTACTTAGTTACTTCCAAGACAATCACCAAGATAACACAGAATGGCCTAAGATCTGATAAGTACTTCGAAACTAGTCAGCTTTTGACACATCCTAAGGGAAACAGTCAAATAGTTGAGCAAACAAGAAAGGGACTCAGGGCTAACCTTTGAATTCCTCAATTCATTCCTTACACAACATACATGAAAGTAACATTTAAAAATAACATTCAACAGTGACGAAAAGATGAGGGAATGCCAGCATCTCTGTACTTAGACTGAATTAAATTATTCTCAAATAATACAGCAGAAAGAAAACATTTAAATAAAGATTTCTCAGCCAGAGAAGGTTACTGATATACATGAGGCCCTAACACTGTTTAAACTGTTCTTTACAGTGGAAAATGAAACAAATTGGAAATAGAAATAAAATAACAAGTTACAGTGAGAATAACATCACCATCAGCATAGACCAGGATCCCATAAATCAGCTTGTATTGATTGCTTCAAACCGGTTACAATATTCAAGTCCAATGTTTCAATCCATCTCTTTTCACAACCTAACCTATCTGTTACAAGCAGAGCTCCAAGAGCCTATGAAACCACTATTTACAGTCAAGATTTTTCCACTCAGAAACAGCTACAACACTTCAGCAATTACATTGACAACCAACTAATCCAACCCCTCACTCATCTTCTTCTGGAGTATTTATAGAAGGATGAGGAGGTGAGATCTAATAAAAATATCTCAAATACATTTAATGCAGAATTAATGTCTTCCTGGCCTGAGAGGCTCGATGAAGAATTTATACAGGTGTTCCACTGCATTAATGCGCTTATACTTATGAAGTAAGCTCAGAAGGAGCTTTTGTTGACATTTGAGGCTCTGCGTACTATTAGGGTTACTCTGAAAACATCCTGTCATTAAATCTGGTGCAGAAATAACTTCTTTGGTTGTTCCGAGGCATAATATCTGATCTTGTTCAATAAATTCATCCTCTAATTGAGCATTCTGAGGCAATAGGTGGCACTGCGGTGGTTGAGGAATCAATTTGCCTCAAAGTATGGCGGTGGAGGCAACGTCTGATGAACACTTTTAGGTTTTGCTTTAATCTGTGTTCTGAGCCGGGGATTAGGCTTTTGATAACCATCTTAGCCGTAATCCCCGCCAATCTATCCATAAAACTGCTACTCTGGTTCACTCTGTCTTCAAAATCTGATACTCTTCCCTGCGTCGATGTTGACGGCATTCTTCAGGATTTACAGGGACACGTAGCAACCAAGGCTCATGAAACCTTGTTGATATCATAATTCTTCATCCCGCGGTCGATTCTCTAGATTAATCAGAAGGACGGGAGTCGTCACCCTCATTCTTCAGATTTTCATTAAAACACGACGAATGAACCTTAAAACCTGCAAAATACAATAAAAATGAGAAAATCCTTCGTTATATGGACAATCTGCATCGGAGGGCGTGCGGAAAATGGAGCAATCGGAACCGTTGATCATACTGCGATCAACGGTCAGGGGCGCTTTGAAAAGTCAGCGGAGAAAAATGGATTTTGTACAGTGGAATCGGGAGGAAGAATGAGAACCGTCGATCCACAGAGATCGACGGCGGAGATTGAATTTTGGATGCGCCGGGGGAAGATTCAACAGGCGAGGAAATCCGTTAAAAGTCGAGCAGAAAAGGCGATTAGCAACCGTCGGATGGGAAGGCCCGGATCCGACGACAGAGATTAATCCCACTGCGGGGTGATGGGACCACAGATAACGTGCGGGCAAAGTGGAAGGATGGCGGTTTTGGGAATGAGGTGGAGGACACGCGTCGGCCAGCGTGTGGAATCGCTGGTCGACGTGATAAAACTGCCATTCGACGAAAGGTGGTGCGGGATATATACCATGGTTTTTGGAAACGAGCGCGGGGGAAGGGGGGTCCACCAGGTGTGAGGTACTCCGCTCCGTCGGATCTGGGGAGCAGATCGACGGATGGGAAGGCTCGGGGCAATAAAATACGTGGTTTCATATTTCACACCCAAACCTTATAAAAGATGGGTTTTTTGAACGTTTCAAAGGAAAAGGGTGGAGTGGGGACCACGCTTCGGTTTAGTGCCTCAGGACTTGAGCGGCCGGTCGTGGCGCTCGGGCATGTGGAGGAAGAAAAGGCAGGGGCTTAGCCCAAGGGGCTAGGAACCAGCGCACAGAAAAAAGGCATTTTTACATGATTTTCAATGATTTTTGAAAAAGGAAAAAGGTTCCGATAGGCTAAAAAAGTGGGTTTTTAACCTTAGGAAATGAGATTAATGAGGGGATAAGGAATAACATATGGTTTAGTGGGGTTTTTATGGATGAAAGGAAACTGAAGAAATGAGGGTAAGATGAAAGCAAGGGAGGGGAAAAAGGAGGAGGATGCATCAATATTTGATTTGGATTTTTATGGAACATCAGAGACTGAGAGAAGGAAAAGTATGGAGAACCAACCAGAAGTTCATGATCTTACCAACAGACTTCAAGCACCAACAATTTTCAGGCCTGAATTTGTTTCTTTAAGGCTGCAAAGAATATTTAGCCACCAGCTGATATAGAAAAATATAGGTGGCTAATAGTGGCTCCACTTGGGGATGGTGCCTTCTTGAAGGCATCAAGAATTCAGACTTGATTTCTCTGTAATGATGACTGGTGCTTGACCCTTAGCTTGCTCTTTCTTTCCTTTGACAAATAATATTAGTCATGAGAGAAAAATGAATTTCATCAATACAACCTCTACCTACCCCAATCCTACTGATCTAACATTTTTTCTTCATCAGAGTGCACTTGGATTGGCAAACTCTATTCACATATTTTATTCTTTTGAAAGCAGGAAATATAATCTATTTCTACTCCTTATTTCTCCCTGAACTCAGATTAAACAGTTGAGCTCAGATGTTTCTCTACCTATTCTACTGTCTGTTGGGATTAAACAGTCCAACAAACTTTCATTCTCTAAATTCTACAACAGAAATTTAAAAATAGTCAAGTCAAGATTGAGTTGTTCGACTTGCTATGATCTATGGCATAAAGACAAGCTGCACATAGATTATTATTTGTAGAAAATTTTAAATCAAAACAGAAGGCTTAAGATCTGAAAATTTCTCATTATGGCCTTCTCTTATCTTCACAGCTCTGTTTTTCCTTTTCGGTGAGCTATCTTTATGTTTCCTCTGGTTCAAGTTTTGAGCGAATTAGAACCAGGTCTTCTTTCTTTGACTCAGAAATTAGAGTAGTTTTGAGTCATCTCTTTGGAAACTTTGGTTCAGATTTTGAGTTGGTTTGAACTTTAATTTCTACCTTAATCTATCTACTGATAAGCCAAGATTAAACAGTTTGGCAAATCAAATTTGCTACCCTATCAGCAGAAAATTGAAAGCTAATTAGTCAAGATTAAACAGTTTGACCAATTAGAAGTGTGTTTCAAGGAGTGGCATTTAAGCTTGCACACTTTCATATTTATTTCTCTTTTTTGGCATGGGGCCTTGCCTTTCTTGTTTTCATTTCTGCCCTCTTTTCTTTCTTTCTTTGTTTTTGTATTTTTTGATTTTTCATAACTCTAAATGCAATGGTGGATGGAATATTTACAGGGGAAAAAAGGTAAAAAGGCTTCAAACATGAAATAATTTAAGATAGGTAATGCTTAAGCATCCTGCCATTGACAAGACGCCCAAACAGTTCTGTTCCATTCAGCTCTTGTAAGAAGAATGCATTGTTTCCAGCAACCGAATGAATGGAGTAAGGGCCAAGCCACAGATTGTCAAATTTACCATGCTTTCCCTTATCCTCCCTCTTTGAGTCCCACTTTAAAACTTTTTCCCCAATCTTGAAATTGCTGGCCTTTGTTCTTCTGTCAAATATTTTCTTGATATTATCTTGCTTCTGCAATGCTTTGTTGTACACTTCCTCTCTGGTTTGCTGAAGATGAATGGTTTGATTTATTCTTCTGATTATGTCATCTTCTTCAGTCTGGAGCTCTTGAATTAACTTCATAACTGGTACACCAAGGCTGTTAGGAAAAATTGCATCTGTACCATATACAAGCTGGAAGGATGACATACCAATGGATTTCTTCAATGTTAATCTGTCAGCCCACAGTGCATGAATCATCTTTGTGTGCCAAGACTTTTTGTTGTCCTCCAACAGTTTCTTTATTATGTTAACTAAGCTTTTGTTGGAAAACTCTGCAAGTCCATTACCCTGAGGGTAATAGGCTGTGGAATGCCCCAATGTTATCTGGTACTTGTGACAGAATTCCACCATTTTCTTTGACCCAAATGCTGCTGCATTATCTGTGATGATCGTGGTAGGACAACCAAATCTGGAAAGGATATTGGTTTCTATGAATTTAATGATAACCGAATCATTGGCCTGTCTACAAGGAATGGCTTCTATCCACTTAGTGAAATAGTCTGTGGCAGTAATGATCCACTTGTGTTGGGCAGAGGATGGTGGGTGGATTTCTCCTATGAAGTCAAGCCCCCACTGTTGAAAAGGGGCTTCAACAGTAATTGGATGCAGAGGAAGGGGTAGTAATTTTCTCTTGCCCTCAAACAATTGGCATTTATGGCAAGTAGTTGTCAGCTTGTGTACATCAGGAAAAAGAGTAGGCCAATAGAAACCAGCCCTCAAAATTTTGTTGGCTGTTGACTTCCAGTACAAATGGCCTCCACACTCTCCTTCATGGAATTCTTGCTTAATCTTTTCTGCATCAAACTCAGGCAAACATTTAAGCAATATACCACTAGCATTTTTCCAATAAAGACATTTATCAATAATGCAATAGTTTACAGCTTTTAACTTTAGGAATCTTGCCTTTGTTTTGGATAAACCAGGAGGTGTATTTAGATTAAGAAAAACATAAACAATATCAGTATACCAAGGAGAATTCACAAAATGATCTTCAACAATGGGAGTTGAGAATTCTTCTTGGTCATCCAAAGCATTAATCATATTAATATCAAGAACTTCACAATTTGATTCAGCCATTAATTTAGCTAGACCCTGACCTTTGATGAGCTTAGTGGGTTTTATCTCTAAATCATATTCAAGAATAACAGCAATCCACTTACCTCTCTTACCATCTGGATCCTGTGTTAGAATGTCTTTTAAAACCGAATTTGGGACGAAGGCAATGATGTGTGAATGAAGGATGTATACTCTGAAGTCTTTCAAAGCCTTTACCAAAGCAAAAGCCTGTTTTTCCATAATGTTATACCTCAAAGGGGCATCCCTCAATGCCTTGCTAAAGAATGCAATGGGTTGCTCTTGTCCTTGTGGAATTTTCTGTAAAATGACAACAGCTATGGTATGTTTTGATGCAAATGAGAAGATATAAAAATATTTTGAAAAATCAGGACTTATGAGAACTGGTGTTTTGGTTAACGCTTGTTTCACCAGCTCAAAGGATGTCTTTGCTTCCGAGGTCCATTTTACCCCTTGCTCCTTTTTTAACATGTTTGTGATATTCCTAAGGAGCTCAGCCAAATTGGGAATGAACCTTCTCAAAAAGTTAGTCTTTCCAATGAAAGATTGCAACTCTTTGATGTTTCAAGGATGAGAGATTTGCAATATAGCTTCAATCCTCTTCGGATCTATCTTTATGCCCTCTTCTGAAATGATGTGTCCAAGAAGCTTACCTTCTTGGAGACCAAATAAAGTCTTCTTAGGGTTCAAAGATATCCCAAACCTTCTGCACTTCTCGAAAACGTTCCTCAAATGTTCTAAGTGTTCTTCATCTGTTTTTGAAAACACAGTTACATCATCAAGATAGATAATGATGAAGAAGCCCAATTCTTCCGAGAATGCTACATCCATGGCTCTCTGAAAGGTTGCTCTAGCATTCATTAAACCAAAAGGCATTTTCACATACATGAAAGTGCCCCATGGTGTAGTAAAAGCTGTCATTAATTGATCATCAGGGTGGACTAGGACTTGATTATACCCTGAATAGCCATCCAGCAAAGAAATTCTTTTAGACCCCACCACCCTTTGCAAAATATGATCCATCTTGGGTAAAGGGTAGTTGTCTTTCAATGAAGCTTTGTTTAAATTTCTGAAGTCTATACAAAGCCTGATTTCTCCAGTCTTCTTCCTAACTAACACCAGATTAGATACCCACTCAGAATATCTAATAGGGACAATAATACCAGCATCGTGCATCTTCATGATTTCCTTCTTAACCAATGGCAACTGGACAGGGTTGATTCTGCGCAGTTTCTGTTTGAATGGTTTTTGCTTTTCTTTAAGAGGGATTTTGTGTTGTATTATTTTAGTGTCATAGGATTTAAGATCTTCGTAACTCGATGCAAAAACATCAGAAAATTCTTTAAACAGCTCTAAGTATCTGAGTTTAATGTGAGCTGGTAAAGTTTTAGAAAGTTTGATCAATTTCAGTTTTTCCTCACTGCCTATATTACATTCCTCCATTTCAGTTTCTACAGGTTCCAGTTTCGGTTTGTTGACCACATCATCAAAATCAAACAATTCTTCTAGAGGGGCCAAACCTTTGGGTAAACTATCATCCTTAGAATGCAGGGTTTCCAATTCCTCTGTTTCAAATCTTGCATTTGATTCTGTTGGGTTTCTAAGTTTGGTAATCTGAAGGTTTATATCTACCAATTGTGGAGACGGTTCTTCTTCATCAAGAAAATTTTCTTCACTGCAGTCTGTATCATAGTCTGAATCTGAACTATGGGGTTCAAACTCATTTCTGAATTGCATGAAGTCTTCTATTTGTTTATCTCCATCGAATACCTACCAATATTTCTTGTTATCTGGGATAGCTGGTCTGAATTTTATCTGAGAGGTGTCATCATACAGCATTGGGCAGGTTCTAGCAGCAAAGGCTAAATTGTGGGCTGCAATGTTTCTTTTCCTTGGGACAAAAGTCAGGGTGGACTCCTCAAATGTTTTCAAAAGATCTATGACATCATTCCTATAGGCCCTAAGTCTGGGGTTATTTGCATTATACTCCCCATTAACTTGCCTAATTATTAATTCAGAATCCCCATATACATCGATTCTCTTGGCACCTAACTTTTTCAAAAGATGTAAGCCTAAGAGAAGGGATTCATATTCTGCTATGTTGTTGGAACACTGAAAGTTTAATTTGCATGAGATACATTCTGTATGATTGTTTTTAGTGTTGGTGATCCAGACACCTGCACCAGCATTTTTTTTGGTGCATGACCCATCAAAATACATAGTCCAGAGAGGAGCATTTTCAGTTTGGTGGATGGGCTGTGTATAATTTGATTCCTCAAGTTTTTCATCGGGTTGAGGGGTGTCCTGCTGACTATCAAGTTTTAAGTTCAAAGGATTAATAACTTGTAGTTCAAGACCTATGTTTACTTTGCTAGGATCTTCAGACACAATAGACTGTTCCGGCATTTCATCGTTGTGTTCCTCTCCCTTCGTTTCAACCATTGATTCTGTTGAAATGATGTGTCCTGTACGTGTTTCATCATTGAACATGATAAAAGAATCAAGGCTCGTATTTATAGCATAGAGGGGGGAGTTTTGAGGCCGATCTTGACTTGTCACTGTGTACTGCATGTGAGATTCCCTGTAAAGTCTTCTAGTCTGATTAAAAATAGGGATAGTCGCATAGGTCATATCCATTTGCATGGTTCCCTGTAACTTAGCACCCCAAGACCTTGATAAAAGCATTCCATACTTCGGGGGTACGTCAGCCACAACAACATCCATGACTAAACATTTGGCTGGGATCTGGGCTAAGTTAACACAGAGACCTTTTATCAATCCTAAACATTTAACTCTGCTTGAGTCAAAGGAGTACAAGTCTTTGTAAGGTCTGGTAATTTCAAGACCCAGGCTTTCCATTACAGCTTTTGGCATTAAATTATGGGAAGTGCCTGAGTCATGCATAGCATTGTGCAGAATTTTGTCATGAACGTTTAAGCTTACATAAAAGGGAGGGACAGAACCCTCTTGGAACTTTCCTTCAATCCCTGGACCAAAAATAAGCTCTGGTTGGTCATCATTAAGATTGAGTGAATCTTCATTATCTTCTAAGTTCAAAGCTTTCAAAATTTTGGACCTATATACATGTTGGGCAGCTAACTCAGTCAAAGGAACAGAAATTTTGATCTTTGAGATTTCCTGTTCTAGGCTAAAAAGGTTTTGACTCTTTAAAACATTGATTTCAGCCTTGTTTGCTGCCGCTTTATTAGCAATAACAGCTTGCTGATTTGATTTATCTACAGTTGGAACAGTTGTTTTACCAGGAGTACTAACCGAGTTGCTAGTACTACCAACGTTTGCACTCTGTTTTTCAATATTTTGAGTGTCTTTCTCTTTACCACCACCAGAATTATCAGCCACTATTGTGTCTTTTTGTTTGTTTGTTTTAGACTTGGTTGCAGTGCTGTTTTGAGAAGGTTTGCCAAAGGTTTCCTTGTTGGGGGTTTGTTGATTAGACCTACTTCTGAGTTCATATTCCCTTGGAGACTGTATGACAGCGTTTTCCATGTTTTGATAGCTATTCTCATTATCATCTCTTCTGTCATCGTAAGGTGTATAAAGACCTTGTTTATTATCATAATGAATCTCAAAGTCATCATCATCTACCCCAAATAAGTTTATATCGTCTTCCTCTGTTATGTGATCTGTTTGTTCAACCTCACTTAAAAAGTTTTGATGAAAGCGAGGAATGATCTGCTGATCATCTTCCCTAAGTCTGTTCGGAGGCTGATTTCTTCTAATATTCTGATTTTGGTTTTGGTTTCTGTTTTGAGGAGCGTTTTGATTTAGACTTGCTTGCGCTCTCTCTAGAATGCTCATTTTCTTCATCATTTCTTCCATCATTATTTCCATCTTTGAGCTTGAAGTAGGAGGGGTGGATTCCTCTCTAAAAGATACTCTCTTTTTAGCTTTCATCCTTGCTCTCTTCTCCATGAGGTTAACCTCCACAGAAAGAGCACCTCGTTGCATATCTTCGAGGGTTGCAAAGACTCTTTCTCTGAGTGAATATGTCATGTCCAGATGAAAACCTTCAGGAAATTTGTTCAAAGCTGATCCCTGAGGAGGTTTCAGTTCAGGGGAAAGTGCATTATACACACTGTTAAATCTGGTACAATAAGCTTGTACACTTTCCCCAGGGTTCCTATGGAGATTGTTATAGTCGGCAAGGACTTGGAGAGGGTTCTTCCTTACTTCCCATTTGTTTAAGAATGTTTGATGGAAGGCTTGGAGGTCGTTAATACTATGGGGGGTTAAACCTTTAAACCATTTCTCACTTCTCCCCCCAAACTTTGAGCGAACAGTCTAATTTTGACAGATTCATTATCAATTTCATTTCTGTCAAAGTAGTCATTCATCTTATCCACATGTTGAGATGTTGTTATAGTATTGCTAGCATCATATAATGGGATTTTGGACTGATAGTCCTGTGGAAGATTGACTAATGGTACAGGAAGGACTAAGGGAGCATACCATGCTGCCATGATATGTGGTGGGGGCGGATTTACAAGAGGAGGTGTGGGTTGAAGTGTAGTGGTTTGAACGGTGGATGAAGGATGAACAGAAGTGGATGGAACGGCAGTAGATCTCTGAGCTGATCTCGGATGAGAGACACCTATATTATGTAAGAAATGTAGATTAGGAGGTGTTGATTCTCTATTCCCAAGGGTTTCACTTGTTTCGGGAGATGAAAGTGAAGGCTCAGAATCTAACTGATCTAAATCACCAAATGACCTAGTTCTGAATGGGTTCAATAAGTCAATTTATGATTCATGAAGAGCTGAAAGGTTTTTAGGGACTGAATTAGCTCTTAGGGGTGGTCTGAAAATAGTTGAAGATTGTATCTTAGGAGACTTCCTAAGAATTCTTTCTAGGTTATCAACTATTTTAGGAGGATCTGGGTCAGGATGGGCTCTAGTGTGAATCTTTTTAGGAGCCACAATTTTTATATGTTTGGACCCAACTAAACAGGAAAAGTTCAACCAGATATGACAATCTTTAGAAGGTTAACCAGTCTTTTTTTACAATTTTTAAATCCCACAGTCCTCTAATTGAGTTTGAATGATTTTATCATGATAAGGGTTCTTCCCAGTGGAGTCTTAAGGTCTGTTCAGGATTGTGGAGTCGCCAGGTGGAATGTTCAGAGTGTTTTCAAAGGAGTACACTGTCCACCACAGTGTTTGTGAAACATTCCTTTTCAAGGATATCTCAAAACACAACAAACTCTAACCAGAGATTGACTGGGAGGGCATTCACCGGATATGTCACCTCAAACAGAGGATGAGACCCGGAGGCTACCTGGCCCTTTCCAGACTCTATCTAAGAGTATAAGGTAAAACACATCAAAGACGTATATAAGATATCAAAACTAGTGTTTTACTACCAATCTGAAATGTTTTTGGTATTTTCTGAAATGCTTTTATTTATGGTTCAGAAGAATATCCTAACTCTGCCTCAAAACTTAGCTACGGTTATGAAACAAAGACAGTCTATCCTTATGGATAAGCTAGCTGATTTTCCAAGGTTAGATAAAAACTTAAAAGAATCCTACGGCTGACCTAGCTTGTCACTGATTCAATTGAGCTTCATCTTAATTACCATTCTCTTGGTAGTGCTTGAAAAGGCTGCTTTTGACTCTCAAGATGTTATGAATATTCTGGGTAAGGGTCCCCAGCGGAGTCGCCAGAAATGTTAGCTTCTGGTGGCTCAGCTGCAAAATAGAACAATTGTCATGGAACCAGAGATTTTGGGTTCGGTCCCCAGCGGAGTCGCCAGAAATGTTAGGTCTCTGTAACAAGCAAGATTGGCAAAGTCCGATTATAGAGTTAACATCATTTCAACCAACTTTGGGATTCTAGGATCTAGCCCTCCTGAATCCGGAGAGGGATCTCTCCAATATGTACAAAGATGGATATTGTCTTTGAAGTTTGGGGTGATGATGTTAGGCTAGTTATTAAGGCCAAGAGTTTTGTTTGGTTTTCTCAGATGGTTGAACATAGTTGCTGTCTGAGGCGGAAAGATCTATATGCAAATAGGTTCAAAGGTGAGAAGTTGCGAGCAAACAGAATAAGCTTTGATTCTAAAGAAAGATGATGGGAAGTTTTCAATCCATTGGGCTATGGAGTCATAAGAGAATTTAATTGAAACATTCAGGTTCAAGAGTAATCTATGGGGCAAGTCATCTATGCCTAAGGATCTCTTTAAAGTTTGATTTATGGAATGGGGTGATACAATAAGAAAGGGGATGTTAGTATGAATCCTTTGTCGAAGTGTACGAAAAAGGACCACTTTAGCTACGCATAACTAATAGCCCTAACAACAAAAGTGGCTGCCGATATCTTCAGATCTACGATTAGTTAGACAAGAAAATAGCTACAAAACACCAGATCTATATATGGGAAGACATTAAGCAGTAAAATAAAGGGTTTGCTCCATGCATCCAATAGACAAGACAAGAACACAATATTTTGAAAGAATTTTTGTATTACAGGGCACCTAGGAGGAAAACAAGAAGGTGTATCCAACTCTCCTCAATGGGATGGGTTCTTTGTAGTCCTCAGCACTTCAGATCTAAGCTTTCTCTCTCATTTAGGTGTAGAAAACCCAATGCAAAAATGAAGCTCAATGGGAGCAAATGATGAAAAATGAGACCAAGTGTATAGATCCAGAGTGATCTAGTAGGCAAAAAAAGGTGAAGAATGATGGGAAAAACCCTCCTATTTATAACAAAATATTGGGTCATTCTAGATCTTGGTACATGGGTTAACCAAATCTAGATCCACTTTTTATGGAATATTTTATTATATTTGTTGGAGGGAAAAGGTACTTGACTTGGGTAAAATCCCTTAATTTGTAAAAAATAAATAAATAAATGATTTATTTATCTTTTTAAGGAAACTGTTAGAAGATAATCAAATAAATAATGATTTATTTGATTATTTAAGGAAGTGGTTGGGAGATAACTAAATAAATAATGATTTATTTAATTATTTGTGGGTGATTTGGTCATATTTAACAAGGAATATCATCTAAATAAGGTTTAAATGATTATTCCTAGAAATAATAAGATAAATAAAGGTTTATCTAATTAATTTCTTTGATTTTGGGTTAAACATGACTGGGAATAATAATTAAATTATGGTTTAATTAATTATTCCATAAGGAAAATCAAACAAATATAGGTTTGTTTAATATTTCCTTTTGGGGTTTCCTGTTTTAACATAGTGAAAGCAATTTTACTTAGGGTAAAATTGGTCTTATATGGTGTACTTGGGTCCATCTAATGATAATAGGTTAGATGACCAAAAAATGGTGTAACAGATTGCCCCCCAGCGTGCGAGTGTCAGGAGCAAATCGTATGACCGAAGTACATTGTAAGAGCACAATCACTAGACAACAAAAGGGAGATCAGAGAGAGAAATGTGAGGTAGATAGTGTGCTGAAGGACTAGACCCTGAGGAGATGAGACTCGCAGCTGCAACAAGTCTATTTTTATGAGAGGGTACCTGTGCTGAAGGCGGCAGGGGAGGCATACCTATGCCCGCCGAGACAAAGTACAAAAGAATAGTGTGTCCAGTAACCAAGGGACCGAACCATAAAGTACAGCTGGCATAATCATGAGCCAGATAAAAATACAATGAGGAATCCCATACATGTTGTGCACGGGATATGACCGGGCTTGTACGATAATATGAGTACATGAGATACAAATACAACCCAAATGCCCCACAACAAATGGGGAAGACTCTAAAATCTAACTGATACATGCAAATCAAAGAGGCGCTGCAAGTGGCTATGGCCAACATCATCAAATATGTGGAGCTGCATCGAAGGCTGCAAGGAAGAGGTCATCCGGGCATGTGGGGGGCTACCTGCAGGGCCACCCCCTCATGAGGGTTGAGACATCTCACACACACCCAGGAATCATCAAGAGCTGCTGCTGGATCACTGGACCATCAAGTATACGGATCTCGATCATGATGAAAGGAGCTGGAGAAACAATCAAGTCAAAGGGAAAGGAGATATCCCTTTGCCTGATCCGAGGCACCGAACAAGAGTGGAAGCGGGAACCAAGGTACACCGCCCTCTAGACCTGGCTTCTGGAATAAATGAGCTGATGTCGACAGAAGGAGGCCCGCCATAAGTGAGGCAATGAGAGATCCCCACCTAAGGCACGAGAGACAATAGTAGAGCGACGGACAGACTAATACTAATGATGATGGTGGAATGGGAAGGACTGAATAGCGAATGGACGGCTTCCCTTGTTAGAGCATAAAGGGCATGAATGACATGGCAGCGACTGACACAACATCATAAGGGATGGGGGACAGTGAGACTGAAGGTCATAATGTGCGACGCAAGAGAGAGATCAAGCAATGAAGGATGGAGGACTATAGCGGGGCACAAAGGGACGCGGGATAGACTCCATGAGTGCGATGATGACTCAACTTGGACGCTCTAAAAAAGGGCGACTCGATGGTGCTACCACATAGTAAAGGCCCCAATGGGGGACCGTGGAAACATGAGTACAAGATGGTAACTCATGACGAAAATCGTCACGAACAAAGACAAGTAACGAGGCAAAATGGTGCCCCAAGTACAAGTGTTGTAAGTGAGGAGGTTCGATTTGAAGGAGAGGTGAAGTGATCCTTCTTAGACAGAATAGCTCCTGGCGAAGGATGAAAGTACAAAAAAGATGCTGGCTATCTAACAGAAACACGCATCTCAGAAGGGAAATGCTAAGGGTAATATTTCTGAAGATAGAGTGCATTGCGAGGATTGCCTTTGAAGTCCTCTAAAAGGTATGCCCCCTTACCAAGCTCCTTACTGATGACGTAAGGGCCTAGCCATAATGAGTTGAACTTCCTGTGACCAAGGACATCATGGGCCTGGTCATATACTAGAACAAGGTCACCTTCGTGAAAAGGACGAGGCTGGACTTTTCGGTCATATTGAGCTTTTGGTGCGTTTCTTGGCCGCTTCCATGGTTTTCAATGCAACACGGTGATATTCAGAGGCACGCTCAAGCATGATAAGTCGTTGTTCTAGAGGTTGGGTGGCAGGGAGAAGTTCAACAGCCAGATGAAGGGAAGGGATTTTACACTCGATTGATAAGACAGCCTCCTCTCCAAAAACGAGGTGAGGAGGGTTATGGTTGAGGGGTGTAGGTGCCCCCGAGCATGGTGTGGTCATGCCAAAATGTATTTAGAAAAAGGGGAATCTGAACACATTTTAATGATGTGGTGTGCCATTTGGTCTCGTTATGGTTATGCAGTTTGAGAAAGGAAATGGAGGATTACCAATCTCTTTTGGTACTGCATATAGGGATCAAATGGACTTTAAGTGTCTGAGTTGGCATACCTGGTGTCAGTATCCCAAAAAGAGGATTTGGAGATAATGAACTGATGCTCTCATAGAAAAGCTATAGGTTGGTCAACAATAATGTCTAAGAGACTGGGTTGCTGATGTAAGATGAGGGAACGATAAGGGGTATCATCCCTAGAGTGATCTGAAGTGATATGGGACTCTATAGGTTCTTCAAAATGTGGAAGAATACTGGGACTAAAGTCAACACGACCAGATCCACTAGGAGAGTTGTGGGGAATTGCTTCTCTTGGTCTCTCAAATGTGGGTGCCCCCTTACCCAAACAGTGGGTTTCAATGTAATGGCCACAAGGTGGATGTGGTGTGAACGCATGGGTTCGATGTAAGGGGGAATAGATAAGGTCAGGGGTGGGTATTTTTTCCATAATGTCATCATCGCGATAGAAGATGGGGTGACTGGTGGAAGAAAGACCACCTGACGTGATGAAGTGACCAGAATCATCATCATGAGAAGAGAGGTTCACATGCGCATCGTCACAAGGGGTGACCGAAGAGTAAGTAGATAAAGGATCTACCGATGTTGAGCCCAAGATGATCGATGAAGGAAGGTCAAGCAAAACAACAGGGGAGGATTCAGATGGAATTTTCCCCGAGGGTCTCATGGATGATGATAGGTAAAAAATGCTGGCCGAAGGCTCCATCATCTCGACATCAGGAGGGGGAATGTCAATGGGAGCAGTCATATCTGGTAGTTCTGCTGAAGCATAATGCGCAAATAGGGGAGAGGTGGACTCATTGCGCTTGGCCTCAAATTGGTGGACCGTGGCGATAGAGGTGCGGAAGTCCTCGAGGCGGGGACAAAGATGGGTGTAATGGCCATGGAGATCACACAAAGCACAGGGGTGGTTGGTGTGAATAGTCTTGGGGTTCTTGGCCGCGGTCGCGAAAGGAACAGAGGCTTCTGGGACCGCGGACTCAGGGAACGTGACATTAACCATGGGCTTGAGATGAAGCAATGCAGGACAGGTATGGGAGGCGTGTCCGAAAACATCACACAAAGCACACTGGATGGTATGCTTTGGAGGCTGAGGAGGAGTAGGGTTTTTCGGGGGAGCCTTGTCCTTTGGTGCCCTCTTGCGAGCTTTGCCCTTCTTACCCGAAGCGGTCGCAACAGGAGGTGGTTCCTGTTGAGGTGACTGAGGCACTGATGCAGCGGGAGAAGGCATGGAGGCCGATTGAACCGGGGTCAAAGCAATATAAGGTTTGGGTTGACCAGGCAAGGTGGGGGCTGGAGGATCAAGGTACCAAATGGGAATCCCAAGGGTCAAGTTAGGAAGAGAGAGGGTGGCCATGACCGGCACCGTGTACACTCCCGGTGGGGGAACTAGGAACGGTATCTGACCAGAGGGGTAATGGCCAGGTGGGACGGCTCCTAAATGGCTAAGGCCTGGAGGAACCGTGCCAGGGGGATAAAGGGGCTCATGACTACCAACTGCAGGTGAAGGGCTAGGAGCAGGTTGCGGAGGGCAAGGTTGCTGAATAGCCGAAGCAGGTTGCTTGAGAGCAGCTCGAGACGATTGCATCATGCAAACATTCGACGAGCTGGGGTCAGAGATAGGAGGAGGGGGGAGACTAGGAAAAGTTCCAAGCAGGGAGGAATCCTTGTAAACGCCGGGGGAGACACTGGTCAAGGAATCGACGATTTTCTTGTTGGCTACAGAAGAGATGGTTGTCTCAGGTGAGGTCTGAGATTTTGGCTCATGATATGTCAACTGGTCAATGGTGACTATCTTTCCATTATGGGGGAAAGACATCTTGCGGAAAACCGCGGATGGGACAGCAGACATAGCGTAGGTGTAGCTTCGCCCCAATAGAATGTTGTAGTCTAGCGGGGCGTCTATGACTTCGACGTCAATGCAAACAATCTTACCGGCGAGGGTGATAGGACAATTACGAAACAGGCCAATGGGCTGGGAGGCATGACCGTCCCACGCTCTAAGGGTGATCGTGGAAGGGGCCAGCTCAGGAGATCCGAGTTTTTTCCAAACTGAAGCAGACATCACGCAGGTGGATGCCCCCTCATCAATTATACACTGGGAAACGTTGGCATTCCGGATTTTGACTGGGATTTGGAAGGCGACGGAAGGAGGAAGAGGAGGGTGGTCCGATTGAGTGGCGTCGAAAACAATCATTTGGTGATCAGCAGGATCTACAGCACCCACGGCAGATAGTAGAGCCTTCTTTTGGGAAGGGCACGACTGGAGGAGTTCCAGTGTGGAAATGGCAGCAGGAGATTGCGCCAAATCATCTACTATGCTATACAAATGAGCAGCTCGACCGGAAGCAGCATTTCGACGTAATGGTCCCTTAGGAATCTTGGTATGAACCTCAACTTCGGGTTGAGGGATATGTAAGGGACCACTCGGTGTCAAAAGAGGCTCTGTAGAACCTGAAGAAGGAGGCTCGAGGGCATACTGAGCGGGAGGCTTGGGGTACTGGCGGGACCGAGTTTGAAGGTTAAGGTCGACGAGTAGAGGTGGATCAGAGTTCATCATGAGGATCTGGTAATGGGAGGAACTAGAAGGGGAAGGTGGAGTGGCCACCTGTCCGTCAGGTGGTTGGGTAGCCATGAATCCCTGCTGCGCATCCACCTGCTCTTGAGGGGGCAGTGACTGCTGTTGCAGGGGTTGAGAAGGCAAGGGAGGCGAAAGCGCATATGCTGGAGGGGCTGGCGCACCAGGCTGCGGATAAGGGTAATGGTTAGGTTGGGAAACATTGAGGTAAGCAGGAGGTTGGGCAAAAGGATGAGGCATGCCGTATCCTGGATGCGTGCTACCGGGAGGGGGAGAAGTGCAGGAAGTGGTGCCCCCTCCACCAGGAAAACCATAGCTCATGAGAGGTTGAGCGGAGGGACGAGAGATAGATCCAATGATACTGTCGGCGGCATGAGGTGCCCCCGGTGTATGGGCATCACCGGGTCTGGGGAGATCAGGTAGGACAGTAGGATCATAACCTGTCTGAGCGTAGATCAGGTCATATTTTAATGCCATTTGGAGGGCATCTTCTTCGGTTTGAGGAAAATGGGATGCGACATCTTTCCCGATAGGGGACAGGAGAGATCTAAGGAACCAGTCCATGTAGACACGGTCTTCGAAGGGAGGAGATTGACATAGGCTCCGTCTTCTTCGCCATTCCTGGACATGGGTAGAAAGGCGGGTCGAAGAGGTTTGCTTGAAAGAAGTCAAGAGTTCGATACCAGTGTCATAACTAAGGGGAAGCTGGAAGTAAGATAAAAAATCCCGGGCAAGAGTTGCAAAGGTGGTATGGGAGGAAGTGGGTTGATCAACATACCACTTAGAAGCTTTGCCTGTAAGCGTGCGTTGGAACAATCTAAGACGAACAGAGTCATCGATGATGGAGGTAGATGAACACCACATGTGGAAAGACCGAACATGATTTGAAGGATCTTCTCCAGCACGACCTTCAAACTTTGGGATGTCGGAAGGGAGCTTTGTCGGCATAGCGGGCCAACTAGCGTCATGATGTATAGGGTCGTTTATCAACCGGTCCAAATATGGGAGGCTGAGGCCTGCCAAGAAGGGGAGCAAGGGTGTAGTCGAGGTGGTTCTCGTGGTGGTTCCGCTAGTAGTAGTTCCGGCATTAGGGCCGGGAGCACCACTAGCATTAGGCCCTAGACCAGGCATAGTGAAGGTGATAGGGGGAGAACCTAGAAGGAAAAGGAGAACCCAAAGAATCAGAAGAGGAGTCGGAGGAGGACTGGCTCGACGACGGCGGGGCGGAGTAGGTCGATCAACCGGAAACTGAGGGTGAAGGCCAAGGAGTGTCCGGGAAAGGCGCCTTGGGGGCGCAATGGTGACAGGAAGAAGGAAACCGACAAGGGCAGAAAGGGACAGAATCAAGTAATGTCAAGGGAAGATAAGGTGCAGTGACAATTGATTTTAGAGTCTTTTCTAGGCGGTGTTAACCAGGCGCTTCTTCACTTAGGGTCAATGTGTGGTGTGCATTAATTTTAATTTTTAAACCCTTTTCGTTTTGAGAGCAAGAAAAAGTGTGCTGCGTAACTGAAAAAAAATTTGCAGAGAACAATATAGATTGCTGAAATAACAGAACATTTAACAGCTAACCATGCATCAATCTAACCCAAAAAGGCGGGTCTCTCAAAACTACTCTAAAAGAGGGTAAAAATCTATTCAAAACACACGGAAAAGAGGCCAATAGATCTAGGGTCAAAAGGGACAGGGATCTAAAGGGTAAAGCTGCTGAAAAGAGGTGCAGATCACAGCCAAGAGACAGAGGCAAGGTGGCTGGAAAAAAGGGAAGAAATCAGCAAAAAGCAGAAAGGACAGGGAGGAGGTCCTAAAGAGAGGTCCAAACAAAACGACAAGCGGTGATTTGAAAGGAAGGAAGGCTGATTTAAAGGGATCGGAGGATGAGGTATCAGATCTGAAAAAGGGAAGGCGGAAACTCTGAAAATTTAGACACTTACAGTAGCTAAAACTCTTCCACAAAAAGTGGAGGGTACTAAAGCCCTAGGGGGCTAGATTCCCATTTAGTTGAGTAAAAAAAGAGCAATAATAGGTCTAAATGGGTGGAGACGAAGGTCATACAACCTTGACAGAGGTTCAGACAAAACCCAGAAAAATTTCAGAAAAATTCCAAAAAAGAAATTTTTGACCTGTTTTTTTGCTCAGGTAGCAGGTTTTGGGTTGTTTTCCGCTTCCCAGGTCGCAGTTAATGGGCCAAAAAGTGCGACCTGGGGGTCAAGGTCATAGTTTAGGGGCTGAAAAGTGCGACCCCCAACTCCGGTTGTCTCGGCGGCAGATTTTCGCAAAAGTTGCCGTCTCAGTTGCGGCTGATGTCTGTCACCTGCGCAATAGGGCCAGAAACACACGGAAGTTAGAAATTTGAAGGTTTTATGGTTTTATGTGAGAAAAACAACATAAAAATAGGAAAAATAAACAACTAAAAAGAAACCCTAGGGTCTGAAGTAGCTGGATATGCAGGAATATGAAAAACGACAACGGTCGTAATTTAAAACCCGTGTGGAGTCGCCATTTGTTAGTATGAATCCTTTGTCGAAGTGTACGAAAAAGGACCACTTTAGCTACGCATAACTAGTAGCCCTAACAACAAAAGTGGCTACCTATATCTTCAGATCTGTGATTAGTTAGACAAGAAAATAGCTGCAAAACACCAGATCTATATATGGGAAGACATTAAGCAATAAAATAAAGGGTTTGCTCCATGCATCCAATAGACAAGACAAGAACACAATATTTTGAAAGAATTTTTGTATTACAGGGCACCTGGGAGGAAAACAAGAAGGTGTATCCAACTCTCCTCAATGGGATGGGTTCTTTGTAGTCCTCAGCACTTCAGATCTAAGCTTTCTCTCTCATGTAGGTGTAGAAAACCCAATGCAAAAATGAAGCTCAATGGGAGCAAATGATGAAAAATGAGACCAAGTGTATAGATCCAGAGTGATCTAGTAGGCAACAAAAGGTTAAGAATAATGGGAAAAACCCTCCTATTTATAACAAAATATTGGGTCATTCTAGATCTTGGTACATGGGTTAACCAAATCTAGATCCACTTTTTATGGAATATTTTATTATATTTGTTGGAGGGAAAAGGTACTTGACTTGGGTCAAATCCCTTAATTTGTCAAAAATAAATAAATAAATGATTTATTTATCTTTTTAAGGAAACGGTTAGAAGATAATCAAATAAATAATGATCTATTTGATTATTTAAGGAAGTGGTTGGGAGATAACTAAATAAATAATGATTTATTTAATTATTTGTGGGTGATTTGGTCATATTTAACAAGGAATATCATCTAAATAAGGTTTAAATGATTATTCCTAGAAAATAATAAGATAAATAAAGGTTTATCTAATTAATTTTTTTGATTTTGGGTTAAACATGACTGGGAATAATAATTAAATTATGGTTTAATTAATTATTCCATGAGGAAAATCAAACAAATATGGGTTTGTTTAATATTTCCTTTTGGGGTTTCCTATTTTAACATAGTGAAAGCAGTTTTACTTAGGGTAAAACTGGTCTTACATGGTGTACTTGGGTCCATCTAATGATAAAAGGTTAGATGACCAAAAAATGGTGTAACAGGGGAAATAACAGATGCAGAACAAAGAGCAGCCCAGGATCTAGTAAGTACTTTGAAACTAGCCAGCCTTTGACCAGGCACTTAAGGAAAGCATAGAAGCAAACTAGGATCTTGTAAGTACTTTGAAACTATCCAGCCTTTGATACACTTCTAATAGAACAAAGATTAAAAACAAAGGGAAACTTGAAGGCAACCTTTGGAGCAGAAGCTAGTGGGCTGGGACTCACCCTGATCCTCTCCTAGTTCTTCTTTACTTAGTTACTTCCAAGACAATCACCAAGATAACACTGAATGGCCTAAGATCTGATAAGTACTTCGAAACTAGTCAGCTTTTGACACATCCTAAGGGAAACAGTCAAATAGTTGAGCAAACAAGAAAGGGACTCAGGGCTAACCTCTGATTTCCTCAATTCATTCCTTGCACAACATACATGAAAGTAAAATTTAAAAATAACATTCAACAGTGACGAAAAGATGACGGAACGCCAGCATCTCTGTACTTAGACTGAATTAAATCATTCTCAAATAATACAGCCGAAAGAAAACATTTAAATAAAGATTTCTCGGCTAGAGAAGGTTACTGATATACAGCAGGCCCTAACACTGTTTAAACTGTTCTTTACAGTGGAAAATGAAACAAATTGGAAATAGAAATAAAATAACAAGTTACAGTGAGAATAACATCACCATCAGCATAGACCAGGATCCTATAAATCAGCTTGTATTGATTGCTTCAAACCGGTTACAATCTTCAAGTCCAATGTTTCAATCCATCTCTTTTCACAACCTAACCTATCTGTTACAAGCAGAGCTCCAAGAGCCTATGGAACCACTATTTACAGTCAAGAGTTTTCCACTCAGAAACAACTACAACACTTCAGCAATTACATTGACAACCAACTAATCCAACCCCCCACTCATCTTCTTCTGAAGTATTTATAGAAGGATGAGGAGGTGAGATCTAATAAAAAGATCTCAAATACATTTAATGCAGAATTAATGTCTTCCTGGCCTGAGAGGCTCGATGAAGAATTTATACAGGTGTTCCACTGCATTAATGTGCTTATACTTATGAAGTAAGCTCGGAAGGAGCTTTTGTTGACATTTGAGGATCTGCGTACTATTAGGGTTACTCTGCAAACATCCTATCATTAAATCTGGTGCAGAAATAACTTCTTTGGTTGTTCCGAGGCATAATATCTGATCTTGTTCAATAAATTCATCCTCTGATTGAGCATTCTGAGGCAATAGGTGGCACTGCGGTGGTTGAGGAATCAATTTGCCTCAAAGTATGGCGGTGGAGGCAACGTCTGATGAACCCTTTTAGGTTTTGCTTTAATCTGTGTTCTGAGCCAGGGATTAGGCTTTTGATAACCATCTTAGCCGTAATCCCCGCCAATCTATACATAAAACTGCTGCTCCGGTTCACTCTGTCTTCAAAATCTGATACTCTTCCCTGCGTCGATGTTGACGGCATTATTCAGGCTTTACAGGGACACGTAGCAACCAAGGCTCATGAAACCTTGTTGATATCATAATTCTTCATCCCGCGGTCGATTCTCTGGATTAATCAGAAGGACGGGAGTTGTCACCCTCATTCTTCAGATTTTCATTAAAACACGACGAATGAACCTTAAAACCTGCAAAATACAATAAAAATGAGAAAATCCTGCGTTATATGGACAATCTGCATCGGAGGGCGTGCGGAAAATGGAGCAATCGGAACCGTTGATCGTACTGCGATCAACGGTCGGGGGCGCTTTGAAAAGTCAGCGGAGAAAAAGGGATTTTGTACAGTGGAATCGGGAGGACGAATGAGAACCGTTGATCCGCGGAGATCGACGGTGGAGATCGACGTTTGGACGCGCTGGGGGAAGATTCAACAGGCGGGGAAATCCGTTAAAAGTCGAGCAGAAAAGGCGATTAGCAAGCGTCGGATGGGAAGGCCCGGATCCGACGGCAGAGATTAATCCCGCTGCGGGGTGATGGGACGACAGATAGCGCGCGGGCAAAGTGGAAGGATGGCGGTTTTGGGAATGAGGTGGAGGACACGCGTCGGCCAGCGTGTGGAATCGCTGGTCGATGTGATAAAACTGCCATTCGACGAAAGGTGGTGCGGGATATATACCATGGTTTTTGGAAACGAGCACGGGGGAAGGGGGGTCCACCAGGTGTGAGGTACTCCGCTCCGTCGGATCTGGGGAGCAGATCGACGGCTAGGAATGCTCGGGGCAATAAAACACGTGGTTTCATATTTCACACCCAAACCTTATAAAAGATGGGTTTTTGAAGGTTTCAAAGAAAAAAGGGCGGAGTGGGGACCACGCCTCGGTTTAGCGCCTCGGGACTTGAGCGGCCGGTCGCGACGCTTGGGCATGTGGGGGGGAGAGAAGGCAAGGGGCTTAGCCTGAGGGGATAAAAACCAGCGCATAGAGAATAGGCGTATTTTACATGATTTTCAATGGTTTTTGAAAAAGGAAAAAGGTTTCGATAGGCTAGAAAAGTGGGTTTTTAATACTAGGAAATGAGATTAATGAGGGGATAAGGAATAATACATGGTTTAGTGGGGTTTTATGGATCAAAGGAAACTGAAGAAATGAAGGTAAGATGAAAGCAGGGGAGGGGAAAAAGGAGGAGGATGCAGCAATATTTGATTTGGATTTTCATGGAATATCAGAGGCTGAAAGAAGGAAAAGTATGAAGAACCAACCAGCAGTTTATGATCTTACCAACAGACTTCAAGCACCAACAATTTTAGGCCTGAATTTGTTTCTTGAAGGCTGCAAAGAATATTTAGCCACCAGCTGATATAATTGAAAAATATAGGTGGCTAACACATAGCAGATTGGATTTGAGAGAGTAATTACATATATAATATATGCATTCTCTGCTAAAGCATAATTAAATAGATAATTAATGAAAAAAAGATATCATATTCGGATGAAATCTCTCACATTTCATTGAACGAGCAATATTAGATTCATTTTGAAATGATGCATCGAAGGATCATTCCCTTCAACTCCCCAAACTCAAATTCTATCTAAGAAAACTCCCTCTATCCAAACCCAATATAAACTTCCTACCCCAACTCATAGTAAGCATGCTCAAGTGCTTATTATGGTTCATCCCCCTCCTTATGTGGACCCTCAAGTGGATCAGGTGGTCATGGGAATGCCAAAATTTCCAATGTGGTTAATCGAGGGAGAGGTTACGAGAGAACTCTGCCCCTTTTTGTATTGAGAAATCAAGCCGAAGAGTCTATTTATGCAAATATAAGGGTGGGCCCAAGAGGAGGTTGATGCAAGGGAAGAAACATGAAGAAAGGTTGAATATGATGAAGCTGCTATCAAGAAGTAATAACATTATAATCAAGCTCAAGATTCACTAGAAATACAAACCAAAATAAGAACAATATGTAAGGGAGAAAGCAACAGTTGATGACAAAGAGAGATTGGAATTTCTAAAGTAAGTAAGCATCGACAGAGTTCCATTATTGACCCAATCACACCAGTCATCAGTCATTTGGTAGAAATAAATCCTCTGATCGGGACTAGGAGAGGAAATACTAGCAGCGTGCTCGCCAAACTACAAATAAGAAAATGACAAGTTTACGTAACCCGAAAGAAAGAATTTTTTATATTCCTTTTGAATTCATTTATGCGCCTTAAACTTTTTAATACATAGATAAAAGACAAAAACTTGAAACAAATGCACCAAGTAAATTAATTTCCATGTTGGATTTTATATCCTTCGTGGTATCTTCATGAATATTACCCACCAAATAAAAAGACTATTCGGTAAGACCATCTAATTCTCCAGAAAGGTTCTCATCATTCACTAACAGACTGCCAAACTAACAGCCTCATCTCAATCAAAATCTTAGTCACATTATCCGTGGTTATGACCCTTCGAAGCATATGTATGTATTATTGAATTTGGGTAATTGAAAGGGGAAGTGTTGATGATTATTACCCAACCAGACTATATTAAGGGCTAAATTAGCTAAAGGCATGGGACATAATTATTATGGAGAGCCGGCTTGACCCAATGATCTTTCATATATTTCTCCAATAGTAATTTTAGGTAATATTGCATGTGCAATAGATTTAGCAGTTCTATAACCATCAATGATTGGTGAACCAGAAAAACCATTTGCAACTCCTTTGGAGATATTTCCCGAATGGTATATTTTCCCTATATTCCAAATACTTCGTACAATACCTAAAAAATTATTAGGCTTCCTTTCAATGGCTCTGAAACAACAACTTGGAGCAACACATATGCATCAACACTTGGATGGATCACCTACCGACATGTCTGCTATGGAAGTGGGCCTAGGTGCAAGGGAATACCAAATAAACATATGAAAGGGTATAGTTTCTATTTAATAAAATCCACTTTCCTATCTTGACGGCATTCCACGTCATCTGTCTGTGAACCCCTAAAAATATTTTAATGTCAATTCACAATCGAACAAATTTGATTGAACATTTATTTCATGTTAAATTAATAGCTATGAACAACCATCGCCTCCTTGAAAAAGGAGGAAAGAGAGGAATCAACTGGACTGAACTCTTAGACCTTGCTTCAGGTGAAGACATGAAGTGGTGGCATGCTTCCTATTAGAAATAATTATAATGTGGGGTGGGAAAGCTTTCGAAATTTTTACCGTACTTCTTAGGTCAGGGCAGTTATTTTATTACTTTCTCATCCATAATTGGTGGCTCCACTAAGTGATAGAAATTTGACATTTTTACATACCCTGTAGAGTTTCATAAGTTATATAGGAAATACTTTGTGCAAGCATAGAAATAGTTCTTTCTAATAGCACCTATCAAAACAAGATACAACTTCGCCTACTACTCGAGTTTGATACACCTATATGTTTCCACTCAATTAGGAGCATCGAGAACCAACTTAGGAATTTGTCAAACATGGATCAAATGAAATCAAATTTCTATAAAATCTTGAGAACATATGTCTTATGGCATCAAGTACCTATCATAACCACACACCCATGCTTTTTGAACTGGTCTGGGTATCGACTTGACCTTAAGGGTTGAGCCACAACATCGTTATATATGATGCACCATTCTGGAATCATATGCACAATGGAAGGGTCCTCATGAAATAGATAGGGTCTTCATAGAAGGGAGGGAAGGAAGTTTAGCCATTAGAACTAGAGAGAGGAGATATGTTGAGTCATTCACGCTGGTCAGGTAGTGGTGGAATTCACGCTGGTCCAAGAAATTCCTTCAGGAAAGTGGCATTAAGGGCCTTCCTTCATAAAGAGAAATGGATTTATGCCCTTGCTTTGTTCCTAATGTTCCTTCCCTGTTCAATGGCTATAGAAAGGGAAGTCAATGAAAAAAAAAATGAGATAGGTAACTTGTAAGTATTGTAAGCTTAGGTAGGGATTGTAAGCTAATGAATAGATTTTAAAATACCAGGATACATATGTTGATGATTAACAAAGTTCGAAAGGTCCCTTCACATAGTTCAATGGCTAGTTGTACAAAGTACAAAAGGCGGGTAGTTTATAGTTAGTATATTTTTCATGATGATACCATATGTTCTTACAAGTTAATAGGTGGAATGTTTGGTTAGACCATCTGATGAAGAAGGCTACAAATGGGTAAGTGTGCGGTACTACGTGGTTGATTGCGATTTCATGCTTGGGAGATAGTAGTGCAGCCGACACTCTAAGGTCCGCTAAGGCTTCAGAGAAAATGAATTCTGTTTGGCCAACCAAAAATTCATCTGGGTGGAAGGGAGAAGTATGGGTGGGATGCATCCAGCATAAAAAGAGAAATTTTGGAGAGGAGAGGGAACGAAGCGAGTCCCCCTTGCCTTAATTGAACTTGCGATATCCAATTCTTATTACATACAGATTTAAAAATGACTAAAGAAACATTTTCTCATCCACTGGAACATTCAAATAGATCTTCATAGACCTTCCTTCCTTCGTAAAATTCATCGACGACAACTAGATCCTCCCACCCACCCCCAATCGACATTCATTGGATCAGAGAAATAAATGATTTTGATAGAGGCAATAGTGTCGTTGTTCAAGGGTTGTGGTAGTTTATATATGGTCAAATCCCCCTGCATATCTGTTGGCGGACATCCAATTTGTGTAGAGAAGGGTAGTTAACACGAAATTTTGGTAGGTTTTCATACCTCAGTAACCCTAGAGGCTAAAGTAAATATCAAAGCTGTAAGAATGAATCAATCGTATCTAGGGTTTAAGCCCTTCCAGCTCGATAAAGAGAATAGTGGCACCCCCCAATGATTCATGAAGCAAGGCATGAAATGGCATCCGTTAGTTCTATAGGGTTAGTTCAAGATCAAAGGTTGAGTTTCAAGGGTTAAGGGTTGAGTTCCAAGAAGGTTTGTGTTTCTGTCGATTTATAGTGAAATTTCCTTGCCCCTGAAAGGACAAGAAGCTCCACTCCTCACTTTCATACCCTCGATGATTGGTCCTGGGTACCCTCAAAAGGTCATTTTGAATGAGGATGTGTAAGCATGGCTCAACCAATATTTACCCACCCACCCTAATCCCTGGTGAGGAGGGAGAGGATGCATTAAGCAGGCTACCAATAGTAGAAGGAAAGGGTGCTACAACATGAATCAACCCCCGGGAGAAGGGCTTGCAATAATTTCTTGCCCTACTCTTATTATGAGTCGGCCACCTTGATTATTAATATATAGCTTTCCATCTACACATGTTTGGGAAAGCAAGTACACTTCTCAATGAAAAAACCCGGGTAGGTTGGTTTAGCAAAACTCGGAGGTGGTTTCTATGTTTAGTTAAAAAATGTCATAATAATAATATTAGGGCTCACCACACCCTCCCTTACGTATAGATTCTTTCTATTTATCTGAGTAAGATAGTTTCTTTCATTCTATATGTATCATGCTGAGGTGGGTGGGAGGAGATAGGGCCTTTCTAATAGAAATCTTGCCTGAATCTCAAGTCTACTTGATGAATTGAAGGGCCTTAAGCAAAACCACACCTCATTTTTGACTGGATAGATTGAATTGATAGTTGAGAGTAATTGGACTACCTAAAGACCTAACCACCTTCACTTCATTATGGAATTATGAAGATAGAAGTAAGAAGATTATTGGTCAAGACATAGCAGAAGGGGGGAAGCTTCCCAGATGTGAAAAATGAATATGAGAGCAACAACACAGAGGAAGCTAGGTCCGAAAAGGCACTCCTGGGTATCGTCAAATGGAAATCAATCTATTGGCAACCGTTAATCATTACCTCCTCGAAATGATGTACTCTTGGCATCAAATGATTGAGTATCAACATCGATTCCTGTCATTGAAACTTGGATGAGTAATGGGCACATTCTATCTTGTCTCTGCGAAATTATTTAAATAATACCTTTATTACCATGACTTCCAACGACTTTATCACCTACTTGTATCTTAGATTTTTGTGATATATACATGTGGATTGTTTCCGCATTATCACTGGAATCATCTACTCTATAGATCCATCTCATGTCGATAACTCGACCCTTTCCACCTATAGGTTCTCTAAGACAAATTTCTCTCAAAGTCGATACCTCAATACCAAATACGGTTTGTAATAATCTTCCTTATTAGGTACATAATGATTCTTTAGTTGTTTGAGGCGTTAATTTACTTACTAGTGGTCCTCCCCCTATATTAGTTGTGAGACTCTGCCATAACAAATGTTTTTCCTAAAACCTATCATGACAGATAGTTTTCATCCCTCGAAAAATGGTTTTCATCTTGAAAAAATGTGAATCATACGATGAGAAATGGACACCCGATCCTTCTTTCTTCGTGGGAAACATGAGCCGTTTATCAGATTTGAACTGTTGACTTACGCCTTACCATGGAGTTACTCTATCGCTGATTTAAAGGGGTCGAAGGAGCATATTTCCCATCTGTTAGTCACTTTTTTCTTTGTTAATCTATATGGTAGGGCTTAGAAGCACTTATAGGCAGTGGGATGGATTATAGTCCAATTGAGTTTTTGGATATAGGCAGGATCACGTCGATTGATTTTCAGGTTGAGCATCTTAGTGCTTGCCTTCTTTTCGGGTTTGACAAATCCATAAATTAGCTAGTCAACAACTAGAGCAACACGTATGTATAGACATTTCTCATATGCCCATTTTTGGTTGTGGTTGCACTACTCTAATAGCCAGTGGAAAGAGTTTCCAATCGGGAAAGATAAGCAGAAGGAGGTTGACCCGCTTATTCGCATCGGGCAAATATTTTGAAGTGTTTAAATAGAAGATAAGTAAAGAACTACTTCTCATATTTCCCAATTTACAAAAGCCCTTCAATGTGGAGATAGATGAAATAAAATATGCTGTAGAAATTTGAATAATAGCTGAATTATTCACCGAGATTATCATGATTACACACTATTTAAGCTTCATGCATAATACATAACCTCTTCTACAATTGATCATCAATATGCGGAAATAGAAAGCAGTCGCATGCGCTCATTAAAACATAATCAAGCACACATATCAACACAGTATGTAATGGGGAAAGAAATAGTTGAAAACCCCCAACTATCTGTATATTATAATGATAGAGAACATGTAACAATACATAGCACAATACTCCTCACAAGTACTCAGTACTATCTCCAAAAGTTACACACAAACTAGTATGGAAAAATGAACTAGTCACAGGTTCAAATCTCCTCCACAAGTCTGCCTGCCTCTACTGCACAATCCAAGTTGATTAATGATGAGATACAAGTTAGAATCCCACTAGCTCCAACTACGCAATCCTCATTGGAAATCTCCATCAATGTGTGTGCAAATCTCATGCACAACCAATAGTCACAATTGATAGCAGACTCACCCTTTCACCCACCTCTAACACTGGTCTCCACTGAACTGTCCATGCATTGCAGTTAACTGATGTGTTCTTTAGTTGATTTATGAGTTAATAATTAGTGAATTAATTAATAATTAGTTCACACCACTCATCACTAGTGTATTTGTCAGTTAGACTAAATACAACTAGTTCAACTAAGTTAAACCGAACACAACTCCACCAACTGTCTCATCAACTCCACCAAACTCTGCCACATGAGTTCTAACCGAAGTCAACCATGCAATAGCTCAACTAACCCTTAGGAAAAGCGTATTTCCTTCTGTCAGCTGCATTTTCCACATCCAAGCATCAAACTGAAGTGCTCCAAGAGGATAAGATAATGTTTATAGTCTAAATATTATTAAGGGTTAATAATATTTGACTGTTCTATTTTTAGCCCGGCAGTCTAAAAATAGATTCCGCCCAATGTCTAAAAAATAGAGGTCCATCTATTTTTACCAACTCGACCAATCATCCATAAATAGCATCCTGCAACTCATAGACCATGATCCATATGTCTAAAAATAGACATAGTCTAAAAATAGACTTTGCGCCAAAAATAGCCTGCGGGCCCACTTAGTGAAGGAGACTTCATTTCACTAAGCTCCATCATCTTGTTGCATTTTCAACACTCCCTCTCAACAAGATATGGATTATCTGCAACCCCTATCCTACCTCTGTGGAATTCGAATTTGCTCCTGGTGAGCACCTTCGTCAAGATGTCAGCATCCTGATCCTCCGTGGGAACATATGAAAGTAACATGATTCTCCGCTGAACACAATATTTGATATGATGGTACCTGATGTCGATGTGTTTGGATCTATCATGAAATACTGGATTAGCCGAGAGTTTAATGCAACTCTGGTTATCACAATAAATCATAGTAGGCTCCAAGTGTGACCCGAACAACCCGACCAGGATCTTCCTCATCCATATGGCCTCGCATGCAGCCAAGCTTGCTGCCATATACTTAGCCTCTGCTGAACTGAGTGCCACGGATCTCTGTTTCCTGCTGTACCAAGAAACTGTTGTCGACCCGATACTAAAGATCCCTCCAGATGTGCTCTTTCTGTCTATTGGGCTCCCTGCGCAATCTACATCCGTGAAGCCACATAGCTTCACCTCATCCTCCTGTCTGTACCACAAGCCATATCCCGATGTGCCTCTAAGATAACGCAATACATGCTTGCTTGCCTTCCAGAAGAGCTTGGTAGGCTTAACCATAGCTTGCGAAAGCTGGTTAACAGCATAGCATATATCGGGTCGTGTATTGACCAGATACATAAGCGACCCCACCAACTGTCGATAAACAGTGGCATCCACTACCTCCGTCGAAGTAGCATCCTCCTTCCTCCAACCTCCAGGAAGAGGAGTATCAACAGGCTTGCAGTCATGCATGTTTAACTTCTCCAGTATCTCCCGGGCATACTTACCCTGAGAAACAAACAGTCCATCACTGCGCTGCCAAATTTCCAATCCCAGGAAATAATGAAGGAGGCCCAAGTCCTTCATCTCAAACTCTCTAGCAAGATCCTCCTTACATGAAAGTATCAACAACTCATCTCCCATAAAAATCAGATCAGCTACGTACAGTACAATGATCAGAAACTTCCCCTCCACCACAATCTGATATAGGTTAGGATCTGCCTCACTCTTGGAGAATCCAAGTCCGGTGAAATAACTGTCTATCCGTGTGTACCAAGCACGAGGTGCTTGCTTCAACCCGTACAGTGCTATCTTGAGTCTGCACACATGCAACTCACTGCTGAAGATCTTGAAACCTTCGGGCTACTCTATGTACACCTCCTCCTCAATGAATCCATTGAGGAACGCAGTCTTCACATCCATCTGATGGATGTGCCACCCCATCTGTGCTGAGAGAGCTAGGATCGTTCGTATGGAAGAGTACCTTGCGACAGGTGCAAAGGTCTCCTCATAATCGATCCCCTCGATCTGTGAGAAGCCACTGGCAACAAATCTTTCCTTGTACTTCTCCACACTCCCGTCAGCTGCCTGCTTCATTTCAGATCCATCGCGAACCCACCACCGATTTCCTCCGGCTATGGAGATAACTCTCCATGCACTGCTTTAACAATCGGGAACTATACTTTCCACCATATGGCATCTACCCGCGCAAGGTCCTCCACAAGTTTTCCTCAGGGAAGAGGATGGCTTCTATCAACCCGCATTTGTCGACAAGAGCCATATCCGTGTAATCAGCCTGTGATTTCACTGTCAGTCGTAGGTGGTCCCAATAATATTCTCTCGCCGCATCATGAGCCACGCTTCAGAGGCGCTTGCACCGATGGTTGACATTGCACAGTGGTCTTTCCACTCATTGAACTTCCTCTTGTGGCTGATCCACATCCAGAAGCTCCTTCTTAGGAACTAACAGCTCCTCATCTGCATGCAAGTGTAGCTCCCTCTCAAGCGAACACTTCATGGCTTTCTCCTCCTGAAATTTTATATCCCGTCGCACAACAGTCTTTCGACTGTCTGAAAAATACACCCGATAGTTGTGAGGTGTATCAGTGTACCCCACAAATATTCCAACCTCAGCAGTTGGATCCAGCTTCCTTCTCGCATCCTTCGTCACATGCATGTAGACAAGAGAACCAAAAATCCACAAATGGGAAATATCAGGCCTCTTGCCAGAATAAGCCTCCTCCGGTGTACTCATGCCAAGAACCTTGTGAGGACAACGGTTCTGCACATACACTGTTGTATTGCATGCCTCAGCCCACAAGTGAAGGGGTAGGCCCTCATCATGCAACATCGCCCGTGCAGCACCCACGATCGTTCTGTTCTTCCGCTCAGCCACCCCGTTCTGCTGTGGGTTATGGGGTGCGATGAGCTCTCTCCGAATCCCTTCTGCGCTGCAAAAGTCCTTGAATTCAACAGAGATGAATTCACCACCATTGTCGCTCCTAAGAGCCTTCACATGCTTCCTCGATTCCTTCTCAACCAGCGCCTTGAATTCACAGAACTTTGAATATGTCTCGCTCTTCTTCTGCATGAAGAAGATCCAGCACTTCCGAGAGAAATCATCAACAAAGATCACATAGTACTCAGGCTTTCTCGTCGAAGTCGAGAAAGGTCCACATCGCCCCAGGTGAATTCTCAAGGATCAGCTGCGGCGCGATCATCCTCTTTCTCATGAAAGGTGGCTTTCACAAATTTTCCCAAGGTACACCCCTTGCACTGATCTGACTGTGCAAGAGTGCCCTTAGGAAGCCAGTAGAAATCTGCTGCAGTATCTTCAAAGCGCCATGGTGAAGGTGGCCCAATCTCCGGTGCCACAGCTCGCCATCATCCCGTCTCACCACTCCTTCCACCTTACATGCCATTACTGCACAGCCATCTACTTGCAACTGATAAAGGTTCTTGACTCGAACCCCTATCTTCCGGGTTTCTCCAGTTGTCTTACTGCGCAGGAAAGCCTTTCCTTCGCTGAAGACAACATCGTACCCCTTGTCTTCTAACATCGCCACAGAGATCAGATTCTTCTTCAATCCTGGAACATGCATCACATCCTTCAATATGAAGGGTTTACTAGACTCCCTCTTAAAGGAAATGGTACCGATACCGGTCGCACTGTATCTACCATCATCGCCCATCTCGATGTGCACTCCAAGATCTTTCTCATCCAGATCTGAAAACAGATCTCGATCTCCAGTCATGTGAAAAGACGCACCACTATCCAAGAACCATACTAATCCCATCGCACTTGAGACCAAGCATGCGATCAACGCAAAATCCAGCTCAAACTGCGAGGCTAAGGCCTCTCCCGCTGTAGATCTAGCAGCCTACTTATTTTTCTTCTTCTGCGGACAATTTGTGGCATAATGTTCGTGCTGGTGACAGTGAAAGCACTTCACCTTGGACATGTCCTACTTCTTGCCTTTTGCACCAAAATGAGAAGCTTTCTCTCTCTTCCCCTTCTTTTCTTTGGCAGCCAAAGCGCAATTTTCTTCATCAGATGCCTTTGATGAAGATCTATCCCTGGTAGTCCACCTTATCTCCTCTTGCATGAGATCCGACCAAATTTTCTCCCATCCCGGCAAGTTCTCCCGACCATTGACAGAGTCCTGATAAGAATGCTAACTCTTCGAAAGACCAAGGAGAACCAGGTCCACCAAGTCCTCATCATCTACAGTCACCCCCACACTTCCCAGCTCATCTCTGTGTTGAGTGAACTTCGTGAGGTACTTGGCGATACTGTCACCTTTCTCCATCTTAATGTTTCTGAGTTTATCCTTAAGTGCCAACTTCCTCTGGTCGCTCTTGCTCTGGAATATATCTGTCAACGCTTTCCACATCAAATATGGAGAATCTTTTCCATGCAGGCTAGATACAATGTGATCCTTCACGCCCTCCAATAGAATCCTTCGACATTTCGCTATCTTCTTTTTCCAAGCTTCAACTTGAGCAGCATCAGTAGGCTTTGGGATCTCAGCATCTATGAACTCCTTCAGCCCGTTATCATATAATACCGCCTCCATTATATCCTTCCATGCAACATAATTCGAACTGCCCTCAAGGGTATATTCCAGTCGCAAACCGTTGAAATACATTTCAACTCCGGCACCAAGAAAACAAACTGCTGCAAAATTCGAATTCCAAGCTCAAAAATCAACTGCTTCTAGATCTGTGAGAACAAGGTATTTCTAGCACAGAGATCGACTGTAGGGGCGTTTACTAGATATATCACCTTTCAAAGAAAGGATGGATCCAGAGGCTACCTGGCCCGTTACAGACTCTGTCTACTGAAATAAATTGTAATCACTGTAATAGATCCCGATGATCAATTCTCGCTCCGATACCATGTATAAATTTGAATAATAGCTGAATTATTCACTGATATTATCCTGATTACACACTATTTAAGCTTCATGCATAATACATAACCTTCAATTGATCATCAACATGCTGAATAGAAAGCAATGCATGCTTTTTCATTAAAAATATAATCAAGACACATATCAACACAGATGTAATGTAGTGTTAATAGCCGAAACCCCAACTATCTCCGTATTATATATTATAATGATAGAGAACATGTAACAATACATAGCACAAAGCTCTCACAGCTCTTAGCACTATCTCAATGCTACACACAAAACTAGTATGGAAAGTGAACTAGTCACAGGTTCAAATCTCCTCCACAAGTCTGCCTACCTCTACTGAGCAATCCAAGTTGATTAATGATGAGATCCAAGTTCAAATCCCACTAGCTCAAACTGTGCAATCCTCATTGGCAATCTCCATCAATGTGTGTGCAAATCTCATGCACAGGTATAGTCACAACTAATAGTCACACTCACCCTTTCACCCACCTCTAACACTGGTCTCCACTGAACTGTCCATGCATTGCAGTTAACTGATGTGTTCTTTAGTTGATTTATGAGTTAATAATTAGTGAATTATTTAATAATTAATTCATACCACTCATCACTAGTGTATTTTTCAGTTAGACTAAATACAACTAGTTCAACTAAGTTAAACCGAACACAACTCCACCAACTGTCTCATCAACTCCACCAAACTCTACCACATGAGTTCTAACTGAAGTCAACCATGAAATAGCTCAACTAACCCTTATAAAAAGTGTATTTCCTTCTTTCAGCTGCATGTGCCACATCCAAGCATCAAACTGAAGTGCTCCAAGAGGATAAGATAATGTTTATAGTCTAAATATTATTAAGGGTTAATAATATTTGACTGTTCTATTTTTAGCCCGGCAGTCTAAAAATAGATTCCACCCAATGTCTAAAAATAGAGGTCCATCTATTTTTACCAACTCTACCAATCATCCATAAATAGCATCCTGCAACTCATAGACCATGATCCATAGTCTAAAAATAGACATAGTCTAAAAATAGACTTTGCGCCAAAAATAGCCTGCGGGCCCACTTAGTGAAGGTGACTTCATTTCACTAAGCTCCATCATCTTGTTGCATTTTCAACATATGCTATGGGAATGATATTTATGAAAGGAGGTAATCCAAATTTCTATTTACTCCAAAAGACCTAAAGTAGAAAAACCATGAGTTGACATAGCACTTGGCGCGGTGATTGCACCTAAACACCAATCATCTCGACTTCGTAATTCTAGAACTATAATGAACATGGATGAAATCCAGGAAAGGAACATGAATTATTCATAAAAATTACTCAATGTTAAATGTCTAGCTCCTTCGATCAATATACAGGAAATTATATCTTAGAATAACCACTCATAATGTGACCTTCTTTGCTTCATTATGCAAGCTTAATCTAGTGCGCTTATGCAAGACTAATCTGTGCTTAATTAGTCCAAGCCTAGTAATATAGCAATGTGTACTACTTGCTTGTGCTTACCGAGTATAACTCCTAATGGTAAGCGTTCATGATGGGCAGTTTTATAGAATACTAATGAATATAGCCATGTCCCTATGATCAAGGTTGTCTAAGCTAGTTCAGATGGAGGCACACCGCTCATATTGAGGCATTATTCTCCTTTGTGCTCTGATGGAGGCATAGTTCAATCCGCTATCTTATTCGTCTTCCCTGGTCCCAGGAGGGATACCACTTGCAAAAATATGAAACTCAACAACAACTACAAATGGCTACTTTTCACTACAAAAACTCACACTCTACGTCTTCCCAGACATGCACCCTTACTTTGGCCTACACCATAGGATTCTAGTAGAATCCTTCCACTCCTTACAACCTGACTTCTACTACTTATCTTATTCTCATTTCTTATCCTTTTCTTATTGCCTATATTATTCCATTAATTAATACTACTACTATGAAATTGACTACTATTTCCGTATCGGCAAGTAATGAGGGAAATTTTTGATTTACCGCCTTGTTTTGTAAGGTTACTCCCTAGGGTTAGGATTTAGAAGATTGAGAGGCTCGACCAAATGCCACGGTAGAATAATACGACCAGTCCTTCATGTTCCACGTTTTATAATGGTGGGTATATAGCCAAGCCTATTTCAATTCAAACCTCTATTGTGATCTAGTAAACACGAATTTGTTTTGTGGCTCGGTAACTTGTCCAACATGAGTGAGCTCTTTATATGTGTTCATACATAGTTTTCAATGCAAGTACATATTTTTTGATATTCTCAGAGATCTTTGGAATAATTCCTTTGTTGTTCGAACCATGGGAACAATCATTTTGTTGGGTGTGGAGCCTGATTATCTTGTTTATTTTGTATCATAGCATTGGACCCCTGTACCTTAAATGGGGCGGCAACGCCACCCGTAATTAAATGCTGCCTGGGGGATCCAGGGGGGGCGGCTATGACTTTATGGATCCCCCCCCTTGGAGGGGGGTTTCGGGGGCAGCGTCCTCGAAGCTAAAAACAAATGTAAAATTTCCTTATAAAAATATAGTAATTTCTAGTCAATCTAGGTCGTTCATTAGGTGGATGATTTGACAGTAGAAGTTATGTTTAGTTTAGGGTTTTTTTTCCTTAGAAGGCATCCCATCACTTGTATGAGGGTATTGTATTACAGATGTGTATTGTATGTGTATTCTCAGAGCGAGAAATAGAGAGGGAGACTGTGAGAGAGAACAGAGGATATTACCGTGGATCTATCGTAGGTTGTGTCTCTTCATTTTGCTAGATAATAGAAAGGAAGGACTGGCTGTGGATGTATCCTAAACTGGGTGAACCACATATATCTGTGTCTCTCTAGTTTTATGTGTTTTGTGTGCTTGTGTTTTCCACATATTTTATGTGTTGCATTTCTCTGTAATATATAATTTTCTAACAACCGGTATGAAAGCTGAAGGTCTATTTGGCTAATAAGCTCACAGGAAAGAATGGTTCCTGGTTCAAGTGGGAGCAATGGCCAAAGATGGTAAGTTTAGGGTAGAGAAATTTAACGGCCAAAACTTCCCACTGTGGAAGATGTAGATGGAAGATCATATGTATCAGAAAGATTTGTACCTACCATTGAGCGAAAAAAGAAAGAAGCCGATGGCTATGAAAAACGCAGAATGATATATTTTCGATAGAAAGGCACTCAGAACAGTACGATTGTGCCTCGTGGCGTTGGTAGCCTTCAATATTTCGAAGGAAACAACAACAGAGGGTTTGATTAAGGCATTGGAAAAATAAATATGAAAAACCATTGGCCTCAAACATGGTATTTCTTATGAAACATTTATTTAATATGAATATGTCAAAAGGTGGATCTATTGCAGATCATTTAAATGATTTTAATATAGTTACGAGTCAGTTAAGTTCTGTAGGGGTAAACTGTTATAATGAAGTTAGAGCTCAGTTATTTTTGTGCTCATTTCTACAAAGTTGGAATGGCTTAGTTATGACCATTAGTAACTCTATCTTTGGATCTAGTACTTTAAAGTTTGATGATGTGGTCAGTGCTATCCTTAGTGAGGAAATGTGACGTAAAAGCTCCGGTGAGACATCGGGTAATGCTTTGAGTGCAGAGTTCAGGGGAAGAAGAATTGAAAGAGGAAAGAGCTTAGGATATCAAAATAAATCAAGGAAATTCAGATCCAAGTCCAGATCAGGGATAGTGTGCTGGAAATGCAGAAAGAAAGGACACCTAAATAAAGACTGTAGATCTCGGAAAGGAAAAGAAGGAGATGCACAACAAGAAAAAAATCATGAAGCAAATGTGACAGGTGATGTGTTAGAAGATGCCTTGATTCTTTCTTCCGAAAATGTTACTGATTCGTGGGAAGTAGATTTAGGGGCCTCATTCCATGCCACACCTAATAAGAAATATTTTTATGACTATGTTCAAGGAGATTTGGACAATTCCATTTGGGTAATGATAAAACCTGTAAAATTGTTGGAATGGGTAAGATTCTTGTAAAACAGCAGAATGGAAACCAATGGCTATTAAAGGAGGTAAGGCATGTTCCACATCTGAATAAAAATCTGATTTCAACAGGGCAATTAGGTGGTGAAGGTTGTGTGACAACTTTCATAGATAAAACCTGGAAGGTCACCAAAGGAGCCCTAGTAATAGCAAAAGGCAAAAAGGTTGGTATATTGTATTTATGCAATGGCATTTCTAACTCTTTTAATGCTTTAACTTCCAAAGGAGCAGATGTAGCATTATGGCATCATAGGCTTGGACACATGAGTGAGAAGGGGATGAAGATTCTTCACTCAGGAAATTTGTTGCCAGGTTTGAAGAATGTTGATTTGGATTTCTGTGAGAATTGTATTTATGGAAAACAGAAGAGAGTCAGATTTCTCAGAGTTGGGAAAGAAAATAAGAGTAAAAAATTAGAGCTTATGCATACAGATGTATGGGGAACTGCTCAGGTATCATCTCTCGGTGCCTCTCGTTATTATGTTACTTTTATTGATGATGCAACTAGAAAAACTTGGATTTATTGTATTCATAATAAATCTGATGTATTTGATACTTTCAAGGAATGGAAAGCTTTTGTTGAGATTGAGACAGGAAAAATTTGAAGTGTCTCAGATCAGACAATGGAGGTGAATATTACAGTAAAGAGTTTGATAGGCATTGTTCAAAGCATGGAATTCGTAGAGAAAATACAGTTTCAAGAACACCACAAGAAAATGGTGTGTCAGAAAGGATGACCAAAAAAATCATGGAGCGTGAAAGGTGCATGAGATTGCATGAAATATTGCCTTTACAATTTTGGGCAGATGCTGTAGATACTATTGTTTATCTAATAAACAGAGGGCCTTCAAGTTCCTTGGATGGTGGTATTACAGAGGAAGCATGGACATGTAAAAAGGTAAACTACTATTTTTTAAATCCTTCTGGTTGTGGGGCCTTTGTCCATATTAATAAATAAAATAGAACAAAGCTTGAGAAAAAATCCAAGAAATGTGCCTTTATTAGATATGGTGTTAATGATTTTGGTTATCGCTTATATTATTATGAAAATCACAAAATCATTAGGAGCAGAGATGTAATATTCAATGAAAAGATATTATATAAGAATTAGTTGCAAGAAAAGAAATAGGAAAAAGAAAACAAGGAATACACAATTCTTGATGAGATCACTGAAAAAGTAAAGGTGCCTGAAAATAATAATAATCAACAACCACAACAACAACAACCACCACCACAACAACAGGCACCTAAAACACCTGAAAATGGTGTTAGAAAATCTACCAGGATAAGTAGACCCCATGAATTATACTCTCCTTCATTGTATTATTTATTGTTGACTAATTCTGGTGAACCCAAATGTTATGAAGAAGAAATGCCGGTTGAAAGTAGGAAGAAGTGGGAGCTAGCCATGGAAGAAGAGATGGAATCCTTAATGCATAACCAAACTTGGGACTTAGTCAGGTTGCCTACAGGTAAAACTACATTGCAGAATAAATGGGTTTAGAGGTTGAAGGAAGAAGTTGGAGGAAAATAGAGGTACAAAGCTAGACTTGTGGTGAAAGGGTTTGCACAGAAGAAAGGTATTGATTTTGATAAAATATTTTCTCCTATTGTTAAGATGACTTCAATTATAACTATTTTAAGTCTTGTAGCAGTGGAAGATTTTCATCTTGAACAGTTAGATGTAAAGACAACATTTCTCCATGGATATTTGGAGAAAGAGATCTATATGCAACAACCAGAAGGATATGAGGTCAAAGGGAAAGAAAAAATAGTGTGAATGTTAAACAAGAGCTTGTATGGCTTAAAACAGGCTCCAAGGTAGTGGTATCTAAAATTTGACAAGTTTATGTCTAAACAAGGTTATACTAGATGTCACTCTGATCATTGTGTTTATCTGAAAAAGAAAAATGATGGCAACTATATTATATTGGTATTGTATGTAGATAACATGCTTATTGCAGGGTATAACATGCAGGAAATAAATGTGCTCAAAAGAAAATTGGAAAATTAATTTGCAATGAAGGATTTGGGAGCTGCACAACAAATCCTTGGTATGAAAATAACTAGAAACAGGAAAAATTGCAAATTAACACTATCTCAGAATGAGTACATACAAAAGGTGTTGAAAAGATTTAATATGCAGAATGAAAAACTAGTTAGTACACCTTTTTATAGCCATTTCAAACTTAGTAAGGAGATGTGCCCAAAGGCCTAAGAATAAGTGGATTATATGTCTAAAGTTTCATATGTATCAGCAGTTGGAAGCTTAATGTATGCAATGGTCTGCACAAGGCCTAATATTGCACATGTAGTGGGACTTGTAAGTAGGTACATGGACAATCCAGGAAAAGAACATTGGATGACAGTGAAATGGATTCTCAGATATTTGAGAGGTACCACAAATCAAGCATTATGCTTTGGTGGTTCAGACATTTCTCTATAGTGATATGTTTATGTAGAGATAACATGAGGAGCACTACAGGATATGTATTTACTATAGGTGGAATAGCTGTCATTTGGGTTTCAAAAATCCAAAGTGTTGTTGCACTTTCAACAACAGAAGCAGAGTATGTTGCTGCTACAGAGGCTAGTAAAGAAATGATTTGGTTACAAAGGTTTATGGATGAATTGTGTAAGAAGCATGATATGGGCACATTATACAGTGATAGCCAAAGTGTCGTTCATCTTGCAAAGAACTCAGCATTTCATTCCAGGACTAAACACATACAGCTCAAGTACTATTTCATATGGTCAGTATTGGAAGATGGACAGTTGAAGCTGGAAAAGATACACACTAGCCAGAATCCTGCAGATATTCTAACAAAAGCTGTAACCAGAGAGAAATTGAGAATATGCTCAGTTTCAATTGGTATTCAAGGATGATGATGAAGATGAGAAACAGCCAGGTCCAAAGAGGAGTCATTGTCCAGCAAATGAAGTAGCAGTGGAGTTGCTACAATTAGTCTCCAAGTGGGAGATTGTTGGGTGTGGAGCTTGATTAACTTGTTTATTTTGTATCACAGCATTGGACCCCTGTAACTTAAATGAGGCAGCAACGCCGCCTGTAATGTAGAAATTATATAAATTATGTGTTATATGTCCAAGATTCTCCTAATCTCACACTATTTTAACTTCATGAAAAATACAGAATCTATTCCACCATTGATCATCACATGCGGAAATTAAATCAATTGCAATGCACACATGAAACAATAAAAATTCACACACATTAACACAGTTGTTTAATGGGCAAGCCTGAAGCTGAAAACCCCAACTATCTGTATATAATATATGTCATATATATCATTTAACAATCCTCATACAAAGTTGAACATGTCAAGCTCTCAGTACAATACAATTGCTACAAACTAATCAAGCCTGATCTTGCAAATCCATGCATCGATCTTTGCCACCTACTAGCCTGCCTCTACTGCGCAATACCTTCTAAATAATGGCTCTAAATGAGTTCGAATTCCTCCAAGATTGACTGTGCAATCCTCATTGGCATCTCCATTGAGTGTTGGATGCAATCAATGCATCACTATAGTCACAACTGATAGTCACACTTGCTCTTTCACCTATCTCTCCACTGGTCTCCACTGAAATTGCCATGCACTGTAGTTAACTGATGTATTCTTCAGTTGATTAATGAGTTATTATTTATTGAATTAATTAACTAATTAATTCACACCACTCTCACTAGTGTATCAATCAGTTAGACTAGATACAACTAGCTCAACTGAGTCTAACTTAGTTAAACTGAATACAACTCCACCAACTACTTCTATAACTCCACCAAAATCTGTCACATGAGTTCTAATTGAAGTCCTTATGCATTAGCTCCAATAAACCCTTATGAATAGCGTAATTCCTTCTATCATCTGCTGTGCAACATTTGTGCACTTAACTGAAGTGCTCCAAGAAGATAAGATAATGTTTAGAGTCAAAATATTATTATGAGCTAATAATATTCGACATATCTATTTTTAGACTGGAAATCTAAAAATAGATTCTGCCCAATATGTCTAAAAGTAGAAGTCCATATATTTTTCCAACTTGACCAACCATCCACAAATAGCATCCTACAACTCATAGAATATGATCGACATGTCTAAAAATAGTCATAGTCTAAAAATAGACTTTGCACCAAAAATAGCTTGCGAGCCCACTTAGTGAAGGCGACTCTTTTCACTAAGCTCATCATCTTGTTGAATCTCAACACTCCCTCTCAACAAGATAGGGATTATCTGCTACACCGATCCTGTCTCTATGGTACTCAAATTTGCTCCTGGTGAGTGCCTTCGTCAGAATATCTGCATCCTGATCCTCCGTAGGAATGTAAGATAGTAACATGATCTTCCGCTACACACAATCTCTGATATGATGGTACCAGATGTCAATATGTTTATATGTATCATGAAATACTGGATTAACTGAGAGTTTAATGCAACTCTGATTATCACAATATATCACAGTAGGATCTAAGTGTGAACCGAACAACTCGACCAGGATCTTCCTCATCCATATAGCCTCGCATGCAGCCAAACTTGCTACCATGTACTCGGCCTCCACTGGAATGAGTGCCACGGATCTCTATTTCCTGCTGTACCAAGAAACTGTTGTATAGCTGATACTGAAAATCCCTCCAGATGTGCTCTTTATATCCGTTGGGCTTCCTTCCCAATCTGCATCCGTGAAGCCATGCAACTTCACCTCATCCGACTGTCTATACCACAAAGCATATCTAGATGTGCCCCTGAGATACCTTAGGACATGCTTGCCTGCCTTCCAAAAGAGCTTGGTAGGCTTAACCATCACTTGTGAAAGCTGGTTCACAGCATAGCATATGTCTGGTCGTGTATTGACTAAATACATGAGCGAACCAACCAACGATAAACAGTGGCATCCACTACCTCTGCCGATGTAGCATCCTCTTTCCTCCAACCACCAGGAAGAAGAGTGTCGATAGGCTTACAACCTTGCATGTGAAACTTCTCCAGTATCTCCTTGGCATACTTGCCTTGAGACACAAATAGTCCACCCTTCTGCTGCCAAATTTCCAATCCCAGTAAATAATGAAGGAGGCCCAAGTCCTTCATCTCAAACTCCTTTGCAAGATCCGCCTTGCATAAGTGTGTCAACAGTTCATCACCCGTTAGTATTAAATCATCTACATAAAGCACAATGATCAAAAGATTACCCTCCACCACAATTTGGTATAGGTTAGGATCCGCCTCACTCTTGGTGAAACCAAGTCCGGTGAAATAACTATCTATCCGTGTGTACCAAGCACGAGGTGCTTGTTTCAGCCCATACAATGCTCTTTTGAGCCAGCACACATGTGACTTGCTGCTGAAGATTTTGAATCCTTTAGGCTGCTCAATGTACACCTCCTCTTTAATGACTCCATTGAGGAACGTAGTCTTCACATCCATGTGTTGAATGTGCCAACCATCTGCACTGAGAGAGCAAGGATGGCCCGTATGGAAGAATACCTTGCGAGAGGTGCAAATGTTTCTTCGTAGTCAATCCCCTCGATCTGTGAGAAGCCCCGGGCAACAAATATTGCCTTATAATTCTCGATGCTCCTATCAGAAACTTGCTTCACTTTGTAGGTCCATCTCCAACCTACCACTAATTTCCCTGTCGGCCTTGGGACAATCTCCCATGCACTGTTTCTAACAATCGAATCATACTCTTCCACCATGGCATCTACCCATGCGGGATCCTCCATAGCTTCCTTGAAATAGGATGGTTCCGTCATGATACACTTGCTCATGAGAGCCATGTATCCAGTACATCAGTTAGGTGACTATCTCTATCTGCGCTGTGATGTAGGTGCTCCTACATTCTGCGCTACATCAAGATTCAGTCGCTCAGCTTCTGTAGTGCGCTTCCGCGCTCTGATGTTTGGGGCTGCATGAGTGGTTTCTTCCACTCCATGAACCTCCTCTTGTGGCTGATCCACATCCTGAGGCTCATCTTCAGGAACTAATAGCTCCTCATCTACATGCAAGTGTAGCTTCCTCTCAAGCGACAACTTCATGGCTTTCTCCTCATGAAATTTGATATCCTGTCGCACAGCAGTCATCCGACTGTTTGGCAAATACACATGATAATTGTGGGGTGTTTTTGTGTACCCCAAAAATATTCCAACCTCTATGGTCAACTCCAGCTTCTTCCTGGCATCTTTCATCACATGAATGTAAACAGGTGAGCCGAAAATCTTCAAATGAGAAATATCAGGCTTCTTACCAGAAAATGCCTCTTCAGGTGTACTCATGCCAAGTACTCTATGAGGACAATGGTTTTGCACATAAACCGCAGTGTTACATGCCTCAGCCCACAAGTGTATGGGAAGGCCCTGATCATGCAACATCACCCATGCAGCACCCAAGATTGTTATGTTCCTTCTCTCCGTGACCCCATTCTGCTGCAAGTTATGAGGCGCTATGAGTTCTCTTCGAATTCCTTCTTTGCAGCAGAAGTCTTTGAATTTGCCAGAGATGTATTCACCACCATTATCGCTCCTTAGAGCTTTCACCTGCTTCCCAGACTCTTTCTCAACCAACGCCTTGAACTCACAGAACTTTTAGTATGTCTCGCTCTTCTTCTGCATGAAGAAGATCCAACACTTACGAGAAAAGTCATCAACAAATCTCACATAATACCTGTGCTTTTCTATTGAAGCAACTGAGAAAGGTCCACACACGTCTATGTGAATTCTCTCAAGGATCGTCATGGCACGACTATCCTTCTCATGAAAGGTGGTCTTCACATATCTTCCCAAAGTACATCCCTTGCACTGATTTGACTGTGAAAGCGTACCCTTGGGAAGCCCGGTAGAAATCTCCTGCAAAATTTTCAAAGTGCCATGGTGAAGATGGCCCAATCTCCTGTGCCACAATTCACCCTCACCCCGGCTCACCACTCCTTTTGCTTTTCCTGCCATTGCTGCGCAGCCATCTACCTGCAATTGATAAAGGTTATTTACTCAAACCCCTATCCCCCTAGTTTGACCAATTGTTTTACAGCGCAGGAAAGCCTTTCCCTCGCTAAAAACAACATCATAACCCTCGTCTTCCAACATATGCACAGAGATCAGATTCTTCTTCAATCCTGGAACATGCATGACATCCTTCAATATGAAAGGTTTACTTGACTCCCTCTCAAAGGAAATGGTCCCGATACCAGTCGCATTGTATCTACCATCATCACCCATCTCGATGTGCACTCCAAGATCCTTTTCATCCAAATCAGTAAACAAATATTTGTCTCCGGTCATATGGAAAGACACACCACTGTCAAGAAACCACACTGATCCCATCACACTTGAAACCAAGCATGCGATTAGAGAAAAATCCAACTCAAACTACAAGGCTAAGTTCTCTCCAGCTGCAGATCTAGCGCCCTACTTATTTATCTTCTTCTGTGGACAATTAGTGGCGAAATGTCTATGTTGGTGACAGTGAAAGCACTTCACCTTGGACAAGTCCTGCTTCTTGCCTTTCGCACCGGATTGAGAAGGATTTTTCTTTCCCTTCCCTTTCCTTGCTTTGGCAGCCAAAGTGAAATTTTCTTCATATTCATTCTTCGATGAAGATCCATCCTTGGTACCCCGCCTTATCTCCTCTTGCACAAGATCCAACCAAATTCGCTCCCATCCTGGCAGTTTCTCCCATCCATTGACAGAGTCTTCGTAGCTATGCCAACTCTTCGGCAGCCCAAGGAGAGCCAAGCTCACCAAGTCCTCTTCATCAACTTTAACCCCCACACTTCCCAGCTCATCCGTGCAGTGGACGAACTTCGTGAGGTATTTTGGTATACTGTCGCCCTTCTCCATTTTTATTTTTCTGAGCTTGTCTTTAAATGGAAACTTCCTCTGGTCGCTTCTTCTTTGGAACAAGTCTGTTAAAGCTTTCCACATTAATAATGGAGTAGCTTTACTGTGAATGCTAGAAACAATGTGATCCTTCACACCTTCCAACAGAATCCTTCGACACTTTGCTGTCTTCTTTTGCCATGTGTCAAGTGTGGCTGCATCGCTAGAAGCAGGTTTCGGAATTTCAACATCTATGAAATCCTTCAACCCATTATCATCCATCACCGCCTCCATCCTGTCCTTCCATGTAATATAATTCGAGCTTCCATCAAGGGCCTACTCCAATTTCAATCCGTTGAAAGAAATTTCAATGAATGCTCAACTTTGACACCAAGAAAACACTACAGCAAATTCGAATTCCACTAGCACAAAACTCAACCGCTTCAATAATTGCAATCTCCTCCAATGATTAACTGCTCTGATACCATGTAGAAATTATATAACTTATGTGTTATATGTCCAAGTTTCTTCTGATCTCACACTATTTTAACTTCATGCAAAATATAGAATCTATTCCACCATTGATCATCACATGTAGAAATTAAATCAATTGAAATGCACACATGAAACAATAAAAATTCACACACATTAACACAACTATTTAACGGGAAAGCCTGAAGCTGAAAACCCCAAATATCTGTATATAATATATTTCATAGAGATCATGTAAAAATCCTCATGCAAAGCTGAACATGTCAAGCTCTAAGTAGAATACAATTGCTACACACTAATCAAGTTCGATCTTGCAAATCCATGCACCGATATTTGCCAGCTACTAGCCTGCCTCTACTGCACAATCCCTGCTGAAGAATGGCTTTGAATGAGTTCGAATTCCTCCAATATTGACTGTGCAATCCTCATTGGCATCTCCACTGAGTTTTGGATGCAATCAATGCATCACTATAGTCACAACTGATAGTCACACTTGCTCTTTCACCTATCTCTGCACTGGTCTCCACTGAAACTGCCATGCACTGTAGTTAATTGATGTATTCTTCAGTTGATTAATGAGTTATTATTTACTGAATTAATTAACTAATTAATTCACACCACTCTCACTAGTGTATCAATCAGTTAGACTAGATACAACTAGCTCAACTGAGTCTAACTTAGTTAAACTAAATACGACTCCACCAACTACTTCTATAACTCCACCAAACTCTGTCACATGAGTTCTAACTGAAGTCCTCATGCATTAGCTCCAGTAAATCCTTAGGAATAGCGTAATTCCTCCTGTCAGCTTTTGTGCCACATCCGTGCACTTAACTGAAGTGCTCCAAGAGAATAAGATAATGTTTAGTGTCCAAATATTATTAAGAGCTAATAATATTTGACATATCTATTTTTAGACACGCAATCTAAAAATAGATTCCGCCCAATATGTATAAAAATAGAAGTCCATATATTTTTCCAACTTGACCAACCATCCACAAATAGCATCCTGCAACTCATAGAATATGATCGACATTTCTAAAAATAGACATAGTCTAAAAAAATACTTTGCGCCAAAAATAGCCCGCGGGCCCACTTAGTGAAGGTGACTCTTTTCACTAATTTCATCATCTTGTTGAATCTAAAAACGTAATTAAATGCTACCTTGGGGGTCCAAGGGGGGGCGGCTGTGACTTTATGGAGCGCCCCCACCCCCCCCCCCCCAAAGCGGGGGGTTTTGGGGGCAGCGCCCTTGTAGCTAAAAACAGATGTAAAATTGCCTTGTAAAAGTATAGTAATTTCTAGTCAATCTAGGTTGTTCCTTAGGCGGATGATCTGATGGTAGAATTTATGTTTAGTTTAGGGTTTTTTTTCCCTAGAAGGCAACCCCTCACTTGTATGAGGGTATTGTATTGTGGCTGTGTATTTTATGTGTATTTTATGAGCGAGAAACATATAGGGAGACTGTGAGAGAAAACATAGGATATTACAGCGGATCTGTTGTAGGTTGTGTCTCTTCATTTTTCTGGATAATAGAAAGGAAGGACTGGCTTTTCGGGGTGGACATAGCCCAAATAGGGTGAACCACGTATATTTGTGTCTCTCTGGTTTTATGTGTTTTGTGTGCTTGTGTTATCTGCATATTTTATGTGTTGCATTGCTCTGTATTATATAATTTTCTAACACATTTTGGGTTACACCAAGTCTAAAACCAGCCTTGCCATGCCCTAAAGCAAGATCCAAAAGCCATGCCGGTTTTTCCGGTCAATCCCGAAAACATTATGAAATTTTGCTTAGGATATCTGAAACCCTTCTTTTTTGGTAATATATTTCCCCTTTGGGTGCCCGCTTGAACTCGCATTTAGCAAGAAAATTTATGATTGAATGTATGTAAGGGGAATAGGCAAGGATCATTGGAAAATGTCACCCTTTTCTATAATTTTGGCTATGAATGACTAGTGTATGACCCAACCTCTTTATGTGAATTAACCTATGTAAGCCTCTTAATCCCTTCAATCTATCCTAGGTAGTAACCATTCCCTATGGTGTTTTGTATCGGAAGAGGTTCAAGGGTCAAGGGTTACTTTTCCATATCAATGTAGTAAGAGTTCAAGGTTGAGAATGATTACTGTTATTTCATCGATTTCTATTTTGAGGGTATATGTTCCTCCGTAGAGTTTGAGGCCTAGGTCTACGTATATTTTCACTATGACTATTGCTTATGTGTTATTACTAACTGGCATTTATTGAGTTCAACGAATTGATTTAGAACTGAATCTTCTGATTACTCTACATAGATAAAAGAAATATATCCCAAGTTATCATCGCCAAAGTTACCACCAAATGAAACTGATTTATTAATTGAGTGAGCCCTCACGTTTGTGCGAGATTCAGTGAATTTATCTGAACCAGCGAGAATGAGAGTGAATGACAGGGCTATGACAATAGAGAGAGACATGCACAGAGCTCAACAAGACAAAGAGGGGAAGGTCGGCTAGCCAGAATGAGTTCCCCTTTTGACGTGATTCTTTATTCCCACCCGAGGCTGAGGAATCAATCATTCTCATCAGAACACTTCAGTGGATTTTCTTCGTACTGACTGAAATAGGGCCTTTCAATTTGTTTATATATGTTTGGCAAATTGACTCAATTGCTTGTTGAGTGCCCTTATCCTTGCTAATAGGTTTCTCCTTTGACTTTCAGACTTGAACATCAGTAAGGCATTGTAACATTACATATGCAATAGCAAGGCCTTTGTGACAAATGAGCTTATCCACCCTAAGGCCGTGGTCGTGTGACAACACTATGGGGGGGGGGGGGGGGGATAAAATGACGCTTTCGTGTAACATGCTATGGTCTCAAAACCCTTATGAGGTAGTGATGAGTCTCACGTGCTCTTTGAGGTTCCACAGTCTGTGCTTCCTTATACCGTGTTTGAAGCAATTGTTAAGATCCCCTATGATACACGAATGAAACAAGTTCTTGCTAATGGCAAGAAAAGGGTTTAAATGTAGGAGTTATTCTAATTTTACCCGAGGGATTTGAATTAGCTCCTCCATATCATATTTCCCCTGATATTAGAAAAAATACCACCATAAGGCATAAGCCTTCACCAACAAGGAGGCCAAAAAACAACTAGAGCATAACTCAGGGAGGAGTGACTCTATAGATTAAGGCTTTTAGGCAGGTAGAGCCATTCAAGGATTGGGGATAGAGAGAGACATTCCAGGTGGGACTAGAGCTAGTAGGGAGGGGCTATGCGTAGTGAACAAACATGCGATATGAGCTAGTGCTACAAATATTAGGTACTAGCCGCGAGGCGTGGCTATTTTAGTGAACAAATAAGTGCTACGAACAGGTGCTGCAAGCAATGAGGTCATCTGCTTTGCTTGAAGTTCCTCCTTATTATTTGCGTTCATTGACAAGTTCAATAGATTCCTAAACAACAGGTCCAATAGAGATATGCCTTCTTGGAGGATCCTTTTTCCAAGTATACCCACAAGTCCCATAGATGCCTAATAACCTGGTCCCACAGATACATCAGGCTTGAACATAAATGCATACGGTTAAACGTTATGAGGGGTATGAGCACCTATTACAAGATTTGAGCAAGAGGCATGAATAAAGAAAAATTGAGGGGGAGTACACAGTGAGGTGGCCACTAATATAGAGGTATCGTTCTTGTTGTGATTTTTTTTGTATTCCCTGGTGGTTTTATTGTTCTGGTTGGTCTAGGTATGAGGCTCTTGGTGTTTGGGAATCACTTTGTCGTAAGACTTGGTCAATCATCAATTCTTCGTTGGTTTCATCTAGTTTGATCAGTGTTGGTGGGTTTGGTGGGCTGGTGTGGGAAGGTATAGGCTTCTTCATCTACGTGATACTGGCTAGATTCTCTACTCTCCAGACCAAACTAATTACCTTCGTTCGGGGAGACCTAACTTAGATGGGACCAGGTTAATCATACCTCTAGATCATAGTGGGGAAAATACCATACGAGTTAGGCTAGGCTTGGATTTAGACTTGGCGTAACCCAAAATTATCATTCCCATTGGTTCACACAACAAAGGAATTATTCCAAAGATCTCCGAGAAGATTAAAAAATACGTACTTGCATTGAAAACTATGTACGAACACATATAAAGAGCTCCTTGAATTATGGAGGAATTGCACGTGTAGAGATTCAGAGAAAGAGCGACTTGATTTTTGAGAATGACAATAATGAGCTAGAGTCCTTTCTCATGGATCATATACAAGACAGGGATGGTTGTCTTCTTCACTGCATCTTGATCTCCTTACTTCCTTTTGTCAATGATGTGATCTTATTTGCCTCCTTGCCCAATGGGCTATGGAAAAAAAATTAACGTCCTATCTAGTCTGGAGATAGAACAATTCCTTCTGTCATGTATCCCCAGTCAATGCACATTTAGATGCTCTCATCTCCTGACGATTTTAGCAATGTACTGAGAATTTTAGGGTCAAAGAGCTTTATAAGGTGCTCCCGGTGTGAAAGGATTTGAATTAAAAATATTATCAAATTGGATTTGGTGCTTGGATTGCATAGAAAATGATAACTTGCTTCATATAATTTGACTTTCCTCATAGAATTTGGCTTTCTTCATAGACTTTGATTTATTACACTTAATTAAACCAATAAGTGATTGTGTATTTATCATGTATTTGAACCAAACTTCAGTTGAGAGGAATATTAATCTTGGAGATAATTCAGCCTACCCTGTGAAATGAATAAGAACTGTTACTCTTCACTTGAACTATGATTAAACCATACAAGATGTTTTGTATGTGCCTGATTTGAAGAAGAGTTTGGTATCTATTTCAAAAATGGATGAAAAAGGCTTCAAGGTAGCTTTCATTGATGGAAAGGTCTAGTGCATGGAATAATAATTGCACATATTCTTTTACTCTTGGGTTTAGGGTTGATGGTCTTTATCAAGTTGATCCCAAAAAACCTGGATTTATTTCCTGAAGAATAATTATGAAGTATTCAAATGGTTTCACTCTTTCAAAGCATTGATGGAGAATCATATAGGCAATAAGCTCAAGAAATTCAGAACTAATAATGGAACCAAATATGAATATAATTAATTCAATGAATTTTGCAAAGAGGTAGGCATTAAGAAGAAGATCACCATTCCATAACATCCACAACAAAATGGAGTTTCTAAGAGAAATAATCATACAATTATGGAAGACACTAGTGTCAAGATTCATGGTCAGTGAATACTAAAGTTTATATGGGGAGACGTTGTGAACGCTGATGTGTACATTCAAAATAGGAACCCTCATTAAAGATTGGATTTCAAGACACCCAAAGAAATATTCACTGGTAAGAAACATTTTTTTGTACATTTTAAAACCTTTGGATGTCTTATATATTTTCATTTACCAAAAGAGAAAATGAACAAGTTGGAATTCTTTGAGAAGAAAGGTGTATTTTTTGGATATATTGAAGATTGAAAGACATATTGAATTTATGTCCCTAGTCAGAGAAAAATAGTAGTAATTAGGCATGTTACCTTTGATGAAGGTTATTCCCTTAAAAATCTAGCGATCTCGCCATCACAAGGAAGGATGATGATGCTACTAAAAGTCAAGAAGAACCTCTCATGGATGAACCTATGTATGATGTTGATGGAACGATGGATCCTTTTGATCCACCTCTTTGTGATCCCTTTATATCAAGGAAAAGACCACTATTGCTTCGAGATACAGTTCAAGATGTAGAAAATCATGCCACCCCAAGAGGAACTACTTGAGAAAGTAAGAAGCCTACCAAGTATCAAAGATACTTGGTTGCCATGAGTACTATCAATTAAACCGAACCTTGCACTTTCGAAGAAGATGTGAAGAACCAGGTATGTAAAGATTTTATGGCTAAGGAGTATGAGTCAATCATCACGAAAAATATATGGGAAGTGGTTCTTAGACCCAAGGTCAAGTCTGTAGTCACTTCGAAATGGATATACAAGATTAAACATGGAGCTGATGGAAGTGCCAAGAAATATAAGGAAAGGGTCTTGGCTTCCCACAAAATTAAGGAATCGATTATGATAATCTTTTTTCTCTAGTTTCCTGATACATCAATATACGACCCATAGTTTCTCTTACTACAAATCAAGGATGGAGCCTGCATCAAATGGATTTCAATACCACATTCTTACATGGCTCACTTAAGTAAGAAGTCTACTTCGAACAACCTCAGGGGTTCGAAGATTAGGATATAAAATCTCATGTGTGAAAGTTGAAGAAAGCCCTCTATGGGTTAAAGCAAGCCCCTTGGGTTTAGCACGATAGGATTGATAGCTATATCATGAAGCTATAATTTAGAAGGATCTATGTTGATCCAAACTTATACTTCAAGGTTGCATACATGCCACTTATTTTTTTCTTATATGTTGATGATCTGTTTCTAACTGGTGCAAACCCTCTCATTTATTAATGTAAGATGGTGTTTAATTTCGAATTTGAGGTGAAGGACCTAGGATTGATGCATTACTTCCTAAGCTTGGAGGTCTTGCAAAAGCTAGGTGAGATTTTCCTTTCTCAAGGAAAATATATTGTGAATCCATTAGAACTATGTGGCATGGTGGAATGAAATTATGTGACTACACCGATGGAACTAAATTTCAAGAAGCTATGTGGAACTGTTGCTAGTCTATTTCTAGCAAATCGTACCGAATATAGACATCTGTTGGGAGAATTGCTGTTCTTGGTGAAACAATGACTAGACATATTCTTTATTGTTAATGCATTGATTCAATTTATGTTTGAGCCTCATTATATACATTGGGTTGCTGCAAATAATATTTTAAGATATCTTCATCGTATTATCTACCATGGACTAAGGTACACTACTAGGGATATGCGATTAAATGGATATATTGATGCCGACTGGGCTGGCCATGTGGTAGATAGAAAAAATAAATTGGTTGTTGCTTCTCTTTGGGATATGCTTCCATTTCATGGATGAGTTGAAAACATAAGTCTGTTGCACTAACAACCACTGAGGCTGGATATATTACAACTAGTTTGGATTTTTGTGAAGCCATTTGGTCGAGAAAGCTCTTCATTGAGCTATTTGAGCACGTGATAAATACCACCATCATTTATTGTGATAATAAAAGTGGGATTAACATTTCAGATAATATCGTGTTCCATGACCGATACAAGCATATTGATATTAGGTACCATTTTATCCGAGATATCATACAACTAGGAGCAATAAGGCTCCAACACATCAAGACATATGAATAGGTTGTTGACATCCACACAAAGCCTTTGGGAAAGGCCAAGTTCTTAGCCTTCAAAGAGAGACTTGGATTCATGGAAATACCCTACCATGAGGGCCCCCATTGAGTTGTACAATAAGCTCTGGCAGCTCTTAGGTGCCTAGGGTACTCCTTGGAGCTATATGAGCACACGGTGAGTGGTTCACCTTCCCTTGAGGAGTACATACCCCAAAAAGTGAGCATAGTTTGAGTGGTTCACCTTCCTCTATGGAGTACACTATATGAAAATAGGGTGAGTAGTTCACCTTACTCTGTGAAAATCCAAAAATACATCCCGCCTTTGTAGTTTTGGACTCTTGGGAAGTACCTCTCATTTGGAAAATGGGTTGAGAAAAGTGGTTAGGGTTAATTAGAACTACTTATGGACATGTCGAGTACTATTATATTCCCTATGAATATGATGGATGATGTTCAACAACTTGATCACTAAGGATCAAGCCTAGTAGGGGTTCTATCCCTCGTCATGAGGACTTCCCTCTGTCATTTTAGTAAGAGTGGCAGGGTCTTGTGATCAACCGTCTTTCAATCCTTTCTCATTGGACTTGATATCAATATTCAACAAATACATGACAATTTTCATATATGACACATGATGGACATGATATCATAGCAATGGATGAATGTTGACATGTGGGATTCTTCCCTAGTTGAGAGGGAGTGTTAAAGAGTGCGACTAGGGTTAATTCCCCTTCCTATATATATATATATATATATATATATATATATATAATGAATAATTGACTAATAATTAGTGTTGAATCACCTTGTCTCTAAGGTCATGACAATTCATTGAAAATAGCTCATACTCATGTAAATAACATATTTACCATAAGTTACTACCCACCACAATTTACGCAAATATTTTCATAAAAGATGAGATAAGGAAATAAATGTAAATAAATATAGTTATGAAGAGTTACTCCCCACCATTATTTACAGATTCTTCAACAATTTATCAAATATGGATAAAATCTAAATGTGCAAATTTATTAGAATTTAATTTACAAAGATACATGATCCAATTTACAAAGAGACATGTCTCTTGGCTATCTTGAGTATAAAATTCATTCGAAACTTTTCATTAAGAAAAAAACACTTATCATCTCATATATTCGTGTACTTATTGTTGATGTTCTATCTACAATTAATGTGAATGATGATCTAATGTGAATGGTAGTGAAGTTATAATGTGATTTCTATTAAAATGTGAAATAAATTTGTTATTGGGATAATAAGACATTAAAGTAATTATTGCAAGCATAGAACATACCATACATTTAACAACATCGATGCTTTGTTGTGTAACCAGCTCCAAAAATAGAAGAAATGAGATATCAACGCCTTAGAAATAAGCCACTTCGAGGGGGCAACCTCCAATACATTACATGAATGAACAATTCTTGGATGATACAATTCACAAAACCTCCTTTCTATATATAGGAGTCCATGGGGCCATAATGTAATCCTAGTGGGCCCAATGTAATCCTAGCCGACCTAACAATAATAATTTAAGGGCACAATAATAACAAAATGGGGGTTACAAGGGTACACTAATAACAATAAGGGGTTTATACTAACAATAATAAGGGGCTATACTAGCGATATAGGGACCTAACATGCCCCTCTCCTTCAAAAAAAGTGTTGTCCTCAACACTTGAGTAGCTCCGGGTGCTTCTGTATAAAATTCTCATCCTCCCATGTAGAATCTTCAGTGGGTAAGTTCTTCCACTTGATGAGATACTCTGAAATTGATCGATTCCGTAGTTGTCGAGTTCCTTTTTCCATGACTGCTTCAGGTACCAATATGATTTTCCCTTCCCCATCAAGTTCTGGCAATACTGTTTGAACTGGAAGATTTTCACCTATAACCTTCTTTAAGCATGAAACATGGAAAACTGGATGTACTCGCGAAGAAGCAGGAAGCTCCAATTTGTATTCCATAGTACCAATCCTTTGCAACACCTTGTAAGGACCATAGTACTTTGGCGATAATTTATTATCCTTCTTTGCTTGCTTGAGGGACATTTGTTTGTATGGTTGTAGCCGTAAAAATACCCAATCTCCTACATCAAAACTTCTCTCGCTACGATGTTGATCTGCCTGTTGTTTCATTCGATTTTGTGCCAAATTCAGGTTATCCTTTAAGAGTTGGAGAACTACTTGCTGATGCTCGATGTGATCTTCCACTGCTTGAACCTTCGAATTTTCCCTTAAATATGATGTGATGGATGGTGGATGATATCCATAAAGTGCCATAAATGGGGTCATTTTTGCTGCAGTATGGAAGGAAGTGTTATACCACCATTCAGCGAGAGGTAACCACTTGACCCATCGTGTTTGTTTATCAGATACAAAACAACGAAGATATCCTTCCAAACATTTATTTACTATCTCAGTTTGACCATCAGATTGAGGATGATAAGATGAGCTATGAGCTAATTGAGTACCCAAACAAGAAAATAACTCCGTCCAAAAAATTTCCAGTAAAAATGGGATCTCTGTCGCTCACAATAACCCTTGGGCTTCCATGTAGCTTTTGAATTATGTCCATAAATGTAGTAGCAACTGTACTTGCTTTAAATGGATGAGATAATGCACAAAAGTGCGCATACTTGGTAAGTCTATCAACTACCACCATGATGACACTCTTTCCTTCGGACTTAGGTAAACCTGTGATAAAATCCATTGAAATCTCCTCCCAACGTTGACTTGGAATGGATAAAGGTCGTAGAAGTCCTGGGGTCTTAATTGTTTCCACTTTATTCTGCTGGCAAACCAAACATTCCGCCACAAACTTTCTAATATCAGATTTAAGGCCATCCCAAAAAAATTCTTTCTTCACCCTGTGGTAAGTTTTTAAAAATCCTGAGTGTCCTCCTAAAGGAGAAGTGTGCAATTCCAGAAGAATCTTTTGTTTTAGTTGGGAATTCTTACAAAGATATAAGCCATCTTTGTACCATAAGGAATCATTTTTCCAACTAAATGTATCAGATGTACTAGGATCTTGCTGCAACTTTTGAATGAGTGTCCATACATCTTTGTCCTTCTTCCATTCATCTCTTGCTTCAGTTATCCAATCTGGTTGGATAATAGAAATGGCACAAAAGCAATGCTTCCACCTCTTCATTCTTTCTTGAGAGTGCATCTGCAACAACATTAAGCTTTCCTTTTTTGTATATTATTTCAAAGTCATAACCCAACATCTTTGTGACCCATTTTTGCTACTCTTTTGAAGATAGTCTTTGTTCCAAAAAGTGCTTAAGACTATCATGATCAGTTTTTACCTTGAAGTGTCTTCCCATTAGGTAAGTTCGGCATTTCTTTAGTGCATGCAGTATTGCTAACATTTCCTTCTCATAAATAGGTTTCTGTAAATACTTTCCTTTGATTGGACGACTTTTAAAAGCAATGGGTCTTCCTTCCTGCATTAAAACTGCACCAATTCCATTTCCTGAGGCATCACATTCCACAATAAAGGTTTTTGTGAAGTCTGGCGTAGCTAAGACCGGTGCTAGGCACATTGCCTCTTTAAGATGTTCAAAGGCCTTAGTTGCTCAGGAGTCCATGAAAATGCATCTTTCTTCAATAATGTTGTTAGAGGTGCTGCTATTCTCCCATAATTATTAACAAACTTGCGATAATACCCTGTTAACCCGAGAAATCCTCGCAACTGCTTTATGGTTGTGGGAACTTTTCATTCCTTAATGGCTTTAATTTTGTTAGGGTCCACTTTAACACCCTCGTGAGATACAATATGACCCAGATATTCCACCTCTTGTACTCCAAAGAAACATTTGGACTTTTTTGCATATAATTGTTTCTCCCGCAATAGTTTGAGCACCCTGTCAACATGTTCAACATGATCCTTCCAAGACCTGCTGTAGATTAGTATATCATCAAAAAATACTAGCACAAATTTTCTAAGGAAGGGTTTGAAAATGGAATTCATCAACCCTTGAAAATGTAGAAGGTGCATTGGTAAGGCCAAAAGGCATGACCAAAAATTCATAATGACCCTCATGAGTTCGAAATGTTGTTTTTGGAATATCTTCAGTCTTCATTCTAATTTGATGATATCCTGAACGAAGATCCAACTTGGTAAAATAAATTGCTCCATGTAATTCATCCAATAATTCATCAATCACAGAAATGGGAAATTTGTCTTTAATGGTGAGCTTATTGAGCTCCCTATAATCCGGACACATTCGCCATGATCCATCCTTCTTGTGTACCAATACTACTGGAGCAGAGAAAGAACTTTGACTAGGTTGAATTATACCCGCCTCTAACATTTCTGCAATCATACGTTCAATTTCGCTCTTTTGGAAGTAAGGATATCTATAAGGCCTGATGTTTGGAGGAACACTTCCTGGAATCAAATGAATAGCATGATCATGATCACGAATAGGTGTGAGTCCTTTGGGAGTTTCAAACACCTTGGAATGATTGTCCAAGACTTGTTGGAGATCTGCAGAAATAGATGATTTTGATGTTGGAACTTCTAGTGAGCATAATTGTGCAATTACGCCTCGTTCTTCTTTCTTTAGAAGCTTTGTCATGACATTAGAGCTTATTATCCTTCCTGGCTTCCCCGCAATACCCCGTAATTCAACTTCCTTTCCTTCTGAAAAAAATTTCAAGAAAAGTTCTCGAAAATTAAAAGCTACCGTCCCCAAAGATTGTAACCATTGTACTCCTAGTACAACATCAGCACCTCCCATAGGAATGGCAAGCATTGGACTAGTCAATACATATTCCCCCATGGTTAGCTTGATATTATGGCATTTTCCGGAGCAATTTATAGTTCCTCCATTTGCAACCATCACTTGACATTCTGGTGCTGGGTATAGGAAACAATTTAATTCCTTGGCTACCTTACAATGAATAAAATTATGGGTGCTACTTGAATCAATCAACACTATTACCTTTTTCTTCTTGATTTGTCCTTCTATCTTGAGAGCTTGAGGAGTGGTAATTCCTGCCAGTGCATTACACGATATGGTCGGATTCATTTCTTCCTCTTCTAGGGCTGGTTCCTGGTGTATATCCTCTTCTTGTTTATTTTCTTCTTCTTCTTCACAATCTATGTAAAATAATTTCTTCTCAGCACACTTATGACCTTTAGTGTATTTGCTATCACAACTGTAGCAAAGCCCTTTTGCTCTTTTTTCTTCCAATTTTTGTGGTGTCAACTTTGTAGGTTGTGGAAATATAGGCGTAGCAACACTTCCTTCTTTATAGAATTGAGCGGTAGGCTTCCTTGTCGCCATAATTTTACATTCAACTTTTCACAACTCGAATGCCTTCCTCCACTAACTGCACACCAAACGCTTTAACTTCATGTTGGATGTTATCCTTTATGCTGCTGCAGAAGAGATCAAATCCTGTTCCTCTAAGACCACATTTTTATATTCACTTCCTGAAGTCTCACAAACACCATCAAACCCTTTTTGTTTGTAGATTTATCAATGGTAAAGAAGGTGTTGCTCTTTGTATCCTCATACACAAAGTATGTTATTTATTTCCTCTCCTAAAATTGACCAAGGACAATTTTTTTACTGAGCAAAGCTATTGATAACATCATACAAAATGTATTTTTTGTTCCAAATGTGTTGCATGCGTACTTTTTTTGTGTTTTGTACATGAGATCAAATATTGCTCTATCTCAGAGGGTAATCATGTTATGTGATCCTTTCCACTGTCCTCACATCCCCATTTTTAATACAGGTCTTCCGCCATGCCATTCTAGCTGCTTATGAAATCATGATTAACATTTATTTTGTTCTCATCATGAGGTTCTTATCCTATATTTCCGCCATTAGGAATCATTTCTGGTTTTAAGCTTGTCATCAAGCCTTCCATGTATGCTTTTAGATCACTCTTCATGTTTTCCATGTTGCCTTTCATGTCATCCATCAATCTTAGCTTCCATGCCCACTTCCATGCCATCCATCTTAGCTTCCAAACCATTCATCTTAGCTTCCACGCCTTTCTTCAAACCATCCATCTTAGTTTACATGCCTTTCTTCAAAACTTCCATTTCATTTTTTGTTGTTCTTTGCGAGAGCGAAATTTGTTGCACTTGCTCTTGTAATTTTGATATGTCATGTTGCCATTCTTCGTCTTCATGAGTCATAGTAGAGCCTTATAAAGGCTTAATGGGTGTTGAATTCTTTTTAGGGGCCATTTTAGAATCCAATATTGATATCTATTCTAAAATATTCCCTTGGAATCAATTCAACTTGATTCTTCAAACAAGACTTATGTAATTCGGAAAAAAAAAATACACACCTTTTACTATCTTTTAGGAGATCGATATTGAAATTGAATTATCTCTGTAATTGAAAATCTTCGATATCTGAAATTCAGCCCTGTAGTAGCCCTCTGAAGTTTCTTTCAAATGCCACAGGTCTGACCTGATTTTGATTCTCCAAGACAAAGTTGTGTCCAATCTCCCACAATGACCTAATTCTGGACTGGTTCAGTAGAGCGAACTTGTACGACTTGCCACGTGTCACTGTTTTGTCCTTTTGTCTCTGAAATTGATAGCGAAGAAACTACAGGCTGCGTACTTGTGACCACTTTTGACGGCACTCCAATCCAATCTTCAGAGAGAGAGTTATTGAACTTTTCCCACGATCACCTCTTTGAGATGAAATTCAGGAGCCTGAAAAAGCACTACCTTCCACAGATCATATCTCCAAAAATATTGCGAACCAAGCTCTGAAATTTTTTGACGAATTTCCTCCGGATTTCAGCTTCGCACCATATGAATTTCAGATTCTTAACCTTCGTAGAAACAGATTTATAGCGAAAATGCCACGATGACCTGTTTAGGAGCTTGAAAAAAAGACCTGACTTCCACAGATGATATCTCCGCAAATATTGCGAACCAAGGTCTGAAATTTTTAGACAAGCTTCCTCAGGATTTCGGCTTCGCACCCTAACAATTTCAGCTTCTGAAACTTCGTAGAAAAAAAGTTATAGTGAAAATTCCACGATGACCTGTTTGGAGCAGCGAAACCCTAGAATCCAAAGCTCTGATACCAAATGTTGTGTAACCAGCTCCAAAAATAGAAGAAAAGAGATATCAACGCCTTAGAAATAAGCCACTTCGAGGGGGCAACCTCCAACACATTACATGAATGAACAATTCTTGGATGATACAAATTACAAAACCTCCTTTCTATATATAGGAGTCCATGGGGCCACAATGTAATCCTAGTGGGGCCCAATGTAATCCTAGCCGACCTAACAATAATAATTTAAGGGCACAATAATAACAATATGGGGGTTACAGGGGTACAATAATAACAATAAGGGGTTTACACTAACAATAATAAGGGGCTATACTAGTGATATAGGGACCTAACATGCTTCCTTCCAACTAATTGCTTGAATATGTGGACATCAGCTTTTTCTTCTTCCCATCCTTCTTTGGATTATTTAGGTTTAGTTCTAGATGTAGTTTCTAACACTTGTCCTTTGTATCATCATCACTGTTAAAGTGGTTGCAGCTATTGGGAGGCTCTTTGCACTAGTTTCCGTTTATTCTTCCCTTCTTTGGAATCTTCTTATTGTTCCTTCTTCCTTGAAACACTTGATTTCCCTTTCTTTTGGCTTATCTCTTGAGGTACTATGCATGTACAAAATCCTCATCTATTGTCTTGGGTTTGAACAACATCACTTTATTCCAATTATGGCTATGTATATTTCCCAGATACTAAAATGTATAAAATTGAATACAATTATGTATTTCCTAGATTCTCTTGATCTAACAATTATATGCCACTGTTAAATATAGAATCGCTTCTACAAAATTATTGCCGAATTTAAATTTCCAATTGCAAACACATGAACAAAAATCAATCACACATAACATAGATGTTTTTACCGGGAAAGCATGAAGCTAAAAACCCCAATATCATATATTATGTATATATCATGGATCATGAAACAATCTCATAAAAAACTCTAATTCAATAGCTCTCAGTATAATATACAATCGTCTCACACTGCCATAGAAAAATTGGCTCACACATGCACCAATTTACTGCCTCCTGACAGCCTGCGCCCACTGCGAATTTCCCTACTAAAGAAGATCCCTCAATGAATGCAATCTTGCCTTCCTTGACTGCACAATCCTCATTGGCATCTCCAATGTGTGTGTAGATGCATTGAATGCATCACTATAGTCACAACTGATAGTCAACCAGACCATTTCACCTATCTCTCCACTGGGTCTCCACTGGATCTGAGTTGTATTTCTTTAGTCGCATGTGAGACACTACTTGTGAATTAATTAAATAATTAATTAACTGATCTCTCACTAGTGTATCATGAGTTACAACTAGCACAACTGAATTTAAATCACTTAACTAATTTAAACTAAATAACAACTCACATAACTACTCTTCCAACTCTGTTACAACTTTTCCACACTCAGTTACAATGAAGTCCATTGTGCATGTCCCACAAACCAACCTTGGAATGCGTAATTCCTTCAATCAACTGGTTTACCACATCAGTTAACTGAAATCAAGTGCTTCAAGAGAATAAGTTATTATTTATTGTTTGATTATCATTAAGGGCTAATAATAATCGACATGCATTCTATTTTTAGATATGTGATCTATAAATAGACTTCGCCCATATCTCTAAAAATAGAAACTCATCTAAAAATAGAATTTTCTCAACCATCTAGAATTAGTCTCCTGCTAATTTTAGAATATTCTTGCCATTCTAAAAATAGACATACACCTAAAAATAGCCTTTGGGCCCCACCTAGTGAAGGTGCTTAATTTTCACTAGGATCATCATCTTGTTGAATCTCAACACTCCCTCTCAACAAGAAAGGGATTATCCTTCACCCCGATCCTATCTCTATGGTATTCAAATTTGATCCTGGTGAGCACCTTCGTCAGAATATCTGCATCATGATCTTCCGTAGGAATGTACTAAAGCAACATGATCTTCCGCTGCACACAATATCTGATATGACGATACCATATATCTATATGCTTAGATATATCATGAAACACAGGATTAATCGAGAGTTTAATGAAACTCTGATTATCACAATGAATCACTGTAGGATCTAAATGAGAACCAAACAAACCAACAAGGATCTTCCTCATCCAGATAGCCTCACATGCAGCTTGACTTGCTGCCATGTATTCTGCTTTCGCTGAACTGAGTGCCATGGATCTCTGTTTCATTATCTAACAAGAAAAAACTGTAGAGCCGATACTGAAAACCCCTCCTGATGTGCTCTTTTTGTCCATTGGGCTACCTGCCCAATCTGCATCTGTGAAGCCATGAAACTTCACCTCATCTGTCTATCTGTAACATAAGCCATACATAGATGTGCCCCTCAGATATCTCAGGACATGCTTACCAGCCTTCAAAAAGAGCTTGGTAGGCTTAACCATTGCTTGAATAAGTTGGTTTACCGCATAGCATATGTCCGGTCTTGTATTAAATAAATACATGAATGAATCGATCAACTGTCAATAAAAGTAGCATCCACTACCTCTAATGATGTAGCATCCTCTTTCCTCCAATTTCCTAGAAGAGGAGTATCCATGGGTTTGCAGTCCTCCATGTGAAACTTACCAAGTATCTCCCGAGCATACTTTCCTTGAGACACAAAAAGTTCACCATCTCATAGCCATATTTCCAATCCAAGGAAATAGTGAAGGAGGCCCATATCCTTCATCTCAAACTCCTTTGTAAGGTCCTCCTTGCATGAGTGTATCAACTACTCATCACCAGTCAGTATTAAATCATAAACATAAAGAAAAATGATTAAAAGCTTACCCTCCATCACAATTTGGTATAGTTTCACATCTAGCTCACTCTTGGTGAAGCCAAGTCCAGTGAATTAGTTGTTGATCCGAGTGTACCAAGCACAGGGTGCTTGCTTTAGCCCATACAACACTCTTTTGAGTCTGCACACATGTGAATCGCTGCTGAAGATCTCAAATCCCTCAGGCTACTTGATGTACACTTCTTCCTCAATGATCCCATTAAGGAACACAGTCTTCACATCCATCTGATGAATGTGCCAACCCATCTACGCCAAGAGAGAAAGGATGGTCCTTATCGAAGAATACCGTGCGACATGTGAAAAATTTTCTTCGTAATCAATCCCTCAATTTGTGAGAAGCCCCAGGCAACAAATATTTCCTTATACTTCTCGACGCTCCCATCAGCTACATGATTTACCTTGTAGATCCATCTCGAACCTACCACTGATTTATCAACCGGCCTTGGAACAATTTCCCAAGCATTTTTTTTTATAATGGAGTCATACTCCTCCCCCATGGAATCTACCCATGTGGGCTCCTGTGCTACTTCCTAAAAGGAAGAAGGCTCTGTCATGATACATTTACTCATGAGAGCCATGTATCCAGTGAAACGATCAGGTGATTGTCTCTGTCTGTGCTGTGAAGTAGGGACTCCTATATTCTGTGCCGCATCAAGCTTCAGCCTCTCATCTTCTGTGGTACGCCTTCTGCCTGTTCTAATTTTTGGCTCTGCGTGAGTGGAATTCCTCCATTCCATGAACCTCCTCCTATGGCTGATCCACATCTAGAGAATCATATTTAGGAACCAAATTTTCCTCCTCTGCTTGCAAGTGTAGCTCCCTCTCAAGCGACAACTTCATGGCTTTCTCCTCATTGAATTTTAGATCCCGTCGCACCACAGTCATTCGACTTTTTGGAAAATACACACAATAATTATGGGGTGTTTTTCTATGCCCTACAAATATCCCAACCTCAGTAGTTGGCTCCAGCTTCTTCCTAGCGTTCTTGGTCACATGAACATAAACAGATGAGCTAAAAATCTTTAAATGATAAACATCTAGCATCTTACCAGTAAAAGCTTCTTCAGGTGTACTCATGCCAAGTACTCTATGAGGACAACAGTTTCACACATAAACCACAGTGTTGCATGCTTCCACCCACAAGTGCATTGGTAGGCCCTGATCATGCGGCATAGCTCGTGCAGCACCCACGATCATTATGTTCTTCCTCTCCGTGACCCCATTCTGTTGTGGGTTATGAGGTGCTATGAGTTCTCTTCGAATTCCTTCTTTACTACATAATTATTTGAATTCGTTCGAGATATATTCACCACCATTATAACTCCACAGAGCCTTCACTTGATTCCCCGACTCTTTCTCCAAAAATTCTTTAAACTCACAGAACTTTGAGAATGTTTGATCATTCTTCTACATGAAGAGTATCCAGCATCTACGAGAATATTTATTAACAAAAATAACATAATACTCATGTTTTTTTGTTGAAGCGACCAAGAATGGTCCACACATGTCTGTGTGAATTCTCTCCATGATCACCGAAGCACGGTTCTCCTTTTCATGAAAGGTGGTCTTCAAAAACTTACTCATAGTACATCCCTTGCACTGATCTAACCACACAAGTGTACCCTTGGGAAGTCCAGTAGAAATCTGCTGCAAAATCTTCAAGGCGCCATGGTGAAGATGGCCCAATATCTTGTGCCATAATTCAGCCTCATCCCGACTCACCACTTCTTCTGCTTTGCCCACCATTGTAGCACAACCATCTACTTCCAGATTGTAGATATTCTTAACTTGAATCCCTATCTTCTTTGTTTGACCCATTGTTTTATGTCGCGGGAAAGCTTTTCCATTGTTGAAAACAACGTCATAACCTCTGTCCTTCAATATCACTACTGAGACCAAGTTCTTCTTTAGACCTGGAACATGCATAACATCTTTCAACAGAAATGGTTTACCTGACTCCCTCTTAAAGGTAATGGTACCAATTCTGGTCGCATTGTATCGTCCATCATCACGCATATCTATATGCATTTGGAGATCTTTCTCCTCAAAATCACTGAAAAGCTCCTTATCTCCCGTCATGTGGAAAGAAGCACCACTATCAAGATACCACACCGATCCCATTGTGCTTGAAACCAAGCATGCGATCAAGTTTAGATTGCAAGGCAAGGGCCTCACCAACTGTAGCTCCAGCAACCTTCTTGTTCTTCTTTTTCTATGGGCAGTTAGTGGCGAGAATCCCATGTTTGTGAAAGTGAAAACACTTCACCTTGGACAAATCCATCTTCTTGCCTTTAGCATTGGATTTTGAGTGGAATTTCTTCCCCTTCCCTTTCCTTGATTTGGCAGCCAAAGCATAATCCTCTTCATCATCATGCTTTGATGAAGAGCCATCCCTGGTGTTCCACCTTATCTCCTCCTACACTAGATCCGACCAAAGTCGTTCCCAATCTGGTAGTTTCTCCCGTCCGTTTGTGTGCTCCTACACACTCTTTCCCTATCTTTACCCAAGGAAATTCCATCATATCCAATAGTCCTCTACATAAATAATAGGGTAGAATTGATACTTTATCAGAGCTTTCAATCATCCCATGTAATCACTAGATGGCCCCCATGTAGCTTTAAGGTTTCTATATGGCTTCCCACTAGGTTAGGGCATGACCCTCTAGTTTAAGATAAGAAAAATATTTTTTATGTTCTTCATCTATTTGATGAATACAAAAATAAACCTCTAAATATTGCAACAAATGGTATACAATTTTCAATCTCAACTTGATTAATGTTAGCCTTCACTTTCTTCTTGGATAAGGAATATAAAGGGTTCATGGAAAACAAAATAGATTGTTGCTTTTGGGTTTTATCTTACCATCCTTTCTATAATATCCCAAAATAGGGCTTTTCTGCAACAAATAGAATATCTAAGGATATTCCAAAGTTGGGGCTTCAGTAAATCATGGACATAACAATGTATATCAGCTCATAATATGTACAAGGTACATTTACCAACAAATGAATTATCAGTAGCAGAGATCTGCCTCACTATTCTCTCCCAAAGTGAGGAAATGCAGCATTTTGGACCATAAAAACATCATTTTCAGAATATAACGCAAAAAATATGGGAAATGGGACTTGGATCCCATGTTTTATACATTAGAAATCTTCCACACTAAATTTTAGCTTAAACAAATCGTTCTAGCTAAGTTAAACAGATCTCCCCAGTTAGAGATAGCTCAAAAACACCCCCAATCCCATGACTTTCAACTACATAATTTCTGAAGACTATGAGAGTTTCTATAGAAAATGATGAAATAATACTGATCAGAGGTTTATATTAATCATGTAGCAAATAAATGGAGGTTTAACCTCTTTTACAGCAGAAGACACCCGGCAAGGGTTTCCGGCATTACACATGTATGAAAGGTAGTACTGCAGAAAATAACGCAGTATATTGCAACTCTGTATTAAAAATGACTAAATAAAACATAAAATATCTTATCAATACATAAATTGGCCAAAGTCCCTCCTTATTAGATCTTCCGAAGGGAAATAAACACCTCCTCCTCAAATACTAGCACAAAATCCAGGGGTCCAACCCTGCTAATGTTGCACATGCATAAAAGACGCAGTTTCTGAAGGGAACTGTGTTGTAGATGTATATGGCTAATTTTCCCTAAGCCAAATGATGAAATTGAAGCTCCAATCATTCCCTTTAGATCCCTTAAGCAATCTGATCCAAAGAGAGGATGAAATCCCCGCCCGGGAATTCCTTGTACTAAACAGTGCTGCAACCACAGCTAAACAGCTAAAACATGCAAGTAGTCAAAATACAAAAGATAAACGATTACTGAATGAATTTCTTGCTGCTATCCCCTTCTTTTTATCCTCGGTGAGCCTCCTCACCTCGGGCCCCACACATTGTTGAGGTGACTTCCTGGTGAAGATTACTCCTCCAAAGTTGCGTTGTCTTTGTTGGCTTCCCTCCTCTTGTAGCAACATTATTGAATTGGTCAACTGGACCTAGTTCTCCTGTATTTCCTCCTTTCACACCAATGTATCTTCAATCCAGCTCTCACATGTGTGTCTAGGCTGATCCTTGTTCACATTGAGCTATTTTATTTGGATGATCTCTTCCTCCTCAAGAATGCATGTTGACTTAGTCAAACTTGACTTTGTCCACATCTATTTTTCCCTTCTTCACACTTGAAAGTGTAAAATATAGCTCCTAAGGTGATCCCCTTCCACATAAGATGGAAATTATTCATATTTTATTGTTCATGGGCCTCCTTACCCATTTATTCCTCTCCTGGGTGAAAGCATCAAAATCTAATATTCCAATTTGCTTGTATGCAAATTTTGGAATATAAGCAAATTGGAATATTACAGTCCTTCCCTCCCAAATGTTGCTTGTCCTCAAACAACTTCAAGGATGGGACTGAAGAGCATCCTCTTCTCCCCTGTAGCAACCTCATAAGATGAAATCTCCCAAGGATCAAGGTGCTGCATCATCAATATATCTCCAAGTTTCCCCTCCCGAGTAAACCAACTAGCTTTTGGTGACCACCCCAAATAGCTATCATTATGTGACAGTAAGATATCAATGGGGGCAAAAACAGGTGGTATAAAGGCCTTATTGAGGCATGTGGTCTGATATATATATCAGGATCTACCATCGCCATGTGAATCTCCCATCCCCAAGCTATTATCCATACAAGATGAGTTGCCTCCCAATATGGCAACTGCTAAAAATCCTCCTCCACCTTGAGCTCTTGCAAAGAAGGTGGGCTAAAATATTGAACATGGTAGAAAAAGTGGCCTACCCCACGCTGTCCTCCTCTACACTTAAGATAAGTGCAGAGAATTTCCTGATTTTGGGCTGCAATAATGTTGCCCTCAAATGGAATGAAGGAAACTAGAGCTCCAAAGATCCCTTTCCCAGTGTTGTGAATCAAGTTGGCCCAAACCATCTCATACATGATGGATGAGAAATCACCACCATATGGTCTCCCATCCATCTCATGGCCTTCCTCATAAAGAAACAAATATTTTGCTGTAGAGGCCATGTCTCTTCCCATGCTCTCCTTAGAACATGTAATGCAGAAAGTGTGGGGATGCTCCTCCCCCAAGAACACATCCACCCAATGTGTTCCTCCCCCAATCATGCTCCCCATTAAGACAAGAGAAACATCATCAAATGGGCTCATGATCATCATCAAAATGAAAGAAATACTGAAGGTTTCATGTGGTGTTGGAAGGTACCAACAGTCTCCCAAGTGGTCACAGCGCAGTCTTCCCACTACAGCTTCAAAAAATAGACTGGCAAGTTGTTCCTTGACAAAGGGCTTGTTATGTAAGTCATCACATCCACTAGTGAATAGTAGATGACTTAATGTATCAACTGAGCATACAAGAATTAACCAAACACTTGCCCCAGGTCATATAGTAGATGGTTGGCCAGAAATGGTCGATGGAGCCTAAAGAAAAACTTGCCCCTTTGTAGAGAAATGCACTGTAAGGAAATGGTAGGAGCATGCAAATATTGTGTTGAACAATCAATAAATGAAAAAAAAAAATTCTTACCATGCAATGAAATTACGATGGTGATAGGATCCACAAATGAGCCCTCCATTGTGGTATGACATGCCCCTATGAAGAGGAATAAACCATATGCTGCATGAAGATCCCCATCCTCATGCTTGGAAGTCCAAGTCAAGAAGAACATGCTATAGCAACAGATGAATCCATCCACTACTCTATCAGTCTCACCTCTTCCATGTCCACCAAGTGCATCAAATGTGAAGTGATCCTAGGAACACTCCATCAACAAATTCCTGCTCCAAAGTGACAGCGTTGTTGGCCTACGCAAATAGGCTCCTACCATCTCATAAATCCATTCTCTGACATGTTCAATGTCAAAGACTCCTCCCATAATGTTGCCATCTCCTCCTACTGCAACATCATGCAAAATGTGAGAGAAAATCTGCCCTTTCTCTCTCTCAGTCCTCCAAAGCAACAAATGTCTTTGCTGCCTCATCATACCTCCATCATACAACCCATGTGGTGAAAACATAATGACCATATCATCATAATGCATCCACACTCCTTGGTGCTCCGTGATGCAAGTACCCTGCCAAGTCCCTTCTATCCACATACCCTTGGAAAAAGGATATGTCTCATGATGGCCAAACTCTCTCAAGAGCAGCCAACGCATCCAAGCCTCCTACTACCCGGTATCATATATTTTCAAGTAGACTACTAGCTTCTTTCTCTCCATCCACTCCCATTCCTCCCGATGTGAGGGCCCCCCATCATGATCAACCTTGGTACCCTTCCAAAGAAGACTACCCTCCTCCCTCATCAGATTTTCCTTCTTGCATTCCATGGGATGCTGAAATGCAACTCCTTGGAGATCTCCTAGGAAAGATCTCACAGCAAAGCCTCCCCATTGTAATTGTTTAACATCACTGATAGCCTCTCTAATGATATAGTTTTTGCCTCATACTCCATCTCAAAGCTCATGAAATCCTCCAAAATATCACACTCCAACCTCAAGGGTTGTATGCAACTCAACAAGGGTCCATGAGAATGATGGTTCATCTTTTCCTTCAACCATTCAAACTTTCACAGCGCAGTGCAATCCTACTGCTCTACCTCAGCAATAATGTTTGACACTTGGTCATATGAAGACAAATTCCCACAATTTCTAGAAATATTTGTTGCAATAATGATAGGTGGAAATTTCCCCATACCTTGATGAGATGTGGGAGCCTCTTGTAGGGCTGCAAAGGCTCCTCCCTCCATTGTAATGGCTTCCCTAACTACTGATGTAGGTGGCAGCTCCTCTCTAAGTGAGACAACGTTAATACAAGGCTCCTCAAGTGGAGAAGAGGACTCCTCCTCCTCTGATCCATGATTGTTAAACCTTCTGATTACTCCTTGAGTGAAATATGCAAGAGTAGACACCCTTGTATGATTCACATGGTTGAACCACCAAGATCTTGCCTCTCCCTCCAAGTGCAGCACTGAGATCTCCACAGCCTCTTTTTCCACTACTGGATGTAATAGGAAAAATGACTTCAACCTCATCACCCAATATTCTGTTGTGTATAGGGGTGATCCATCAAAGGTAGACAATAGGAATCTATTGCCCCTTATCATCTTGCTACTGCATGGCCTTCTTTCCTCTCTCGGTTGGATAAACTGAGGAAGATCTAGGATCTCTTTGACAGCCCTAGGTTGGCACTTGTATTCTGCCAAATATCCACTTAGGATCTCTTGTTCCATAGGGTCTTCTTTCTCTCCTCTTTTTCTATGAGAATAGGAAGTGCATGCACCTCTTTCTTCATCTTGAAACCTCCTAGAGGTCTCACTGCAGCTCTCTCCTCCTTGAAACCCTTTTGGAGTTTCAATGCATCTTTCTTCTTTCTTCTTAGATCTGAAAATGGATGAGAGTAATCTCATCCTCTCCATCATTTTTTCCCCTCTTCTTTTCATCTTCTGATTGGATCTGAAATCCATAGGCTGAGCCAAGATGGCAGCACTGATACCACTGCAATATCCCGAAATAGGGATTTTCTGCAACAAATAGAATATCTAAGGATATTACAAAGTTCGGGATTCAGTAAATCATGGAAATAACAATGTATATCAGCTCATAATATTAAAAGGGACATTTAGCCAGCAAATGAATGATCAGTAGCAAAGATCTGACTCAATATTCTCTCCCGAAGTGAGGAAATGCAGCATTCTGGACCATAAAAACATCATTTTCAGAAAATAACGCAATAACTATGGGAAATGGGACTTGGATCTCGTGGTGTATACATTATACATCTTCCACACTGAATTTTAGCTCAAAAAAAATCATTCTAGCTAAGTTAAACAGATCTCCCCAGCTAGAGATAGCTCAAAAACACCCCCAATCTCATAACTTTCAACTACAGAATTTTTGAAGACTATGAGAGCGTAATTCCCATGATGGTTTCTACAGAAAATGATGAAATAAGACTGATCAAGGGTTTATATTAATCATGTAGCAAAGAAATGGAGGTTTAACCTCTTTTACAGCAGAAGTAAGACACCCAGCAAGGGTTTCCAACATTACACATGTATGAAAGGCAGTACTATAGAAAATAATGCAGTCTACTGTAACTATGTATTAAAAATGACTGAATACAACATAAAATAGCTAATCAATATAGAAATTGGCGAAAGGCCCTCCTTATTAGATCTTCCGGAGGGAAATAAACACCTCCTCCTCAAATACTAACACAAAATCCAGGGGTCCAACCCTGCTACTGCTGCACCTGCATAAAAGACATAATTTCTGAAGGGAACTGTGCTGTAGCTGTATATGGCTGCTTTTCCCTAAGCCAAAGGATGAAATTGAAGCTCTGATCCTTCCCTTTAGATCCCTTAAGCAAGTTGATCCAAAGAGAGGATGAAATCCCCGCCCGGGAATTCCTTGCACTAAACAGTGCTGTAACCACAGCTAAATAGCTGAAGTATGAAAGTAGTCAAAAGACCAAAGATAAATGATTACTGAATGAATTCCTTGCTCCTCTCCCCTTAGTTTTATCCTTTGTGAGCTTCCTCACCTCGGGCCCCACACATTGTTGAGGTGACTTCTTAGTGAATATTCCTCCTCCAAAGCTGCACTATCTTTGTTGGCTTCCCACCTCTTGTAGTAGTGTTGTTGACTTGGTCAACTGGACCTAGTTCTCCTGTATTTCCTCCTTTCACACCAATGTATCTTCAATCTAGCTCTCACATGTGTGTCTAGCCTGATCCTTGTTCACATTGAGCTAGTTTATTTGGATGATCTCTTCCTCCTCAAGAATGCATGTTGACTTAGTCAAACTTGACTTTGTCGACATCTATTTTTCACTTGTTCACACTTGAAAGTGTAAAATCTAGCTCCTAAGGTGATCCCCTTCCATACTAAGATGGAAATTATTCATATTTTATTGTTCATGTGCCTCCTTACCCATTTATTCCTCTCCTAGGTGAAAGCATCAAAATCTAATATTCCAATTTGCTTGTATGCAAATTTTGGAATATTACACTTTCATTCATCTTGATCCCCCAATTTTTTCTCTAATCTAAACTCCATGTTGGAACCTCCATATTCTGTGATTCCAATCTTATTTTATATAGCCTCCATGAGAAGGTTCATAGTATGGTTGATATCTGTGACTTTCTCTTCCAATATTGTGAATCTCTCCTCTTATAGATCTTGATTTTTATTAATAGATTCATTGACCATGGACACGGTTTTACGAATTTCATCTTAATTTATCTGAATCCCCTAAAACTCTAGACAATATACCCAAGGAAACGTACTTTCATACTAATATGAAATTTGTAAACTACCATGGACATTGCATTGGAAAATTTGTCATAAAAAGTATGATAATATATATTGAAAATGAAAAACCTATATTATGAGGGTTAATTTTCCTTAATTTCTTGTATTTATTAAATTATTATTTCTGCTAATGCAAAGAATATATAAAATATTGAAAATAGACAACAACGAAAAATATACAGTCGTAAACCACAATGACATGAGATATGTTATGGGAAACCCTTCCAAGAGAAAACTTACCTAGAAGGTGAGGTTTCTCTTCTCTCTTTCTCTCTGAATGGAAATGGAATCAGGTACAAAGAAGTAAGACTTGTGGAACATGTGCTACTATAGAATAAAAACCTTCTCTCTCTCTCATCTACTTTGCTCAACAATGGAACAAAATGCACATGAATAGAATGGAACCCTTTTTCCTCTTAGTGGCCTAACCATAACACAACTCGATAGTTTACTAGTGGTTAATTTTCACTTTGTAAACTCATAAAAAGAGTTATAATATTGATCTTTGTGGAGTCTTCTTCATCATTTTTATATGCTTAGCCCCTTTCTCCATTTGTAATGGCATTGACATGGCATCTTCTCAAATCATGGTGGTAAAAATAAGTAGGTCAACTTCTAGATTGCATAAATTTTACAAATCAGTTCCACTTGAGGTCTTTATTGCATTATTGGCAAAGTATTTGAGTGTATAATAACTCCAACGAGATTTTTTGTACCCCAAAAAAATCAAGAAATGCATCAAACCATTGCTAGAAGGTTTAAACCCCAATTCACCAAAGTAGTAATAGCTAATAAAAATGGTCCTAAGAATTGATTCTTAAAAACTTTTCACTTTAACAAAATCAAGATGCATATGAAATAATATAATAATGAAATTTAAATCAAATAGTGAATCTTTTAAATAATATATATATATATATATATATATATATATATATATATATTTTGAGTGTTAATTTTTTTTTATTTTTTTTTCTATATTGAATGAATGTGAAATGAGTCCAGATAATTTAAATCCACTTCTAATTTGTGAACAGTTTTATCCAATAAACTGGAAAAAAAACTATACTAATTAAAAATATAAAGAAAATAAAATCTTCTTCTGATTTAAGGATTACTAACCAATGCTCGTTTTGTGTTAAAGGAATGAAAGGAGAAGGCTTGGGTAGCAAAAGGACGATTATAAGCATTTTTTATTTTATTTTATTAAAGATGGGGTTAAAAGATCTGAAATTGGAACCTCTACATTATTATAAAATTTGAAAGACGATTGTATAAAGTTTGAAAGATGATGGAAGTATATAGAGTTTGAAAGATGATGGAACACGGTTGGGTTGTATACTTTGATCTAGAAGTTATATATTTTCTTACCGAGTTTTAACCTTAATTGAAAGCAAACGTCTTGTGAAGCATTTCTTTGAGTGAATAATGAATGTTATTATTGCATTTCAATAAATTAAATTTGGTATGTTGTTCTTTTATTCATATCATTTTTAATTTAAATTTTTTAAGTAAATGGCTAATGTTTTAATGGATGTGATATTGGGTATGAGTATGCACTTGCTAAATATTTATATAAAATATAATAAGTTATACATTTTTACTAAACTTTTTATTGAATAAATATATTATTTATTTTTATTTAATATAAAAAAAATAATATCAAATAACTTTTCTCATAATTATAACAGGTAATTAGATATAATATTTATTGGATGGAATATATAATATATTAGAATAACTCTTAAGTATAAAAAATCAATTCAATAATATATATATCAATATTATATATTTAGATGGAAAATGGATACTAGTGGAGATTATTATTCATAGGTAATTAGATATAGTATTTATTGGATGGTATATATAATATATTAGAATAATTCTTAAGTATAACAAATCAATTCAATCATGTTTATGTCAATATTATATATTTAGATGGAAAATGAGCCCACAAAATAGTGGAGATTAATACCCATAAGTAATTAGATATAGTATTTATTGGATAGTATATATAATATATTATAATAACTCGTAACTATTAAAAATCAATTCAATCATGTTTATATCAATATTATATATTTAGATGGAAAATGTGTCCACATACTAGTGGAGATTACTACCCCAAAGATAACATGTCTAATTGAGATTTCCATTAAGTGATCTCTCTTATTGTTGGTGGAGGAATTCTTTCTTCCATCGGCTTAGCTTTAGGATCTATGGAAAAAAAGGTGCAAGTATTTTTCATTGATCCTTATTAGTTTGATTATAGCATATTGAAAAGAAGTTACTAAGTGTCCTACATATCGAACTTAACTAGGTATTTATAATCACATTATGAGAAATCAGTGTTATATTTGGGACAATGTCAACTATTTTAAAATTGTGTAATAATCTTTTGAATTATTTCCTATAAATAATCATTAAAGGAGATGCAAGGTAATATAAGTCATGCCTATGAATTTTTATTATGGCACTCTTCACTAAAATACATTCTAATTTTTTTGAGAGATTGTTGCTAGGAATCTAATTAATGTTTATTTTCTTGTTTATTTGAGTATAAATATTAGTATATATTTTGATTAAATATGTTGAGGGAGCATGCATGCTTACTTTATAAAACCATATCTTAAGCTTATAGGATTCTTTTATATTTGGTTTTATTATAATATTGGCTTTGGAGATAGATGCTACAATTTCATCTTTAAACTCAACACATAAACTCTGCTAGGATGCGGTGGGTTACTACGAAATGCAAATTAGAAATTTATTTTCCTTGCACATGGAAATATTTTCCCCATAATATCACATCCATGCCATAAGTTGGCATGTCTTCTATATGGATTATATCTTCGTACTTTCTAATCGATCTTTCCAATATATAAGGGACCTAGTAGAATTCTTAGCGATAATTCCAATAATATCAACTAAATTTTTTACGTCTATTGAGTTGATTTAGATTATGGAATTAAGTTGAAATGATACTAGGATGTGTTCCTTCCTAGATGGGTATCTTAATGAGGATGAGGGTGATGATGATGATGATGATGATGATGATGATATATATATATATTATATATATCATCATCATCATCATCATCATCATCATCACCCTCATCCTCATTAAGATACCCATCTAGGAAGGAACACATCCTAGTATCATTTCAACTTAATTCCATAATCTAAATCAACTATATATATATATATATATATCTTGCAACATGATAGTCTTTGACTTATGTTCAAGTTTAGGAAATATTTGTATGTCTTGAAATTTGTTCCTTCTACATGGTATGAGAATATAGCAATTAGTAGATTTTCTTAAACATGGTAATCCTCCATTTATGTGCAAGTTTAGGAAATATTTGTATGTCTTAAATCAGTTCATTGTGCATGGTAAGAGAAGATTGATAGATTGTTTCTTTTTTGCATTGATCCAGGAGGATCTTGCTTCAGTACAGATCGACAATGAGGTCTAGTCAACTCTAGTTTGTCTGATGTCTGGTTCAGTCTTCAGATCGCCAGGTCCTCCAATATTTCGGATGAAATTTACTTCATCATGGTTTAGTATGAAGATATGGTGTAATTTGGTGTCATGGTGTATGTGGGTTCATGGTGATGTAATGGTGTCATTATGTAATGGTAAAATCCTATGGTGAAACTCCGTACAAATGTAAACCTAACACTAGACCTAAAAACTACCGTTATGCATCTAAATCTATGGTGTATTTAAAACCTAAGCCTAAAAGACCTAGCTTATCAAAAAATATGGTGAAAAACCTTGCAATGTAAAACCTAAGATAAACAAGGTTCCAGACCTTGTATTATGAACTTTATAATAAAACAAAACCCAAAGTTTACAACCCACAATCCTTAACCACAAAATGTAACCATGTCCAAACAACATGAGAGATAGGGAATGTGAGCGGCGCAATTGTTAGGAGGTTAAAAATCACCGTCGCAGAACCGTTGGGAGTCTAACCACGTGGGGACAACAACGGAGACCATCACATGTGACAGATCTCAACAGTTAATGCAATAGTAGGGAACAAAGATCCAACCTGTAACCGTCGGGATCACCGCATACCATGTGAATAGATGTAGTTGGAACTGCTGGAGCTGACTTCAACTATTGGTGTTGACCATAGATGTAGCCGCTAGATGAGTTGTCACATGAAACCATTCTGATCATCTGCACAATTAGCTAGCCATAAGGGATAAAATTTTATCATAAGGTTCTATTTTTGGTTTTTTGATTAATAGCACAAGTTGTAAAGGTTATCCACCATATCACTTATCTACTAGGTGTCACCATGTTATAAAACAGGGACCTAAAACACATTGATTGCTAAACTACCATGCCTATTTTGGCATCAAGGAGTTCGAAGAAAACCTTATATAATCTTATCCATTTGACTATGATGAGGACAGAATGAGATAGAGTGATTTTGTACTCATATTTTGAGCGAGAGAGGAATTTTTGGTTTTAGTGTTTCTTGGTCGTCCAGAGGCGGATTTGAGTGCAGAGACAGGTGTTGGAGAGATAGGAGAGAGAGATTTATAATGTCAGTGACCAGAGGTTCCTGCGATCACGTTTATATGGTTTTTTCTGTGTAAATACTTCCTCGAATCAATCCTAATAAAGTGGACGCCCATCTTGAAAGCGAACCCGAAGATGTAGTCCACCCGGGACGAACTCCGTAATCATTGTTTGTTGTCTCTTATCCCTGTTATTTTCTGTAATTTATTTCTTAATATTCTAATGGTTTAAGTCTTTATATTTCCTTCAGTATTCTACATTAATCAGTTCATTGATGGAAATTAATCAATTCTATTTCAGCACTTAATTTTGATCATATTCAGATCACATATTTTGGTATCAGAGCGGGTTGTGCTTTGTAGTGTTTTTGCCAATGAATGTTAACCAGGTTCATATTGCAATGTGGAGAAGGAACGCTTCAGGAGTTCGATCCAGAAATTAGAAAGCGGAAAGTTGCTCATCAATTGACAATGATAGGAACTGAAGCTGGTGAAACTCCTTAAGTGAAGGTCATGGATGAGAATCAAGTTCAGCAAATGTTTTTGAACATGCTATAGATGTTGGGAGAACTCTACGAAGATAAGAAGGTGAGAGATGCAACTTCTTCTTAAAAGGCATCGAAGAAGTACAAGGGGAAAGGAAAAGCTGATAAACCTCCTTCTCCTCCATCATCTCCATCATCATCATCGTCTTCTTATTCTTCTTGTTCAGATTCTGAAACAGAAAAGAAACCTCAGAAATATCTTTTGAAACTTGATGTAAAATTCGAACTACCTATTTATGATGGCGAAATGAACCTAGAGAACTAGATAATTGGATTAAGAAGTTAGAATTGTATTGTAGGATTCAGAACATTTTTGATGAAAAGAAAAAAATCCAGTTAGCTACTCTTAGGATGGGGGAACTACTTTAATCTAGTGGGAGAGTAAAACACAGATAGATTTAAAGTGTAAAGCTAAAGTAATCTCCTCATCGTCCAAGTTTTTAAAGTCTCTCAAGAAACAATTATAACCATTGGGATACATGCAGCAATATGTTATTGATTGGCATCATTTGCGACAAGGTAAGGGACATAATTTTCAGGAGTTTACTCAGGAGTTCAGGAAGAAAGTGTTAACACTTGGTATTCCTTTGGATACACGTGAAACTTTATTAAATTACATTGGTGGTTTACATTCATATTTATAGCTTATGTTATTGATGTTTAATCTTAATGACTTTGAATGAGTAAGTTTTCAAGCCATACATATCGAATCAGGTGGCAGACCATTCAAGTTTTCAACAAAGACATCCAAACAATTTGATTCTAAAGACAACAAGAGGAAGAGAATTTCAAAGGGAAAGAAGACAACGACAGCTCTGAAGGAGGTGAAAGATCTACATATACTCACTTCTAGCAGATTGGACATGATGAAGCTAGATGTTGGAAACTTCACCCGGAACTCAAACCAAAGAAGTTCTAGAAGAAGAAAGGTGAAAAGAAGGCTAATGTAGCAATCCAACAAGACTTGGGCTCCGATTCAAGTGATGAAGGGAAAATAACCGCAATGGTTACAATAGGTAAATTATGACACTATTTCAAGTTCAAGTACTTATGCTTCTTATTCGAATATTAATCATCTAGATGAAGATAAATAGTTGAATTATTTCACATAACGGTAACTTCTAAGCACACGAAAATAGAGGCATTGTTTGACAGTGGGTTACATGAAAATTTAATAATTGAATCATTAGTGAAGAAATTGGGTTTTGAGATACATAATCATCAAGAACATGCCCATTAGGTTGGCTAAAGGAAAAGACTTAAATTAATGTCACAAAGCAGCGTCATTTAAAATTTTACATGACAACTAATTACATTGATGAAGTGGATTTAGATGTGATACCGTTATACATATGTGTAATAGTGCTAGGGAGTCCTTATCTTTATGATCGTGAGGCAATGTTTCATAGGAAAGAGCATAAATATCATCTTAAGAAAGATGGGATTGAATACATAGTTTGGGCACACAAAATCAAAACTCACTTGGATTTAGTTAATGCTAATCAAATGAAGAGAATAATAAATTCAAGTAAGAGATATGTACTCATAGTTGTGAAATAACAATGTAAGGATCTTCATGATGCTTTTTCAGGTTGTGAATCTCATTTGAAATATATTTTGGTTAAGTGGTAGATTATTTTCAAAGTCTATTTAAAGAACCAAAACATCTGCCTACTAAACAGGAAATACAAATGAGATATAGTTGATGTCTGATGCCCCTCTTCCTAATGTCATAATGTTTCTCATGTTAGTAATAGAGAATGAAGAAATAAAGAAAAAAATCCAAGAGCTGGTTGAAAAAGGTTTAATTCGACCCAGTTCATCTCCATGTAGTTCACCCATTATATTAGTTCCTAAGAAAGATAGGAGATGGAGAATGTGTGTCCACTTTAGGGCCTTAAATAAAATCAAAATCAAAATCAAGAACAACTATCCTCTTCCCAGGATAGATGGTTTACTTGACCAGTTCAAAAATGTTGTCTATTTCACTAAGTTGGATTTACGTAGTGGGTATCATCAAATTCGGATAACAGAAAATGACATCTAGAAAATTGCATTCAAAACTAGGCATGGGACTATTTTAGTGGTAAGTAATGCATTTTGGTTTGTGTAATGCACCAGCAAATTTCATGTGTGTTATGAATGATGTCTTCCATACATACATTGATAAGTTTTTCATAATCTATTTAGATGATATCTTGATATTCAGTTCCAGTATGGAAGAGCATGTTAGGCATGTTGAACATATTTTCGAAGTATTGCACAAAGAAAAATTGTACATTAAACTGTCAAAATGTGAGTTTGGAAAAACTTCATTGGTTTATCTTGGTTACATAGTTGGAGGTGGTCAATTAAAGATAGATCCAGCTAAGCTAGATGTGATTGTTAAGTGTCCAAGACCACATATGTAACTGAAGTTAGGAGTTTTCTAGGTGCAGATCAGTATTGGAGAAAATTTATTGCTCATTTTTCCTTGATTACATCACCGTTACATGCTTTAATAGGAACTAAAGTTTCCTTTCAGTGGGGAGGGAAAAAACAACAAAAAAATGATTCACTTAAGCAGAAACTTGTCACAACACCAATCTTAGATTTACCTGATCTTCAACAGCCATTCAAAATTGAAACAGATGTAAGTGGTTATGCAATGGGTGCAGTCTTACTTCAAAATTGGAAACTAATTTGTTTTCGTTTTGAAACTTTTTCTAAGGCAGTATTCAATTATCCAACATATGATAAATAAAGGTTTAATTTGGTTGAAAGTGTAAAGAAATGGAAACACTACTTACTGGGTACAGAAACAGTAATTGACACAGATCATCAACCCCTTCAATACCTTCAGTCACAGACTAAGTTGCAACAATCTCGCCACTATAGATGGATGGGATTTCTTCAACAATTTCACTTAATAATTAAGTAAAATAAATGTGTAACAAACAAAGTAGCTGATATGCTATCTAGACCATCTTTCAATGCTTCAGTAGTACTACAGAATATTTCATTGAAACTTGAAAGTTATGTAGAACAATATAGTATTGGTGTTGATTTCAAAGATATATATGAATCACTAAATCATGGTAATCAGGTTGAAGAAGTCAATTTTCATATTCATGACACGTTATTATATCATCTGGGTAAGTTGCACATACCACAAATAGAAAGGGCACATGTTATTCGGGAAGTACATTCTTCTCGAATTGCGGGACATTTTGGTGTAAGAAAGACTATGGTGTAAATTCAAAGGTATTGTTACTGGCCTCACATGTATGAAATAGTTACGAAGCACATTAAAGGATGTGTGATGTGTTCGAAAAGCAAGACAAGAAATCAAAATATTGGTTTCTACATGCCACTTCCAGTTCCTTTGCGACCATCAGACAACATTTCCATGGATTTTTTTGGAGGACTGCCTATGTCCAGGAGAGGGCATGACTACATGCATGTCTTGGTTGATCATTTCAACAAGATGTGCATTCTTGTTCCATGCAAAAAGAAAGTGACTGCAGAACATATGGCACAAATTTTCTTTCAATAGGTATGGGTTCATTTTGGGTTACCTACTTCTATTATTTCTGACTGAGATACTTGCTTTGTAGCAGAATTTTGGTCCAGTTTGTGGGGACTCATGGACATAAAGCTAAAGAAGAGCACAAATTTTCATCCACAGACTGGCGGGCAGACAAAGGTGGTGAATAGGACAGTGATACATATTCTTTGAGGTTATTGCAGTAAACATCCTAAGTTGTGAGATGAATCTTTACCTTATGTGCAACATGCTTACAATTGAACCTTACATTCTTCGACTAATCGATCATCATTTGAAACATGTTTGTGGTATCTACAAAAGTCACCAATGGACTTCCAGTTCAGTGAAGAAGATAAAGTGGATGGACATGACGATTCAAACAAAGAAGTTAATTTTGTTCAACGGATACAACATATACATGAAGTAGTGCAGGATCAGTTAGGGAACAATCAGACCAAGTACAAAATGCACCACGACAAGCATTGAATCGATCATCATTTTCAAGTCGGCGATTAGGTATGCATTAGGGGAATTTTGAGGTCTAAAATGGGCCTCCTAAGGAAATTATAAAATAATAGTGGAAATAATAAAATAAGATTTGATTACATCATCAAATTATTTTAGAGGGAAAAATGAAAAAACTACTTTTTCAACACGTATTTTCAACTTATCTCCGTATGGATTTACTCAAATTTCAAGCAGGAATGTCATTGGATGCATAATTGGATTCTTCATCTAAGGAGTACCCATGTTGCATACTTTTGATGGACCCTGCTACAAAAAAAATGAGAAATACATGAAAAATGTGATTGCAATCACGTGTTTTTATATTTTTCTCATTTTTCGTGTAGCAGGGTCCACCAAAAGTATGCAACATGGGTACTCCTTAGATGAGGAATTAATTTTTTCATCCAATAAGTACTCCCCCTCCAAATTTGAGTAAACCCTTAAGAAGATAAGTTGAAAATACATGGTAAAAAATTTATTTTATTATTTTATTATTTTTTAATCTTTTTACTTTTTTACCTCAAAAATGGTGAATCATCCCCAATGGTTGACATCTCATCTTCAATCCTAATGGTTCTTATAAAGTTTATTTTGATTGTACATTTTTCATAGGAGGCCCATTTTAGACCTCAAAAGTTCTCTAATGATTGTATACTATTAAAGACAAGTTGAAAGGAGACGGTAAGAAATTGAAAGCCATCAGGTATGGTCCTTTCAAAATTGTTGAAAATATTGGGAGTAGTGCATTACAGTTAGATTTACCTCCTTACATGCGTATTTATTCAGTTGCGAATGTAGAAAATATGAAGTTGTATGAACCTTCGATGATCATTGATCCCGAGGAGGATACATAGATTCCTACTATTGATGATTTAGCACCTGAGTATATGAATGAGTTTTAGGAAGATACCATCTTGGATAGGAAATTTCACCCTTCCATGCGAGGAGATGTTGAATATCTTTGAGTAGGACTCAAGGGCATGAATCCGAGCAAGGCGAGATGGATAGAAATCGAAAAAGTGAGGGAGTTGTACCCTCACTTGATGTCTACTTAAATCAAACTTTTGTGGTCCAAAAAATTTCAAGTGGAGAGGATTGATCCAGGAGGATCTTGCTTCAGTATAGATCGATAGTGAGGTCCAGTCAGCTCCAGTTTATCCGATGCCCAGTTCAGTCTTCAGATCGCCAGTTCCTCTAATATTTTGGATGAAAGTTACTTCATCATGGTTCAGTATGAAGATATGGTGTAATTTGGTGTCATGGTGTATGTGGGTTCATGGTGATGTAATGGTTTCATTATATGTAATGTTCAAATCCTATGGTGAAACTCCTTACAATTGAAAACCTAACATTAGACCTAAGAGCTAGCTCTATGCATCTAAAACTATGGTGTATTCAAAACCTAAGCCTAAAAGACCTAGCACATAAAAAACTATGTTGAAAAACCTAAGCTAAACAAGGTTTCAGACCCTGTTTATGAACTTTGTAATAAAACAAAACCCAACGTTTACAACCCACAGTCCTTAACCGCAGAATGTAACCATGTCGGAACCGTGTCGAAGATAGCGCATGTGAGTGGCGGAATTTTCAGGAGGTTAACAGTCACCGTCACAGAACCTTCGGGAGTCTAACCACGTGGGGACCGCAGTGGAGACCATCACATGTGATAGATGTCAGAAGTTAATGCAACAGTCGGGAATAGAGACACACACCGTAACCGTAGGGATCACCACATGCCATGTGAACAGATGTGGCCGGAACCGCCGAAGCTAACCGCAACTACTGAAGTTGACCACAGATGTAGCCACCTGATGAGTTATCACATGAAACCATTCTGCTCATTCACGTTTTTAGCTAGCCGTTAGGGCTAAAATTTTATCATGAGGTTTTATTTTCGGTTTTCTGATTAATAGTGCAAGTTGTAAAGGTTATCCACCATATCTCTTATCTACTATGTCTCACCATTTTATAAGACCGAGACCTAAAACACATTGATTGCTAAACTTCCATGCCTATTTTGGCATCAAGGAGTTCGAAGACAACCTTATATAATCTTAGATAGAGTGATTTTGTACTCAGATTTTGAGCGAGAGAGGCAGTTTTGTTTTCAGTGTTTCTTGATCGTCCGGAGGCAGATTTGAGTCCAGAGATAGGAGTTGGAAAGCTAGGATTTGAGGGCATTCTATTGTCAGTGACCAAAGGTGTCTGCAAGCACATTCAGTCTGGTGTTTTTTCTCTATAAATAATTCATCGGATCAATCCTAATAAAGCGAACACCCATCTTGAGAGCGGACCCAGAGACGTAGTCCACTAGGGACGAACTCCGTAATAAATGTCTGTTGCCTCTTAATTTCATTCTTAATATGATGTTGGTTTCAGTCAATAATGCTTTATATTTCCTTCAGTATTCCACATTATGTAGTTCAGTTAACAATCAATTCACTGATGCCAATTAATCAATTCTACTTCAACACTTAATTTAGATCACATTCAGATGATGCATTTTTAAATGATATGAATTGTGTCATAGTTTATACATTAAGAATGTGAATGGTATAATTATTTTAATTTGTTATATGTGGATAATTTGATAGTAACTTTGAGTAGCATTGTTTTAATTCTTGGATTGAGGGTTAATTTCAAGAATACATTTGAGATGATATACTCAAGTATCTATTATTTATTTCTTGGCATATCTTTTGTATCCAAGTTTTTCAAGTGAATTACAATATCTTCATTTCTTAGCTCCAGCTAAAACAGAAATGTGACTTTCAAATTGTTGGTACTACTTTATCTAAGCATTGTTGGGAGCCTTATTTACTTGACTCCTAATAAAATTTAGAATGCATTTGTTGTTAGTTTGATATTGATATTCATGTAAGCGTTATAGGACATCCATATCAAAGCATCAATTAAGGAGACTATGGGGTACATTCAAAGTACATATTGGTTGGGAATAAAGTATTATAATAGATGTGATAGTAAACTTGTAAGAGATATGGAATATAATTGAGATGGTGACTTGGTGAACAAAAGTCTACTTCTAGTTATGTACTTCATCTTGGTTCAAATATGAGTTTTTTTCCATACAAGAAACATCATGTAGTTGTAGTATCTACCACTTAAGCCAAAGTATAAAAGAGGGGTGAATGAAATGGCATATGTAGTTTGGGTTTTCACATAAGGATACTCAGTCAGTATCCTTAGTCAATTCATGGCTAAGCCTTCAGGAAATCACTGGAATGCTGCAAAGAAAGTTCTCCGATACTTAAAGGGAACAGTGAATTTAGGTATTATGTATACTGATGAATCTGATGTTGCACTGACAGGTTTTTCTGATTCAGATTGGGCAGGAAATCCAGATGACAGACGATCTACCTCTGGCTATGCATTTCATATAGGATCAAGGGTTGTATCTTGGAGTAGTAAGAAGCAGTGAATTGTTTCTTTATCATCAACAGAATCTGAGTACAAAGCTTTGACCAATGCCACCTGTGAAGCTATTTGGTTGCGGAGAATTCTTGTAGATTTTGAAGAGGCGCAAAGTGGTTCAACATGCATCAATTGTGATAATCAAAGTGCTATCAAATTAGCACATAATCCAATATACCATGCCAGAACAAAACACGTTGAGTTACAATACCACTTTGTACCTGAGAAAATTGAGTCAAATGAAATTGAATTAATACCAAGGATAATATGGCTGATATATTTACTAAGCCTCTTGGTAAAATCAAATTTGAAGTCTTTAGAAGTCAATTAGGTATTGTAGAAAATCCATTTCTCCATTAAGGGAGGATGTGAGAATAATCTAGATCATGCAGAAATAGATTTAGTTTTGAGTTGTTGAATGAGAGTGTTCATTTAGAAATTGGTTCCATGTATTTAGGTTTGTTTCCTCTTCTTCAAGAAGATTAGGTGAATGCAATCTACTATATAAGTGTGATGTAATCGTGCAGTTGAATTCAATGATTTCAGTGAGCTTTGTCTCACGATTCTCTGTTGTATTGTTGTGTTTGTTTAATTTAAGTTATCATTGACTTAATTTTCATAAAAAATAAATGTTATAATCTTAATTAAAAATATGAAAATGAAAATAATTCAGCAAATGCATTGGTTCATGTGAGGAGAGAATCCGCTAGATGTGGTAAGGACCACCTAGAAACACCTAAAAAGAGGCATGCACGATCAATATATTCTCAGCCGCTAACCAAACATTATACTCTGAAACTGCGAAACTGCAGTCAGTCAGGAAGAAAAAAAAAAAACAATTGATCTTTCACGATATTAATGATTTTCTTTTGAGACCAGATTAATAACCATATATGCACACTTTGGCGGACGACGAAAGCCATGATTATTCATGGTCAACGGAAAGGCAATTACGAATGAATCATTCTCACGGCATGAAAGGGGGCGTTGCCTATGGAGTCCACGGATTGGCTGTGAAAGTTATTTTTATTGTCTATGGGGTCCACAAATTGGCTGTGAACGTTATTTTTATTTTTGTGCGTGGTGAAAGTAAAAAAATATGATTTTGAATTGTTTTTTTTAATAGTGGAAATAAATTCAATATCATCAAAATTCTAGATAACTAAAATTTTAATATTTGATAATTGTAATCTAAATTTCACAAATTATTTATGGAATTTTAACAAAAAATTATTTGTAGCCTTAGTAAACCACTCTCGCATTTAAAAAAAAAAAAAATTAAGCGCACGCTACATATATTTCGCTCTATATATGGATGAAGTAGCCTTCCTCCATTTACATCCACAGACTGAGGAGGAGCGAGAAGGAACCACACTACATTGCCTGATCCATTGATTGATTGATTGATTGATTGAGTAGGTTGCAGAGAGCAGAGCAATGGCGGAAGTGCCATCAGTGGGCAGATTGCGTTTGGGGTCACAAGGATTGGAAGTATCAGCACTGGGGTTGGGTTGCATGCGCATGTCGCACTTCTATGGCCCTCCAAAGCCCGATCAAGAAATTATTTCCCTTATGCACCATGCCGTCTCCAGGGGTGTCACTTTTCTTGATACTGCGAACGCTTATGGCCCTTTCATCAACGAAGTCCTCGTTGGAAAGGTAAGACTGGTGCATGGAGTTTTCTCTTTTCCTTATAATTGCTATAACCTATAGCTACGCCAAGTTGATAGAATTTTCACCCACCGTTTGTTTCTTGCAGGCCATTAAAGGAATTAGGGAGAAAGTCCAGTTAGCCACAAAGTTTGGAATCACCTTTGTTGATGGGAAACCAGAGATTCGAGGAGATCCTGCATATGTTCGTGCCTGCTGCGAAGCAAGCTTGAAAAGACTTGATGTGGATTGCATTGATCTTTATTACCAACATCGTATCGACACTAAAGTCCCCATTGAAGTTACGGTATGGCCCGGTTGGTTGCAATATGTCTCGGTTTAGTTCTTCGTTGATGCTACTTTAGGTCACTTATCGAGAAAGTTTGTTAGAATTACCTAAATATAATATAGGTGAAGTTTCACTCTCTTTTGGAATAGTTTAATTCTTTTAAAAGGGTTTTGATATTGTTTATTTTTTTTTTCTTTATAATTAAATCAAATAAGCACAAATTAATTATTCTACACCTCATAAATTCTATTTTTATTATAATTATTTTACACTTCATAAAAAAATTTTCACTATTAAAATAAAATAAAATAAAAAATCAACACATTATTGTTTGACCATATTAATTTTTAAATTTCACTGTCACTGTGAAATTGTAATAGTAATAAAATATCAGATATTTAATATTTAAAATCTAATATTGATAATATAAAATTAAAATTTCCAAAAAAATTTACAAAGCATAAGGGTGATTGATAATAGTGATTATACAACCTTCCCAAAATTTATAGCACAGAATCTTGAAAGGAATAAGGGCACATGTGGAAAAAGAAAAAAAAACTGAAATAGCTTCCAGGAAGGATGTTCCCCAGGTCAACTTTCACTTGCCAAAACTCACCATAAAGGAAGGATGCTATTTGATGACTTTTAACATCATTATCTGCAAACAGAGCGACACCCCTTCGTTTTGAAGGGCATATACAAGCATGTTCAATTGGTTCTGGGTAGAGTATATTTATTATATAAAAAGATTAGTTTAAAACATAAATTTAATTATATATATTCAATCTTATTTATTTAATTTAATAAGAAGATAAATAAATTATAAGATAGACAACATTATAAATTGAGTGACAAGCTAATAATGCAATAGATATTAACTCTACATTAGTATCTATTGTCCGAGGCCTTGATTTTTCACAATTAATAAGGTCTGGTTCAATTAATAAATAAGATTGCTATCAAGAATGAGTTAATTTACAGAAACCTATCTCAATTAATTTATAAAATTCACATATATATATATATATATATATATATATATATATATATATATATATATATATATATATATATATATATATATAACAAGTTTACAGACTGGTGTAAATTATCTTAACCTATATATATATATATATATATATATATATAAAAGGTTTACAGACTGGTGTAAATCATCTTAACCTGAAGAATTTTATTTTAATTTTCATTCTCCAAAGTTTCACAGAGTTCACAGATAACATCATGTAAAGAATTTTGTTGATGAAACTGTATTTTATTGTTTCTTTGAAGTCTTTCTTTTTAAATGAGTTTCATCTGTATTGATTTCTTTTACAGCTATTTCCAAAGTTTACAGAAGAGAATCTTAAGAAGAATACGGTGATCTTTGAAAAAATAGGTGAAATAGCTTCCAGGAAGGGATTCTCCCCGGGTCAACTTTCGCTTGCATGGATTTGCCATCAGGGAAATGGCGTTTCACCAATTCCTGGAACCACCAAAGTAAAGAATTTGGAAGAACATATAGGTGCTCTCTCTGTTAATATCACACCTGCCGAGATGAAGGAAATAGAAAATGTATTATCTACTTCAGGCTTCTCTGGAAATCGAATTGCTGAGGCTTACCAGGTTTTGACGTGGATGAACTCAGAAACACCTCCTCTGTCTTCATGAAAGGATGCCATATGACAATTTTCAACATCATTGGCTCGAAACAAAGCGAAATCCTCAGTGTTTTGCGCATGGATTTTAACTTTTTTCTTTTTCAAGTATATATGATCGACACTGTTTTGGGCATAGATTTTGAAGGATAGCCACTCGGCTACAGGTTTTTATATGTAAAGGTTAAATTTCTTTACTTAATCACATTCTCAAAATTAGTATAAATAAATTATAGTTTGTGGTTAATTTTTATCAAAAAGAGTTCAGAGGAAACAGAATAGTCTCGGGAATCTTGTATGGGTTATAATTTAGATTTTCAAAAATCTTTTCCAAAATTTTTCATAATCTTGTCTAAATATTTTGTAGAATTTTAAACTACTGCTTATCAAAATCATATAATAATTTGCTAGCCAAAGACTGTTCCTTTAGAGAACTAGCTTGCCAAAATCCAAATATACACATATACAGCCCCTCTCACCCCTCACCAATAACAAGCTATTTATTTTCTACGGCCTTTCCTAGAATTTATCTTACTTCAATACCATTGGTATGATAAACAATGGTTTATTAAAACAAAAACAGAAACATCGATAACTAGCTTACCAAAATCCAAATACAGACATATACAACTATGTCCAGGTCACCGCTCACCTATAACAAGCTACTTATTTTCTACGACCTTTCCTAGAAACTATCTTACTTTAACGCCCTTGATCTCATTGGTTTGATAGAAGAGATTTCAAAACTATCTTACTTTAATGCCCTTGATCTTTTATTTTATTTTAATTGTTGATTAAAATAAAAGCAGAATGTTGTTTTTGGGATGTATGCAGTTAGTGAACAAAAGGCTCACACGAGTATTGGTATTAGCCGTATTCTAAAAAGCAACAGAATAGTTTAGAATTTGATAAAGATTTTGAAAAAAATTAGCAAAGATTTATTAGAATCTTGTTTACAGTTGTTAAACTTTAGTATTTTGGGTGTCTTAAAGGTTTTTGATAGTGTTGAGTTCATTTTCATTTTCAAAAATGCAATTCAAACACTCCAACTCTCTGATTTTTTGAATTTTTTTTATCATATTCCAGCAACAAACTGCCGTCCAAGCTATTCCATATACTGAATAGACAACTTCATAGTATTTATGAACCAGAGACTACTATGACTTTACAATTACATATATAAATAGTTGCTCTCTGAAATTGAAAGAGATCGTAGAGTTGATGGGATGGCTCAGTTTTTTTTAAATGAATATAGAATGTTATATATATATATATATATATAGATATATATTCTTAAAAAAATAGTTTTAATTAATAAGCATATTTGTAAATTATTTTGTGCATATATATTTTTTGGTAATCAGATCTCTATATATAAACATTGGCCTGGACCATTTAATTCAAGATGGTTTGAGCTTGTTAACAATATGTATTACATTTAGATACATGGTTGGATGTATCTTTATTTCAATATAATTCTCAATTCTATAAATGTCTTCAGCATATGAAAAAGATTTAACATAAGTTTACAAATATAGAGCATTTAGGAACGCATGATGTGATAAGTGCATGAACCTTACTTTTCATCTATATATAAATAAAAATAATTCTAATTTTTTTTAAAGCAATATTGAAAAGTGCTATTATTTATATAAATCATTTTGATATTATATTAACATTAATTTTTATTATTTAAAATTTAGATTATCTATATATATATATAAAAGAAAGAAAGAAAGATAGAAAGATTTAAATGTATTAAATTAAATAACATAGAGTTTTTTAATAATTGGAACTCTATTAAGTATATTTAATTAATATAGAATTATTCAATTATTTTATTGATTTTTTTTTTTTTTTTTCTAAATTACTCTATTTCTATTATAAACATTAAAGTACAAAACTACCACGGCTCAGCTGAGGAAGCCTGAGACCGGGCTTGATGTTCACTGTCTGTCTAGCTATAGAGCTGCCCATTAACGGGAAACCAGCTCTTTTATCAGAGTTGCCACCGCCCAAGAACTGGGAAACCGGCGCAAAGTCACTTGCATACAGATTAACAAAACTAAAAAGAGCCAAAAAATACATGCAGCTTTGTCTGCTGTGAGTGACCATTGAAAACAGAAATTTATCAAAAATTCTAGCACATAAATCATACTGAGAATTGGTCCTGGAGCAATTAGTCGGAGTCCGGATTCTCTTCCTCGATTCGGCAGCCATAGTGTTCTTCCACATCCTCTTCATCGTTCTTGTCAGCATCTTCACCTGACGGGCCAGCTTCCATCTGCAAGTGCGCCTGTCCCGGATGAGCAGGGACAGAGGCACGCGGAATTCCGAGGGGGTGCGCGCTAGGACCGGGTGCAGGGCCAGAGGGGGGCTCGAAGTTAGGCTTGGAAGGAGAGTGCACAGGGTTAGGCGGCTGAGCAGGAGGGAGAGTGGTCTCTTCTCGAAGAGAAATCGTGATGAGGGCAGTAATGGAGGGTCGGTCGAAGGCGCAATCGAAACGCAGCTCAGCGTGTTGCATTGATTGCCTTAAATAATGACTGCCAGGGCGAGAAGGGGAGGCGGAAGCCTGTAGCGGGGGAGGAGACAGAGTATTCAGAGCAGGAGCACGAGGCGGGTGCGAGGGCTGAGGAGGCGCCGGGGCAACGCTCTCATGGAGACGGCCAGCAAGATCAACATAAAGGGGAATGGGACGCCTTTCAGCTTGTTCCATGGAGCAATCTACATTAGAATTGGAGGGTCGCTCACTCATGGACCTGCCGCGAGAGGCCCCTCTCCTGCAAGACATTCTTTGCCTGAGCCTGGGCATACTGAAATTCCGAGAGGAATCCGACCAGTTACCAGAAGGAGCTGCAGGAATAGAGTTAATATGACCAACAATAACAGGAGAAGTATGAGAATTGAACAGAACAGGGCAGAAGTTACTAGTCGAGAAATGATGGCCGGGAAGCGTATCCAAACAACAATGCAAAGAGCGCCTGCGACCTGTTGCACAGCCGCCCGGGCACTGAGAGCGCAGAGGTGACAAAGGGCGGTGAGCAGAGCCGAAGCAATCGGAAGAATGCGAGCAGTGGTGCTCCATTTGAAGTCTGGTGCGGCGAGCAGGACGGAACAAGTGACGGCGAGGAGGAGTTAATATCCAGCGCTTGGGATTAATGAACTTGGCATTAATAACACCATGGGGGGCCATGTGGCCACCCCAGGTGAACCTCCTTGGTGTTTGTGCCAGGCCTGGAGGCCTCTTAACCCGAGATATCATCCGCATCCGGAAGTGTCTGATCCATTCGCACCAGCTTGATGCATTCCTGAGTAGAGTTTCTATCATTTATGATCTGGATAGAGCCGTGCTTGAGAAAGTCCGGACTATCAACTTCTAAATTGGCCATGAGATCTGCGACCATGTTGCCATCTCTCTTGGTATGAGTAAAAGTGATAGCTTGGTTTGCTTTTACCCAATTGCTAAGAGCATCAATTCTGGAAGCTAGTCGCCAACTGGTAGCTACCTTGGCTGAACTGGTTCCATGGAGCAACTGATTTGCCATGCTGATCAGAATTTGAGAATCACCTTCCACAATTAGGGGCAGGAAGTTGTAGAGGTGAGCTAAATTGAGACCTTGCCATAGCCCTTCCAACTCAGCAGAGTTGTTTGTGTCCCAACCAATGTATCCGTAGAAAATGGCCTGGATTTCGCCTTGGAAATTTCTGAAGATACCTCCATATCCCGCCGGACCTGGATTCCCTTTGGAAGCCCCATCAAAATTTAATTTGATTATCCCTGGTGGAGGAGGAATCCAAGAGAGGGAATCTGGAGGGTTCTGCTTGTTGATTCTGGGCATAGAAGTTATGGTGAGTTGCCAATTGCGCCATATGCTGATCTCTTGAGGATGATTGGGCATATCCTCCTCCTACCAATTTGTAAGAGAGAGAGACTCCTGAAGGTTGCTGTGGAAGTTTTTCCATAAAATGTCCAGGGGAGTGGTTTGATGTTTGAAGACTCTTTTGTTTCTTTCTTTCCAAAGCGCCCAGAATAGGAGACCTGGAATGATTTGCCAGAGAAAGTTGAGAATGGGGCTATTGTAAGAGCGCTATGGCCAATGTCGAAGTATGCTGGTGATGTCCCCTTGTGGTTTGCTTCGTTGGCTTCGGAAGCAAATTTTGTTCCAAAGCTGGCTGGCCAGCTGACAAGTTAGCATGAGGTGTTGAATGGTTTCAGTGTCCTGTTTGCAATTTGGACATTGTGAAGGGCCACAGAAACCTCGTTTTAGCAAATTGTCCCAGGTTAGAATTCTTTTGTGGCTGAGGAGCCAGAGAAAAGTGGAGACTTTAGGCCAGGTCCCTTTAGCCCATACAAATTGCCAGAGTCTGTCTTTCGGGTGAGGAGTAGGATACATTAAGCTGTAGGCCTCTTTTGTGGTGAATATGCCTTTGGGAGAATATCCCCATCTAAGGATATCTGGGTCATCTGAGCAGCGAATTCTGCAACGTTGTAGTTCCTCCTGGAGAGTTGCCCACATGTTGCTGGGAGTGGTAGGTTGGAGGAGAGACGGGTGTTTCCAATGGTGATGGCTGCTTCTAGAGTTAGTTGTCCAGCATTGACTGACCTTCAACTCTTCTGGCCCATTGTATCTCTCCGCGTTGGGCAAATTTAGAGTTTCAACAAGCTTCGGCCTTTGTTGCCAGGAGTCCACCCAAAATCGGGCAGTCTGGCCATTCCTAACCTCCCAAAAGCTGTGCTGGTGGATGAGGGCATGATGTTGCTTGGCAGAGTTCCAGATGAGCGATCCCGCTGTCTCAGGTTTGAGTCTGATCAAATCATTCATCGGTCTATTGTTGGCATACTTGGCAGCCCACAACTTAGCCCAAGGAGTGTGAGGGCTTGTGAGCCATTTCCACCAAAGTCGTGCACCCATGACTTCATTGCTTTGAAGGGGATTTCTAAGCCCCAGCCCACTGGCTTCTTTGGGAGTGCAGACCGTATTCCAGTTGACCAAAGCCCATTTCCGAGTGTGAGTTGAGGAGCCCCATAGAAAGCGACGCTGAAGATTTCTGATTTGATTGAGCACCCATTTGGGAGCTGCAAGCACCGAAAAGAGGTAAAGCGGCATAGATTGTAGAACCGCTTTGATCAGGACAAGTCTGTTGGCTAGGTTGAGAGCTCTGTAAGTCCATGAGGAGAGGCGAGCCTCAAGTTTATCAAGGAGAACAGTCCAAGCTGAATGCTTGAGAGCAGAGTCAATGAGAGGGGCGCCAAGGTATTTGGCGGGGAGACGGGCAAGCGCAAAACCAAGAATACGGGCTACACAAGATTGGATTAGAGGAGGGGTATTAAAAAATAAGAGTTGAGATTTGGAAGTATTGACAGTCATACCCGAGGCGAGAGAGAAAAGGTGCAAAATGCGTTTGAAAGACCTAGCTTCTTGGGCTAAAGGGAATCCAAAGAGCATGGTGTCGTCAACAAATTGCTGGTGAGTAGAAGCAGGAGAACCATAAAGTGAAATGCCACGTAAATCCCCGTTTTGGACAACTTGATGAATGAGCCTGCTGAGTCCTTCTGACATAAGGAAAAAAATGAAGGGAGAGAGAGGGTCACCCTGACGGATGCCTCGAGAGGAAACAAAAGGGTTGGAAGGGGAGCCGTTGACAAGGATGGAAAAGAGAGGGGAAGAAATAAGACTCATGACCCAACGAATCCACATCTGGTCAAAACCAAAGGCTTTGAGCACACTCTGAATGTAACGCCAGCAAAGTTTGTCAAAAGCTTTGGAGAGATCGATTTTAAGAAGCATACCTGGTTTTTTGGTGCTCTTGAGGGAATGGATGACTTCATGAGTCATGATGATTCCATCCATGATTTGGCGGCCTTCCACATATCCTGTTTGTTCTAGCGAGATGAGGAGCGGCAGCAGAGGCTTTAATCTGTTAGCAATGACCTTTGAGATGATCTTGTAGATCACGTTACAGAGGGCAATGGGACGATACTTCTCCGGAGTGCTGGGTTGTTCTTCTTTAGGCACCAGAGCGATGAAGGTGGAGTTTAAGGAGGGGAGGAGCCAGTGGGTAGCCCTTGATTCTTCCACCAGTTCCCAGACTTCTATTTTAATGAGCTCCCAGAAATGATGGAAGAAATTTGCAGTAAATCCATCAGGCCCTGGAGCTTTTCCATCTTTGGTTTGTGCCATTTCTAATTCAACTTCTTGCATGGAGACAGGACGCAAAAGCATTTTGTTATGCTATTCGGAGATGAGTTTGGGTATGAGCTGAGAAACTGCATCAATGGCTGGCTGTCGGTCTATGGTGGCATCTTCTTGGAGCGTGGTTTGGAAATAGTTCGAGAGGACTTTCTCAATTTCTTCATGTTGCTCTACTTTCTCCCCGTGCTGATTAGTGATGTTGTGGATGCGATTTTGCATCCTTCTCTGAATAGTGGAGCGATGGAAGAATCGAGTGTTTCGTTCCCCTTCCTTTATCCAATTGATTCGAGACTTTTGCCTCCACAGAATTTCTTCTTGCCTTTGTCTTTCGTCAAGCTGCTTTTGGATCTGCATTTCTTGGGTATTAGCCTCCTCTGATCTTCCGTCTGTTATGATTTTCTGTTGTATTTCCTCCATTTGTCTTTTGAGGATGTTGATTTCTTGAAAAATGTTGCCAAAGACTGTTGTGTTCCAGTTCTTGATGAGCGCCTTGAGGTATTTCAGCTTTTGCTGAAACTGGTACATCTTGCAGCCATGGGGGGGGGTAAAGTTGTGCCATGCTGAGTTAACCATTTCTTTGAAAGATGGATGCGAAAGCCAGAAGGCTTCGAATTTGAAGGGCTTTCTGATCTGAGGGCCAAGATTGTGCCATTGTAACGCAATGGGCCAATGGTCTGATCCTGCAAAAGGAAGAATTGATGCCTCTAGGTCGCCCCCCATGTGTATAGCATTATCTGAGATGAGGAATCGATCGAGCTTGGAAGCTACATGATGGGCCCCTGATCTTTTATTGTTCCAAGTGAACGTTCCATTGGTGAATGGGAGATCTATCAGCCAGCTGTTGGTTATGAAATTTCTGAAGTGAACGCTTTCAGGGTCCGGTCTGGTTCTGCCTCCTGTTCGTTCTTCCATTTTGGTTACCATATTGAAGTCCCCTGCTGCTATCCAAAGAGGATGAGTTCTGTGAGAGTTGAGCGCTTCCATTGTATTCAAGAGGCCGATCTTTCTGTTTAGGTCCTGCGGGAAATAAACGTTTGAGAGATGACCATATGTATTTGTGCCAATAGGGTGAAAAATGGCTTGGATGATATTATGAGCTGCATGCAGATCAGATATGACTATGGATTGAGTGTCCCAGGCTATAGCAAGCCCTCCAGAAGATCCAGATGCATCTATTGCTGCAGAACTGCTACTAGGCCAGACTTTTGACAAAAAAGTACCCAAAGCTTCACTGTTACATTTTGTCTCTTGGAGAAAGAGAATATTTGGTTTTTCTTTTTGTAACATACTTTTTATCATTTTTTGTTTTCCTGGGCTATTAAGCCCTCTGATGTTCCATGATATCAATTTCATGAGGAACTATTTGGCAGGGGCGGAAAGAACCGCGTGAGCTTGGGGTAGCGCCCGAAGTTAACTAGTATTTCCCCAATGGTAATTGTACGCTACCAGTCTGGTTTTCTGCCCCTCTTTTTGGATTCTTTGATTACTTTGAGGCTGTCCCAATGACTTCCTATTTGTATACCCAGTTTTGCTTGTTGTTGTGCTTTGGATAGAACCTTTTCCAGGGTTTCTATTTGATGGGGCTTGATTTTGTCAAAATCCTGGCGCTTGCAAGCATCCTCCAGGCCAATGATGTCAAGATCCCCAAGCTCAAGACTCTCCGAATCTTCTTCCATAGGATTTGAAGCGCTTTGGGTACCTTTTCCTCCATCAGGAATAGCAGATCCTGATTTAGGATCATCCAGATCCATGGTTTCTGGATGCCAAGTTAAGAGTTTCGTGCCAGAGGGGGGTTTGGAAGAGGGGTTTGCAGAGGCGCTTGTCTCTGGCTGAGAGGGGGAGGGGTTCAGAGGGACATGAAGCGGGGTGGAAGTGTTGGGGGTTTGGTTGGACTGCGGAGGCACCGGGCTCGAGTTAGGCATTTGCTCTGCATTGGAAAGGATGGCAAAACTATTGCTGGTAGTTGGAACACTAGAGGAGGAAGAGGGTTTTTTACCTGCCGATGAAGCTTTCTTGTTGTGCCTTCTGCGAGGAGCTACTTTGGTGAAACCATCTGCTTCGGGTTGTGTATCAGCTTCTTTGTTCTGGGATGCAGTGTTGAGGGGGCAGTCTCTGAAGAGGTGCCCATGGGCATGCCAACGCCGACACCTGAAAGGGACATGCTCATAATCCAATGGTGGGATCCACTCAAAATCATCATGGTATATGCTTACAGCATCAGGTAGGGCCTTGTCTAGATGCATATAAACGCAGATCCGCGCATAAGAGGTATATCGGCGAAGCTTGGTCTCTTCAGCGATTTTGATAAACTGCCCGAGACCCTTGCCAATCTCCTGAAGTGTGTCTTCGTCCCAATATTCAAGCGGCAGCGAATATAGACGGATCCAAATAGGTGCCCAGTTGAAGTTTTCTTTATCTGGATTGAATCTTTCGATCCAGTTTCTGAGGTATAGGCCAGCCGAATTGAAGAAGTATGGCCCTTCGTCCATGATTCTGTTGCGATCCTCAAGATAGAGGAAGATCACCGTGAAGAACCCCTTCGGACCGAGTTGAAGAGTAACGTGTCCTTTAGGCTTCCATTTCGAAGCGATCCATCCTTGTAGGGCCTTTTCTGTGGGCCAGAAACCGATAAATTTGTCGATAAGGGCATGATCTCTCATATATTGAATGCGGGCATTGATTCGATGGCTAGGCAAATCGATCTTGGGCCTTTCTGATGCAATGGGCTTGCAGGTGGAAGAGGAGGGGGCCGCTTTGTCCTATTGTGCCTGCGTAGAAGTCGTCTGGGGTTCTGTCGTTTTCTGTTGCATGTCAGCGCTGGTGTTGGTCGGGTCAGGATGAGCGCCTGAAGAATCATTATTTGCAGGGGGGGTTGGGCCATCCCCCCCCGAGCTTGTTGCCATGGCTGTTTCCCAAGCTTGAGCGCTTGGAGGAGAGCGGCGCCTCGTGATCAGTCGGCTAGGGTTGCAGCAGACGCCGGTGGGTAGGGTTTCGCGTGCTCATCTCAACAATTATTTTATTGATTAATTAACACAAAATTACTCAATTAATTAGATTTATATTTAAATATAAAATAATTTAGTTTTAATTAAAATGTATAATCTAATATTAAATAGAAAAGCCAATTATATATATATATGATCACATTATTAATTTGAATTTTATAATTGCATTCACACAAATATTGATTTGAATTTTATAATTGTATTCACACAAAATATGGTATCAAGAGTTTTTTTTTCCAAAATCTTATAAAACTTGTTGGAATAAAAAATTTAGATGTTAAATCTCTCCATAATAAATGCTTTATAGGCGTTTTCATGACTTTGATCTTTTTTTCATTCTAAAAGTGCATTTCAAACATCAATAAATATTGATATTAAAAAGAATTGTATCTCTAGATTATGATGAAGTCTCATCAACTTAAAATATCTATGGGTCTTTCAAGGTTTCTAATCTATTTATGTATTTGAAGATATATTAGAAAGTAATAAAATTTTATCTCAAGTCTAATTTAAAGGGGAGTGCTATTTTAATCTTGACTAAACTATAAAATAACTAAGATAACCTTGCTTTTCTTTAGCTATTGTTATGTTTATGGTTGATAATACAAGATTTAATGGCCATAGTATTAGGTAATGTTTTATATTTTATGTTATTTGATGTGATGAATTTAATGCAATAATTGAAACTTAAGTTATCTAAGAATATAAAATCTCATTGTGTCAAAGCTAGGAAGTAATATTTAGAATGTCCTACCCAATATCATGTTTTACAAAATTAAATTAGATGTTATAAAAACAAATATTTTATTTTCACAATATATAACATTGGGTAGTAAGAAATGTATTTAAAAGCAATGTTTAATTAATTGATAATCAATGATGTATGCAATACTATAAATTTATCTTTAATAGGTCTCATGCCAATGAATAACTTTTGAAATTGGATTATTACTGCAATGATGAGAATATACTTATATAACATGCAAGAGTGACTGTGGGGTTTCATCTTGGAAGGACAATTTCTATTATAACTATTGATATTTCTTTTTTATTTACATATTTACAATTTATTCATCCAATCCCCAGAGATTAGGTGTCTAACATTCCCCCTTACTATGAAGGGGTTTTTTTGTGTCCAAAAATCATTCTGAATTTTTTAAACTTCTCCCTTCCAAGTGCTTTAGTGAAGATATCTGCAATTTTCTCATTTGTGAAACAATGTCTTAAATGAATATTCTTGGCCAGTACATGATATTGAATCACATGATACTTTGTGTTGATATATTTGGTTCAAAGATGAAATTCAAGATCCTTGGTTGGCTTAATTGCAGTAGAATTATCAATAAGAAGGGAAACATAGCTCATATAATGCTTCTACATGTATTCAAGAATTTTCCCTGCCTGCACAAACTGCTTTGTTGCTTTTGTAGCTGCAACATATTTTTCCCATGTCCTAGAATATGTTTGATCTAGCTATTTTGTGACCTCTAGGAGATAACACTTGATCCAAGACTCATAATATAACCTGATGTAGACACTCCATTTTCCTTATCTCTATGAAATTCTACAGCATAATATCCAAACAAACTAAATTCATACAACTATGAATATTTGAGTCCAAAGTTTTGATTCCTTTTCAAGTACTTTAGAACTCTTGCAGTAGATGAATGTCCTTCACAAGAATTTTTCATGAATCTATAAATACTTCCAAGGACAACTAAAATATCTAGTCGATTAATGATGAGGTTAATAACACTTCATACAAGTTGTGTATACTTAGTTGCATCCTATAATTCTGTCCCTTCTTTTACATGTGAGTTTTAGATTTTGTTCCATCACAGCAGGAGAAGGATTATGTTCATCCATGCCAAACTTGTTCAACAATTCTCCAATGTACTCCTTTTGAGAAACGAATATATACCTTAGATGTTGGGTCACTTTAATTCCCAAGTGGTAATGAAGGTGCCCCAAATATGCCATCTCAATTCCTTTCTTCCACTCTTTCTTTATGCATGGAATATAGTTTTCATTAGTTCGTGCTATCAATAGATCATCTACATATAACATAATATAAATGATTTTTTCCAATTTTCTTAATCTACGTAGTTGTATCATCAAGATTAAAATTTTTTAAATTTAATCTTAGAAGATGTTGAGTCAAGTGTTCATACGAGGCTTGTAGTTCCTATTTCAAGCCTATAAGTATTTGATGAGTTTGCATATTTTTTTTCCTTGTCCCTTCACAAAAAAACCTTTTGGATAAGACATGAAGATATTTTCTTTCAAGTCTTCGTTCAGGAAATTTATATTAACATCCATCTCATGAAATTTCCATCCATTCTAAGCTTCCAAGCACAAAGAGTCTAGATGGTGGTGCATTTTGTTGTGGGGTCATATCTCTATTCATAATTGACATCTTATTTCTGTGCAAATCCTCTTTCCATGAGTTTTTTTGTGCATGTCAATTCAACCATCTATTTTTTACGCGCTCTTGTAGACCCACTTGTGCCAATTAGTTTTTTTCCAAATGGAGGGTCCACCAACTTTCATGTCCCATTCTTTATGAGAGAATTATACTACCTCTACATTTCTTCTTTCCATTTATCACAATAATTTATTTAAATTAACATTTAGTTCAAAGATAATCTATAAATTAAATTCTTAATCATATGAAACATCCATATCATCAATTGAATCAAAATAATTTACATCACCTCCATTTTTTCTGGTAAAAATTCTAGTTCCCATCTTTTGGACCTCATTAGGATGAACATTTTCAAGTGTCTTGATGAGCCAAATTGGGGGAAATTTTTGTGGTGTTCCAAGTTTATCTTGTAACTGAGATGGGGTTGATTCAATATCTCTCCTTCAAATACTCTCAATCACATCACTTAAAGGGTCTTCCTAATCTAAATTGGTCGAAACTCTATGAGGGGGAGAAAATGTTTCAGAAGAATATTCCATGAAAATAATGCAACATATAGACCCCCCTTCAAGATGTGGAATAACATTTTCAAAACCATGTTAATTTTTTGCATGATTGAATCTGCCAAAATGCTCAAGCTTTCATTGAACAGTGTTGTCAATGCTTGAAAATTTAAGAAAAATCACCTCTAGACAAAAAAAAATCGTATTTAACTCATCATAAATATCATAGTCGTTGTTGCTATTTGAATACGCCAAGACGATGCATTTCCAACTCCTAGCATTAAGAATCCTTCTTTGTTACTTAGGAATCAAGGCATAGTAGTTGGAATCAAATATCCTAAGAGGCTTTACTGGAAGAATGTGGTCATACCGCATTTCATATGGAGTCTTATTTTTAAGATCATGATATGGGCATATTATTTTAAAATATATGTTGGGACGCAAAATTGACACCTTTTTACACTTACTTTCCCTACCTTTTCTTATCATTTTGACTCTCACATCCATACCTTATCACTTTGGAAATCATCATTAAGTAAAGTATGTTTCCTTTCTATATGTCATCCTTATTAACTAATTTTATTGTAATTTGACACAAAGTCTAACTTCTTTAGACAATTTTATTAACCAATTGAGAAAGGGATGTTACAGGGTGTGTTGCTTGTTGAGGTTATGTTAAAATATTATATCTCCCAACTTTTCCTCATCAAACAATGGAGCGAAGACCTTGCTTATATTGTTGATACAAGTTGAACTCATTTTCGACACAATATTCTCCTATTTTTTGTAATGAAGATTGATTTGGAGAGACATTTGACCAGCACTAGTTTTACCAGTGAAGGAGACATTTGTGGATGACAAAGCTAGCCTAGTTAAAATAGATAGGATTTTCAATTGATAAATCATTGTTATATAGAAAAGTTGTTACAACTTGGCTTCAATTAGGGTTATTTGTTAAATATATTTATTTTATATTCTTGATTTAGATCACATGAAAATCGAGAGATTATCATTATGATATTGTATTATGAAAATAGTAATGTATCCTAAAATTATAAAATAATGTATTATATGCCCACAAGGCACATATAGAAAGAGAATAGAGGAGGGTGTACCAACATTGTAATCATGAAATTTAACTTTCCATTAATCCAAATCTCTACCATTCGTGGCTTCATAATTTTCTTTTGAGTATCCTCTGTGTTGTGTAATCTGCCAGCCCCTACTAGGAAGGAGGGGCCCTCCTTCTTAGCAAGAACCACTAGTTAGAGAGGTGTTGTAGTAGTGTGTTCATTTCCTCTTGGTTATGATTCATGTGTGAATTAATTTTACTGTTACAATATTTTTAATGCATGAGGTAGTTGCAAAATTCTAATTTTTTTCATTGTGTAATAACATAGGTGCTAAAATGATCCCTTCATTAGTGTGATGTTTATTCAATTTTTGTATAGCTCTTTGGTTTATTTATTTAATTAAGTGAGTGTTTCAGCAATTGCTTAAGTGTTAATGGTTTCCAAGAGTGTTTTTCTCTTGAATCAAAGTGATTATGTGACAAAGTCTATTTTATTTTGTAATGTGTGTCTTTCCTTTTTGAAAATATGAGTGAGAGTTTGAGTGTAATAACAAGTGTGTTTTAATTTCTCAAAGAGACATTACAATGATTGGTTTTGAGGTTTTGTTTGTACTAGTTGCACCTATTCCTGCATATACGTTTCATGATAGCCCTGAAGCAAAATGACTACCCACATTTATAATTAATGTCAAATTTGGATCAATTGTTATGAATTATAAAGGCAATTGATCTACCCAAAATTTTGGCATCATTTCTAGGGAGGCTATAAGAGGTGCATACATGTGACTAGTTTATATAAATTAATTGAAAATGTGGTAGATGTGTCTTGAAATTTGAAGTTTTTTAATGTTGAGACCAGAGGTAAGAACATATGCATCACTGCAACATAACGAAGTGGGCTCGGCCTTGCAAGGATTCAGGGCACATAGAATTGCATTGTGTGAATAATGAAGAGAAAAATATGGTGCCCCAAAAGAAACTGATCACACAAGTAGGAGAGGATGAGGAAGAAAGAGGAACAAGGATTTGTTGAGAGTAACATTAATATAGGAGATCATCTTGAAAGATGAAGAAGATCCATATACTCTGGGAGTAACACCTAGGAATAAAGGACCAGGTAAATATTCTCAATAGAGGACAACATTCCCCGAGTCTTTTGTGTTGGGTGCACATGTTAAGGATGAAATTTGTTATGAACCTTCAATCTCACAAAAAAGCCCTAGATTTTATAGTCGATCTATATCAACAAGGGACATATATCAATATTTGATAGCAGGACAAGAGGATACAAATGAGAAAGACATAGAAGCAAGTCTTGAATAATGACCACTTGATCCACACATTTTGGATTTAGGCAATACACTGAAACAACGTGTTTAACATTATGTTTCAGAAGGTGTTGTGAATTAATTAGGACCACATGGAAAACCTAAATATTTTGCGCAACTTGAAGAGCTTTAATGACCTGAAAAATACCAATCACTAAGAAGGGAGAAATCTCCTTCCATGGGAAGGCCACCTATAATATTTGCACAAAAATATCAAGATTTTAGGCTGAACCAAATGACATGTAGCTCAGTTACAACTTTTGATATCCCTATTGGGAACCTGCAGTGACATGTCCCAATGAAGAACATCCCTTTGTCTACACTTCCTAATTTTCAAGGTACAATTACAGAAGATATGTATGCATGTGTCTTTAAATTTTATGTCCTTTGTAGAAGTTATTACTACACAACTCATCAAAAAAAATTAATTTTTTTCTCTTGAGGGTTATTAATATATTCATTGAAAACGCATTGGGCTTTATGACTTTCATCTGAATCGGTCTAAATCCCCTACAAATCTACAAAATGTATAGAAATAAACCGACTATTATACCCATATGAAATTTGTAAACTACCATGGACATTACATTGGGTAGTTCGTAACAACAAATCTGAAAATATATATTGAAAATGCATAATCTATATTATGAGGCTTAATTTTCATTAGATTATTATACTTATTAAATTATTATTTCTACTAATGCATGAAATATATAAATATGGAAAATAGAGAACAACGAAAAATATATAGTCTTAAAACACAATGACATGAGATATGTTATTAGAAAATTTTTCGAGAGAAAACTTACTTGGAAGGTGAGGTTTCTTTGCTTTCTTTTTCTTCGAATTGAATTGGACTCAAGTACAAATAAGTAAGACTTGTGTAACATGTGCTACTATAGAATAAAAATCGTCCCTCTCTCTCTAATCTACTTTGCGCAACAATGGAACAAAATGCACCTGAATAGAATGAAAACATTTTCCCTCTTAGTGGCCTAGTCATAAAAGAACTCAATAACTTACTCTTGGTTAATTTTAACGTTGTCAACTCTTAACAAGAGCTACAACATTGATATTTGTGGAGTCTTCTTCACCATGTTTAGATGCTTAGCCATTTTTTCCATGGGTAATGGGGCTGACATGGCATCCTTTCAATTCCTGGTGGTCAAAATAAGGTCAACTTCTAGGTGGCATACATTTTACATATGGATTCTATTTGTTGTATTTATTGTATTATTGGAAAGGTATCTAAGTGTATAATAACTCCAACGATATTTTTTGTACCCAAAAAAATTCAATAAATGCATCAAACAATCGCTAGAAGGTTTAAAACCCCAATTCACCATACTAGTAATAGCTGATAAAAGCAATCCTAAGGGTCGATTCCTCAAAACGTTTCACTCTAGAAGAATCGAGATGGACGTAAAATAATATAATGATGTAGTTTGGATCAAACGATAAAAATTTTAAATAATTTATAACTATATGTATTGAGTGTTAATTTTTATATTTATTTTTTTATTAAAATATAGAGAAAAACCAGCCAAAATAAAAAAAAAAAAATTGGTGAATGTAAAATGGGTTTAGATAATTTAAATCCTCTTCTAATTTATCAACAAATTTATCCAATAAATTGGGAAGAAAAAAATGCCAATTGAAAATATAAAGGAAATAAAATCTTCTTCTCATTTAATGGATTATTAACAAATGTTGGTTTTGTGTTAAAGGAACCAAAGGAGATGGCTTGGGACAACAAAATGATGATTATAAGTATATTTTTTTGATGAAATGATGGGGCTAAAAGATATGAAATTGGAATTTAAATTGAAAGCTATATACTATTATAAAGTACAAAGTTTGAAAGATGGTGAAAGGTGTTTGGCTTGTAGACTTTGATCTATAGGTTATATATCTTTTTATCAATTTTTAACCAAAGTTGAAAGCAAACATCTTGAATGTTATTATTGCATTTAAATTAATTAAATTTTGTTGTTATTTTGTGCATTTCATGTTTAACTCTTTATGCAATGGCTAATGTTTTAATGGATGTGATATTGGGCATGAGTATATGCAACTGATAAATATTTATACAAAATATAACAAGTTATGAATCTTTACTAAATTTTTTATTTATTAAATAGGTTATTTGTTTCTTTTCAATAATAAAAATTGAACCTAGTGTTTAATATCAAACAAATTTTCTCTTGGTCATGATAGGTAATTAGATATAGTATTTATTGGATGGTATATATAGTATATTCAAATAACTTTTAAGTATAAAAAATCAATTCAATTATGTTTATATCAAATATTTAGATGGAAAATGGGCCCACATACTAGTGGAGATTGCTACACCCAAAAGAGAGCATGTCTAATTTGGATTTCCTTTAAGTGATCATCTCATGTTGTTGATGGAGGAATTCTTTCTTCCATCAACATAGCTTTAAGCTCTATGGAAAAAAATGTGCAAGTATTTTTCCTTGAACCCTATTAGTTTGATTGTCGCATATGTAAAAAGAAGTGATTGAGTGTCCTATATATCGAGCTCAAGTAGGTATTAATAATCACATTATGAGAAATCAATGTTATATTTGGGACAATGCCAACTATTTTAAATTGTGTAATAGTCTTGGTTAATCGATAACTTACCCTTGGTTAATTTTCATGTTGTCAAATATTAACAAGAGTTACAATATTGATCTTTGTGGAGTATTCTCATCACATTTAGATTCTTGGCCCCTTTTTCCATGAGTAATGGGGCTAACATGGAATCCTCTCCAATCATATCGGTCAAAATAAGTGCAAATTCTCGGTGACATAAATTTTACATATGGATTCTACTTTATGTCTTTATTTCATTATTGGAAAGGTGTATGAGTTTATAATAACTCCAACGATATTTTTTGTACCCCAAAAAATTCAATAAATGCATCAAATTATTACTAGAAGGTTTAAAACCCCGATTCGCCATGCTAGTAATAACCGATAAAAACGTTTTTTGTACTCTGAAAAATTCAATAAATGCATCAAACTATCACTAGAAGGTTTAAAACCCCAATTCGTCATACTAGCAATAGCTCATAAAAATGGTCTTAAGAGTCAATTTTCACTCTAGAAGAATAAAGATGGATGTAAAAATAATACAATGATATAGTTTGAATCAAACGATGAATATTTTAAATAATGTATAACTATATGTATTGAGTGTTAATTTTATTATTATTTTAAATAATGTATGACTATATGTATTTAGCATTAATTTTATTATTATTTTCTTATTAAAATATAGAGAAAATAAAGCCAAAATTGAAAAACAATTGGTGAATGTATAATAAGTCTAGGTAATTTAAATCCTCTTCTAATTTGTGAAAAATTTGAAAAAAAAAATTATACCAATTAAAAATATAAAAAGGAAAAAAAATATTCTCATTTAATGGACTAATAACCCATGCTCGTTTTGTGTTAAAGGAACCAAAGGAAATAAAATCTTCTCATTTAATGGACTAATAACCCATGGTCGTTTTGTGTTAAAAAAACCAAAGGAAATAAAATCTTCTTCTCATTTAATGGAATACTAACAAATCGTTTTGTGTTAAAGGAACCAAAGGAAATAAAATTTTCTTCTCATTTAATGGAATACTAACAAATGCTTGTTCTGTGTTAAAAGAACCAAAGGAGATGGCTTGGGGTATCAAAAAGATGATTATAAGTATATTTTCTTCTTCTCATTTAATGGAATACTAACAAATGCTCCTTTTGTGTTAAAGGAACCAAAGGAGATGGCTTGGGCTACCAAAAGGATGATTGTAAGTAAAACATATGAAATTAGAATCTAAATTGGAACCTATATATTATTATAAAGTATAAAGTTTGAAAGATGATTTAAGGTATTTGGCTTGTATACTTTTATCTATAGGTTATATATTTTTTTACCAAGTTTTAACCAAAGTTGACAGCAAACATCTTGTTATTTTTCATGAAATGGCTAATGTTTTAATGGATGTGATATTGTGTATGATTATATGTAACTCATAAATATTTATATAAAATATATCAAGTTATGCATCTTCATTAAACTTTTATTTATTATTTATAAGTTATTTATTTCTTTTCAATAATAAAAAATTGAATCTAGTGTTTAATATCAAACAAAGTTTCTCTTGGTAGCTAATTGGATATAATATTTATTGGATGATATATAGTATATTCAAATAACTCTGAAGTATAGAAAATCAATTCAGTTATGTTTATATCAATATTATATATTTATATGGCAAATGAGCCCACATACTAGTGGAGATTACTACCCCAAACATGTCTAATTTGGATTTCCATTAAGTGATTCTCTCTTGTTGTTGATAGAGAAATTCTTTCTTCCATCAGCATAGCTTTAAGCTCTATGGAAAAAAGGTGCAAGTATTTTTCCTTGACTGGGCTATTAATTTGATTGTAGCATATTCAAAAAGAAGTGATTGAGTGTCCTACATATGCTCAACTATTTGGTACAATGCCAACTATTTTTAAATTGTGTAATAAAATTTTGAAGTATTTCCTATAAATACTCATTAAGGATATGCAAGGTAATATAAGTCATGCCTATGAATATTTATAATCACATTATGAGAAATCAATGTTATATTTGGTACAATGCTAACTATTTTTAAATTGTGTAATAAAATTTTGAAGTATTTCCTATAAATACTCATTAAGGATATGCAAGGTAATATAATTCATGCCTATGAATATTTATAATCACATTATGAGAAATCAATGTTATATTTGGTACAATGCTAACTATTTTTAAATTGTGTAATAAAATTTTGAAGTATTTCCAATAAATACTCATTAAAGGATATACAAGGTAATATAAGTCATGCCTATAAATTGTTATTATCGCATTCTTCACTAAAATACATTCTAATTTCATAGAGAGATTTTTGCTAGGAAACTCGTTAACTTTGTTTTCTTGATTATTTGGGTATAGATATTAGTATATCTTTTGGTTAAAGATGTGGAGGGAGCATGCATGCCTACTTTATAAAACCATATCTTAAGCTTATAGGATTTCTTGTATATTTAGTTTTATTAGAATATTGGATTTGGAGATAGCCACTAAAATTTCACAGTTAAACTCAGTACCTCAGTACATAAGCTCCCCTAGGATAGGGTGGGTTGCTACTATATGAAAATTGTTATTATTTCTTCTACATAGATTATATATTCATAATTTCTAATTAACCTTTCCAATATATGAGGGTCCCACTAAAAATGTTAATGATAATTCCAATAATATCAACTAAAGTGTTGAGTAGTATTACGTTGATTTAGATTATGGAATTAAAGTTGAAATGATGCTGGGTGGAGTTCCTTAACTCCACCCAGCATCATTTCAACTTTAATTCCATAGTATATATAAACATGGTAGTCTTCCACTTATGTTCAATAAGAAATATTTATAATATGTCTTGAAATTCGATCTTTGTGCATGGTATGATAATATAGCAATTAGTACATTTTCTAAAACTTGGTAATCCTCCACTTATGTGCAGGTTTGAAAATATTTGAGAAGATTGATAGATTATTTCTTCATTTTATTTTCAAACGATAGGAATTATGCCATAGTATATGCCAATTCCGAATTCCGAATGAAGCAGGGTAAGTGCACATACATATATTAAAAAAGGCATAAAAAACGCAGGGTAAGTGCACATACATATATTTGGCTCTATATATGGATGAAGTCGCCTGCCTCCATTTACATCCACAGGCTAAGGAGGAGCGAGAAGCAACCACACTACATCGCCTGATTCATTGATTGAGTTCCTTGCAGAGAGCAACGATTGAGTACCATCAGTGGGAAGATTGCGTTTGGGGTCACAAGGATTGGAAGTATCAGCACTGGGGTTGGGTTGCATGGGCATGTCGTGTTTTTTTGGCCCTCCAAAGCCCGACCAAGAAATGATCTCTCTTATCCACCATGCCGTCCGTCTCCAGACGTGTCACTTTTCTTGATACTGCGAACGTTTATGGCCCTTTAACCAACGAAGTCATCGTTGGAAAAGTAAGACTGGTGCATGGAGTTTTCTCTTTTGCTTGTAATTGCTATAACCTATAGTTACACCAAGTTGATAGAATTTTCACCCACCGTTTGTTGTTTGCAGGCCATTAAAGCAATTAGGGAGAAAGTCCAATTAGCCACAAAGTTTGGAATCATCTTTATTGATGAGAAACCAGAGGCTCGAGGAGATCCTGCATATGTTCGTGCCTGCTGCGAAGCAAGCTTGAAGAGACTTTATGTGGATTGGGATCGTTCCATACAGCCCTCTCGGAATGGGTTTCCTTGCTTGTGGAGCAAAATCGGCAGAAAATTTAACCAATGATAATACTAGAAAGCTATATCTGTCTATATTAATTTTTATTGGTATATTTTCTATAGTCCAGATAAAATATTAAGGAAGAAATAAATTTTATTACCGATATAGGCAAAGAATTAGTTTAAAAAATAAATTTAGGGTGGTTAGTGTGATATTGATTAAATTCAATCCCTTAATTTATATAAACAAAATTTTTAAAAATACCATGGAAATAAATAAAAAATTAAGATGTCACAATTTAATTATATATTTTCAATCTTATTTATTTAATTTAATGTAATCAAATTGATTAAACTAAATTAATTCGCTAAAAATGTTATTGAGAAAGAAGAAGGAAGAAATTATTTTAAGGTCGATTAGGTTAACGATAATTTATGGGACAGATTGCTTTTTTATCTGGTTTTGTATTCTGTGTGAAGTTTCATAATAAACTCTCTCGGCTTTTAGACAAACTCATAGTTGAATAGATTATCATATGAGCTAGCTGCCAAAATATCTGGATAACTTTCTATGTTGTGTCACATTCTAAAATGAAAAAAATTTCTGTTTCCACTTTTCAGGAAGAGAAAAAAATATATACTCCTATTAAAAAAAAAAAAAAAAAAATTTGATGAAATTAGTACTTAGTTTAAAAAATAAATATCAATGTCCTCGGTTGCAGGAATGCACCGATTTTATTGCTAACAAGGATTCTGGGAGAACACCTGCTGTTCTTCACAATCCTTTCCCCAATCAACAGCAGCAACATCAACATATGGTTGACAACCCGCCACAACCCCATCAACGGGGCAATGGTGGTTCGTATCCTTCCGGCGAAGGACCATCTGCCATTTATGGCATCAAGAGTATTGACCTTCAAACTCGCGCCAAGATTTATGGAACTCCTACCATAGATGCTCAGGAACCTGGAACTAGTTCCAATCCGCCGCCGCCCAACGATTTGCATATCGAAAGGCCTACTGTTGAACCTGTAATTCGTCCCCCTAAAGGGACACTTCGACACACGACTCATAATACCTCTGCACGTGCAGCCCAAAACTACAATATTGTAGAAGATTTGGCGCAGGCACCGTCAGCTATGTCTGCACTTGAAGTATTACAAACCTGTCCAGCACAAAGGAAAGCCTTGCTTTCGGCCATTGGTGGAATAGATCCCCAGGATTCCATGCTAGTAGTATTTGATATGGAAAAGGCTAAACCTCGCCTCTCGCATCAACTCGCATTCCAGGTGCAGGTTGTGTCGAAAGGGAGACCCATCCATCGCACTGTCATAGACGAAGGTGCTTCAACCTGCGTTATGTCACAAGCTTGCTGGCTGAATTTAGGTTCTCCTACTCTAACCCCGCCATCAAATTCCCTCAAAGCTTTCGATGGCCACACATTCCTACCCAAAGGATACCTTGCTAGCTTTCCCATCACTCTGAGTGGGAAAACGGTAAACGTGGACGTTGAAGTCGTAGAGCGTCATCTCGACTATAATCTATTGCTCGGTCGCAGTTGGTCTTATGCTATGACCGCCATCATGTCTTCGGTCTTCCGACTCATCCTATTTCCATTGGATGGGAGAATAGTCACGGTCGATCAGCTATCCTTCTGCACCCCTGATTATTCCACTTTACCAAGTAGCTCGGTACCCCTAATAGGAGGTGTCCCTGACTCTTACGTCAGTATCAGTACCGGTCTTCTGAAGACATCTTCCCTACTGGGCTGTTTTCCTCTACCGTTGCCGCAGATCCCAAACACGGTTGCAATAATATCCACCTCTTCGGATGGCTCTATCGACCCATGGATCATCCCGGCATCTTCATATATTGATTCCTATGGAGATCAGATGCCGCTTTCGCCGGTTGAGTTGGCTTACCAAGCCATCCAAACCGCATCTGAACCCTCCACTGATATGGTTTCGACCACAGGTACGACCCTCTCTCCCATAACATTTCTCTCTAAGGATCTCCTCAATGAAGTCTGGCCTATAGACGAAGCTATTCGAGAGATCATGTCATTAGAAGAACGACCTTGGGGAGAGTTCCACCATCGCACTTCGACGACTGATTTGGAGGCGATAAAAACTGAAATCCCATCTTTTGACCAACCTGAGATCGTTCCCTCCTCTTATACAACTGTCCACACTATCGATTCAGAAGGGAACATGGGTAATATTTCCAAGACTCTACTCATTGATATCTCGGTCAAGACAGGTATCATGGAAAATATTCCGTATTTTTTTTCAAATACCACACCTTTCCAACTTGCTTTCGGCCTGGAGGCAATACTTCCAATCGAGTGCGAAATCCCATCGCTTAAACTGGCCGTTGAACTCTTGCCTGGCACCACCGCCACAGAAGAGCGCTTGCTCTCACTTGATCATTTGGACGAAACTCGTCGAGATGCTACATTAGCACTCGAAGCTCACTAGCGCCGAGTTAAAGCTCAACACGACAAATCTGTCAAGCCTCGTTCTTTCCAAGAGGGCGATCTTGTTCTACTTTATGATCAAAAACACGACCTCTTGGGGGCAGGAACACTCCAACCATTGTGGCTCGGTCCTTACATCGTTACTAAAGCCCTCTCAAAAGGTGCTTACGAACTACAGGACTATAATGGAATTCCACTCGAGGAGCCCCGGAACGGGCTCTATCTGAAGAAGTATTTTGCCTAGTTTCGCACTAGGCATATGCTTTGTAATTTTATGTATATAAGTTTTGCCTATTTTTATTTTTGATGCTTCTGGATTATTTGTTTGGTTTAAGGTGTTTTTCTCATGTAATCTTCTTCTTGCGCACATATGTCATCACATTCGTTATCATATGTCGGGTATGCAGACGATGCTAGTCGTCACACTAGGCACATTGCTTTAGCTGCTTGGGTCCTCTATACTCCTGAGTTGGACCTTCTTGGTTCCGGGGGGATCTTCCTGGGTAATGCCACCAACAATGTGGCCGAGTACATGTCAGTGATCCAACTCCTCACGGAAGCGGCATCTCGTGACATCTCCGATTTAGTGGTCAGGTTAGATTCCCAAATCATCATTATGCAGTTAAGCAATCATTACCGTGTCCGCCACCCTGTGTTGTTACGTTATTTTTTACGAGTGCGACTTTTAGAACGTCAATTTCAAACAATCACATTTGAGCACGTTCCTAGGGAATTTAATGCATTAGCCGATTCTTTGGCAAATTATGTGTTAGATTGGCATTTGTCACATTTATTGTAAAAGATTTACTCATGAGTACATATATTTTTATCACATCAAAAAATGCATAAAAATTTAAAAACACAAAATCACCAAATATATATATATATATATATATATATATATATATATATATATATGCATATGTCATGTCCAGTACACAGTAAACATCAAAAAGAAAAAATCTCCCAAAACTTGGGGTGTTTTACAAAATTTGGCTACGCTAAGCCATGCTCTGACACTAATACATCTACTCCAACAGCTAAGCCTGATGCTCATAATAGCTTACAACTGCTCTAGCTATCCTCCTCAGAGGAACTAGGTATCTCTCCGGCACACCCACAGTATGCCGCTGCAGACGAACTGGAACCTCCCGCATAGGAAGCGGTGGTATACCCATACTCAGACCCTCCAGGTTCCTGGAGAGTTCATGTAAAATCTGGGTATCATCATCGTCGCCGGCTTCTGCCTCCTCTACAGGTGCGCCAGCCCCGGGTAGCTGCAGTCCTCGCCGTGCATGGCGAGGGGCCCCAGCTGGACGGACAGGTGCCACATCTGTGTCAAGCAAGCAAAAGTTTCATGTCAAAACTTAATTTTCACCCCTTTTCAACAAAAAAAAAAAAAATTACATAAACATTCAAAAGCTAAAAACAAAAACTTCTTTGAAAACAACTGATCATTTTTTCTTACCATCGGGCCCCCACTGGGTGCCAGGGGGCAGGACTAGCTCGGGATCACCTGTGAAGTTCATCCCTGCATAAGGATAATCCTCAATCATGATGATCTGAGAGTCCAGCCAATCAAAAAATCCCTCATCAAAACAGTGACGGACGGGACCCTCTCCAGTCCGTGGAAGCAAAGTGGCCCACCGAGCCTGCCTAGGCTCGCGCGGACCCAATGGCGCTGTCGGGATCCTGGGCCTCATCAGTGGTATCCACTCCAATATGAAAGAAACAATCAGGGTTCCGTACCCAAACTCTCTTTGAGTACGGGTCTTGCATGCAGTAAGCTCTGCTCGGACCCGACGGACTACACCGTCACACCAGTCGAAAACCTGAGGCTGCATACAATCCAAGGCTAGGAGCATCTGGGCCTTGGTAGCCACATGTTGACTCTTGGCACCCGCCAAGCGAACAATCATCCACAGAATAGACCTCAAGGGTCTCAAAGTCACCTGTGCAATAGGTATCCGGTTACTCACAGCCTGGGTGCCACGTATGCAGTGCGCATGGATCAAATCAGTAGTGGAACGAGGGTCAGCTCTGGACCCCGTCAAATTGGGCCTCGCCCCACGACATGACAAGCCAAAAATTAAACATCATCTTTTTTGATGGCGAGCTCGTTGCCACCAATCCGAAAGACATGATGCCTCTCATCCCACTGCTGGATCAGCCACCTCAGGAGGTCCTCTTGACCCCTCATAAGTTCTAAACGGGCATACTTAAACAATCCGCACCTCCGGAGAGCCAGTAAACTTGCCGCATCCATCACCATCTCTCGTTCTTCCCGCTCATGCTCTCTCTCTCGCCAGATACTCATGATTAACAGCTGAACACCTGCAAATGCAACATTTCCAACCGATTAAAATTGACCTGAACCACTTCAAAAATGAAAAAATTGAATTGCTAGAAAGCATGTTCCGCCTAACACGGGCACTAATACAAAACAGAGCGTTCTAACGCTTACTTCCCTCACGGGTTGTGCGTTTAACGCGGCTGTTGTACTCCTGACCCGCGTTAGGCGCAAATATTTTTCTAGGGCCTCAAAATTTCCTAATTTTGAACCGGAAAAAACTAAAAAATTGGCAATTAAATGATAACAGGAGGTTCTAGCTCTTACCTAGATCTCACAGAATAGAAAACAGTTACCCGGATTGACCGCAATCGTCAGCTGAAATTTTCACCCCTTTTGCACTCCAGAGCTTCTTCACAACACTCAAAACAGTGAAAATGAATGTCTTCTGACCTTCTTATAGCAAATTCTGGGGCATGACTCTCTTTCGTCAGTTGGCAAAGTCGTGATTCCTCGCTGTACACATGTCGCAACTCTCGAGATTTGGTACTGATGATTCTAATAAGGGATCAAGATTTATGAGCAGACATACTCATGTTTTATCGAGCATTCTTTTTATGGTATTTTTCTTGCTCGTTAATCCGAAAAACCTCGAGTTCTCTTCTTCGGGCTCGTTAAACTTATACGAAGTCGGCATCGAGCGTTCTTTTTTGGTCTTTTCTTGCTCGTTAATCCGAAAAACCTAGAGTTTTCTTCTTCAGACTCATTAAAACTATGGAGAAGTACTGAGCATTCTTTTTAGGAATCTTTTTCTCGCTCATAAAACCGAAAAAATCCCGAGTCACCTTTGTCAGACTCGTTAAACTATTGAGACAAAGAACAAGGAGCCATTCTTTTCCTCTTTTTCAAAGCTCTTTAAACAGAAAAAGTATATCGAGTTTTCTCCGCGTGACTCGTTAAAATTTCACGGAGGTATCGAGTTTTCTCCGCGTGACTCGTTAAAATTTCACAGAGGTACCGAGTTTTCTTTGTTGGACTCGTTAAAATTTCACAAAGAAGATTGAGTTTACTTCGTCTCCTCGTACTCATAACAAAATGAGGTAGACGTCCATTGAACACAGATTTCTCACTTTTCCAGATTCGATGGACTAACTTACGGAAAATGAACTGTTTCGGGCTTACTATTACCCCTTTGCCGTGCCCGGTTATCAAGACATGACAAAGGTACCCCAATGGAGCCGTCTTTTACGACATTTTTCAGACTCCCTAAACATGAAAAATTCACCGGGTTTTCTCGTCTGGACTCGTTAAACCTAATCAGACAGGACATGGAGTTGTCTTTTATGACATTTTTCAGACTCTCTAAACATGAAAAATTCACCGAGTTTTCTCATTTGGACTCGTTAAATCTAATCAGATGGGGCACAGAGTTGTCTTTCCTGACATTTTTCAGACTCTCTAAACATGAAAAATTCACCGAGTTTACTCGTCTGGACTCGTTAAACTTAATCAGACGGGGAAAAATTTGGACAAAATGGATACTACCTCTGTTACATTTTCAAAAAAGGTCGATTTGGCAGCAAAATTCTTGAACATGGCACTTCCCAGGAAACTCTTTCGCAGTTAGCTGAACCCTACCATCTATGAGTATTAGCCTTCATTTCCCAGTGTCCCTGCACCGGTAAAATCCTAACACACTCTTTGGTGTTCAACACGCTTCAGCTGCCTAGTACCCTGCTAGAGTGCCTTCTATTGTTCAAGCGGATCTCGCTATCTACTGCTCCTGTTATCAACCAAACCGTTCATTATGCCAGAAATTATTTGTCGTCTGACGTTCCCATTTACTCTTCCTTATCTCAAATCATAAACAAAATCAGTTGGTTTCCGTTTCGTGTTGACTGATGTAGGATGCCTCAGTGCCTACCTTTCAACAGATCACTTCCTATCGACTTCAACACTTTATCTAGGAAGTTGATCCAGAAACCCATCAGTACCCAGATACTTGCAGACATCAGTGGCAGGTAGTCTTGTGTTTGATCAAGGGTCTTCATCATTGGCTCTTGGTCGAATGATTCTACGAGTGTTCGACTTCAACTCCTTTTATTCACACTCGCTAGATTGTACCGGGCATCTTAGGGACCATCATCATTATCGGTGGCCACCTTCACGTCTGTTAACAGTTTTCATTATTGACTGGTAATCAGACGATTTCTCACATGTTCGATGACAACTCCCTCATTCACATGTTGAGAAATATGCAGTTTAAGTGAATTGGCGGTCAAGACCTTGGGGCAAAAGGCTACACCATTAAAGTTGTGTTCCCTTCCCCAAGCTGTGATATTGTTTATGGAGACAACTTCTTCAGCCTGATCCTGTTATGACAGACACTTCCACATTGTGCCTATTGGTGGATAGATTCTTCATATCTCTATTCTAGAGAAATCATGTTGTTTAAGCTACTGAGCATGGGACATGCCCGACTCTAGGCAAATACTATATTTTCTGACATATGTTGTTGTTTCAGGTTTTCCTCAGTCTTTCAATCTCTCTATCTCTACAAATTATAAAGTATTTCGGCCATCATCTTCGTCTCTGACCTCACACTTTAGGGGCCATCTGTTACAGGTCAAAATACCTCCTCATCAGCTCAGAGGGGAAGACAAATATGGAAGAAGTACAAAGTCCTAAATTAAACCCATTTCTGCGAGGGTAATGCACATATAGAATAGAACAAGAGCGTTATAACGCAGGCAAGCAATACATTGGCCGCGTTAGTGGCTAGGGCAACGCTCTGTTTACAATGGAGGGACGCGTTACCCGTGTTTTAAGTTTGAATTGGGAAAAGAGCACGGAGAAATATTTGAATCTCCGACTTTCCCTCACAAAGGAGTCAGTGCACAAAGGAAACTGCAGAAGCACCAGTTCATTATTGGTCATTGCCATAGAAAACTGAACTCCAAGAGAGGCAAAAGCATGGAGATCAAGGAAACATCTAAGCCTTTTCCATTCCAAACTAGTGGAAAGAGAAGGGCAACAATGGCCTTCTCCCTCTCCTATAAGAAGGAGCTGAAGGCTCTTAATTGAGGGTCGGAGGATTGCTCAATGTTCTTGTATACTTGTGGAATAGAGAATAGTGTGACATTGTGAAGGCCAAGAGTCAAAGAGGCTCCTAGAGAGCTTGTTGGCTTGGACTTCTTCACTTGATAGAGAATAGAGATTGGGAGACTGAGGAGGGTTTGGTACAACCGATGGTTGTAATCCTCCTTCTTTCAAAATCAATAGAACTATGTTCATTTTGTCCATTCGATGCTTAATGTTATATTGTTGTTTCAATATTTTCTTAGTATGATATGAATGGCTCAGATGTGTATAATATAGATGTTTATTATTGATTTAATTGATAGAATACTTGTTATATTAGAAATTACGTGGGTGCTTTGACTGATTGCAGGACTCAGATTTGGAGCCGGTGAAGAAGGACTCTTGCTTTGCTGCATAGCGCTCTCCAAAGGATTCTAAAGCTATCAAAGAGGTAATTCTCTATTGTATTCCTTCAAGTTATTTCAAGCTAATATGAACATGCTCATGCCATCTTTGTGAACATCATAGCTAATCTTATTGTCTGCCTCGGGCACCGGAAAGCCCTGAGAGGGATATACGAAAACCAACCACCCAAGCAGTTTACCCTATAGCACATGGCCCCTTGCTTCTTGAGGGAAGCAAACAATTTCCTATTTTCCCTATGGTAGGTTAAAGGAAAAGGTTCAATTTTACTAATCATAGTGCCACGCGTCTCACTACCATCATCATTAGTATTATTACTGCTCTCATGGCTACTCTCATGGCTGCTATCATGGCTCTCTGACCTACTTCCATCATCCTCACTGCTCTCATGACTGCAATCATCACTACTATGTGCTTCACTGCCCTCACTGTCATCATGGTTGATCTCTGCCTCATTGCTCTTTGATCCACTGATTTGTGCCTTGTTTCCATCATCTTCACTGACATCTGCCTCAGTGCCCTCACTTTCATCATGGATTTTTGATCCACTGTCATCATCATTGCCTTTATCACTACCGATTTCCTCTTCATTTACATTTTCCTCACTAATATCTTGGCTTTCTCGCCTATTGCCACCATCATTGCTACTATGTGTTTCATCACTATTTTCCTCACTACTCTTATGACTGCCATCATCACTGCCCACATTATCACTGTCATCTTTGATATCATTATCACAGTCAACATCATCACTGCCTTCTACTTCAATACTCTCTGCCTCACGGACATCCTCCTTACTGTCATCATGGCTTTTTGAGCCACTGTCATCATCATTGCCTTCATCATTGTTGCTTTCCTCTTCATTTACATTTGCCTCCTCATTTCCTTCCTTTTAATTTCTTGATTCATCATTGCCTGATTTCTCATTTCGCTCTCCCTCACTATTTCATTTACCTTTGCTTGATGCACTAGTATTATGAGTGGATGGTGAGGGATTGTGAGAGGGTGATGAAGGAGGATTGTCTTGAGGTGAAGGAATATGTGTGGATGGTGAGGTGGATGAGTCATCATGAGGTGAGGGAATGTGAGTATATTAGAATGAGGGATAAGCTAACCACTCAATGACAACCCTCTGTTGACATGTTTATACTCTCGTTTGCCAACCATGGAGTGTAAATGGAAATGAAATGAAAAGATGGTAATGAAATGGAAGTTTAGGCTAATGAGGGTATACGTATCTTAGGCTGAGTGAGAAGCTAAAACACTTAAAGACAACCCCCAGCTGTGAAATCACTCTTTTTTTTACTTATACTTTTTATATGCAGAGGGATTGATTTTTGAACAGTGGTTTCAAGCATGAAATTTAGGGTTTTCTCCTTAGGGTTTGATTTCATCCAATTAAACCATCAAGTATGCTTGAAAATGTGGTTAGGTGATGGTACTTACCTTCAAGAACACTTGAAAAACCCTTGGAAGAGATAGGGAGGTGTGTTGACTTGATTTGAGTGTTTGCAGGGTGAAGGAATCCCTCTTGGCCAAGGGTGCAGCGCCAGCACTGACAGTGCAGCGCGAGTTCCTAAGCGCGCAACGTATTTTTGAAGAGGGTATTTGGAGGCCTTCTCGGTGTCTAAATTGAGCCCATGATAGCTTGTTGAAAAGCTTATCCTGTATACGTACCCAATATACCTTTTTTTTCTAATTGGAGTTTCTTTGACCTGTCAAAAGTGTATTCTCCCAAGACTGGTCAAAAAGTACTGAATGATGGTGCATAAATGCATAGTGCTGGTGCAGACAACTTTTGGAGGCCTTCCTCAACCCCAAATTTAGCTCATGATAGCTCATTTGAAAGCTCTTCTAGTCTAGTTATAATTTGACTCATCCAGCAAGTCATTTGGACACTGCAGTGATGAGAAAACATGATTTTCCCAAGGTCATTCAAAAAGTGCAGCAATTCTCCCGTGACACCTGTATTGTTGACATTTCTCTAAAACCATGACACATGTGTAAAATATGAAGGAGGTTTTACTTCTTGGACCTATTATGAAAAAAAACATCTGTCACTTTTGTCAACTTTATTGCTTTTGCCAAAAACATATTCTTAACTGATGTTTAGTTTTTCTACCTTCACAACTTATTGTCATTTCATATGCCAACTAAATCTAAGAGATCCACTTGATATAGTTAGCCTGCCCTATGAAACCCTTGCAGAGTTGATGAAAAATTAAATCCTTTTATGACTCCATAGCCAAATGGATTAATATCTCTCATAATCTATCTATTCAGCTAAAGCATTCACTCAATTAGTCATACCTTTGACCTTCCAATTAACCATTCAATCAACCAAAACAAACAAGTCCTTAGAACTTCATAACTAGCTTAAGATCATAAAACATAAAGCTTAAAGACAGAATTTACAAAAACTTATATAGAGAGAGCCCTCTCTGAGTCCAGGAAGGCTAGGTCCATGGACTCCAAAGTGGTTTGATGTGGTTCCCTGCAGAGTTATTCTTGCTAATATTGCAAATCACGAGGAGCCAAAAAAAGGGAAGCTAAATGTTGTTGTAGATGCACTCTCAAGAAAGGATGAAGAGGTGGAAGAATTTCTTTTTTCCATTTCTATTATCCAACCAGATTGGATAACCGAAGCAAGGGATGAATGGAAGAAGGATGAAGAAGTGTGGACACTCATTCAAAATTTGCAGCTAGATCCTGTATGTATTATACATTTAGTTGGAAAAATGATTCCTTATGGTACAAAGATTGCTTATATATTTGCAAGAATTCCCAACTAAAACAAAATATTATTTTGGAATTGCACACTTCTCCTTTAGGAGGACACTCAGTATCTTTAAAAACTTACCACAGGGTGAAGAAAGAATTTTTTTTGGGATGGCCTCAACTATGATATTCAAAATTTTGTGGCAGAATGTTTGGTTTGCCAGCAAAATAAAGTTGAGACAACTAAGACCCCGGGTCTTCTACAAACTTTATCCATTCCAAGTCAACATTGGAAGGAAATTTCAATGGATTTTATCACAGGTTTACCTAAGTCCAAATGAAAGTGTGTCATCATGGTGGTAGTTGATATACTTACCAAGTATGCACACTTTTGTGCATTATCTCATCCATTTAAAGCAAGTAAAGTTTCTATTGCATTTATGGAAACAATTCAAAAGCTACATGGAAACCCAAAGATTATTGTAAGTGATAGATATCCCATTTTCACTGGAAACTTTTGGATGGAATTATTTTATTGTTTGGGTACTCAACTAGCTCATAGCTCATCTTATCATCCTCAATCCGATGGTGAAACTAAGATAGTGAATAAATGTTTGGGAGGATATCTTCGTTGTTTTGTATATGATAAGCAAAAACAATGGGCCAAGTGGTTACCTCTCACTGAATGGTGGTATAACAATTCCTTCCATACTGCAGCAAAAATGACCCCATTTATGGCACTTTATGGATATCATCCACCATCCATCACATATTCTTTAAGAGAAAATTCTAAGGTTCAAGCAGTGGAAGATCACATCGAGCGTCAACAATAATTTCTCCAACTCTTAAAGGATAACCTAAATTTGGCACAAAATCGAATGAAACAATAGGCAAATCAACATCGCAGCGAGAGAAGTTTTGATGTAGGAGACCAGGTATTTTACGGATATAACCATACAAACAAATGTCCCTCAATAAAGTCAAGAAAGATAATAAATTATCTCCAAAGTAATATGGTCCTTACAAGGTGTTGCAAAATACTGGTACTATGGCCTACAAATTGGAGCTTCCTGCTTCTTGGCAAGTGCATCCAATTTTCCATGTTTCATGCTTTAAGAAGGTTATAGGGGACAAACTTCCAGTTCAAACAATATTTCCAAAACTTGATGAAGAAGAAAAAATCATATTGGAACCTGAAACAGTCACGACAACAAGAACTCTACAACTGCGAAATCAATCAATTTCAGAGTATCTCATCAAATGGAAGAACATACCCATTGAAGATTATACATGGGAGGATGAGAATTTTATATAGAAGCATCTAAAGCTACTTAGGCATTGAGGAAAACACTTTTTTGAAGGAGAGGGGCATGTTAGGTCCCTATATTACTAGTATAGTCCCTTATTGGTGTTAGTGTAACCCCCTTATTGTTCTTGTTATACCCCTGTAACCCCAATATTGTTATTATTGTGCCCTTACATTATTATTTTTAGGTCGACGAGGATTATATTGTGACCCCATGGACTCCTATATATAGAACGAGGTTTTGGTCATTTGTATCATCCAAGAATTGTTCATTTATGTAATTTATTGGAAGTTTCCCCTTCGAAGTGGCTTATTTCTTAGGTGTTGATCTATCTTTTCTTATATTTTTGGAGTTGGTTTCATAACATTGGATGAATTACATGGAAAATTTTATTTTACCAATTTGGATCTCTATTCAGGATATCATCAAATTATAATGAAGACTGAAGATATTCCGAAAACGAAATTTAGAACTCATGAGGGTCATTATGAATTTTTGGTCATGCCTTTTGGCCTTACCAATGCGCCTTCTACATTTCAAGAGTTCATTAATTCCATTTTGAAACCCTTCCTTAGAAATTTTGTGTTAGTAATTTTTGATGATATACTAATCTACTGGGTCTTGGAAGGATCATGTTCGATATGTTGAGAGGGTGCTCAAACTATTGGAGGAGAAACAATTATATGTAAAAACCTCCAAGTGTTTCTTTAGAGTACAAGATGTGGAATATCTGGGTCATATTGTATCTCAGGAGGGTGTTAAGGTAGACCCTAAAAAAATTAAAGCCATTAAGGAATTGAAAGTCCCCACAACCATAAAGAAGTTGCAAGGATTTCTTGGGTTAACGGGCCCACTATCGCAAGTTTGTTAAGAATTATGGGAGAATAACAGCACCTTTAACAACATTATTGAAGAAAGATGCATTTTCATGGAATCCTGAAGCAACTAAGGCCTTTGAACATCTTAAAGAGGGAATGTGCCAAGATCTGATCTTAGCTATGCCAGACTTCACAAAAATCTTTATTGTGGAATGTGATGCCTCAGGAAATGGAATTGGTGTTGTTGTAATGCAAGAAGGAAGACCCATTTCTTTTGAAATTTGTCCAATCAAAGGAAAGTATTTGTAGAGAAGGAAATTTTGGCAATACTACATGCACTAAAGAAATGGCGACCTTACCTAATGGGAAGACACTTCAAGGTAAAAATTGATCATGATAGTATTAAATACTTTTTGGAACAAAGACTATGTTCAGAAGAGCAGCAAAAATGGGTCACAAAGATGTTGGGATATGAATTTGAAATCATCTACAAAAAATTGAAGCTAAATGTTGTTGCAAATGCACTCTCAAGAAAGGATGAGGAGGTGGAAACAATTCTTTGTGCCATTTGTATTATCCAACCAGATTGGATAATCGAAGCAAGAGAGGAATGGAAGAATGAGGAAGAAGTGTGGACACTCATTCAAAAGTTGCAGCAAGATCCCAGTACATATGATACGTTTAGTTGGAAAAATGATTCCTTATGGTGCAAATATCGCGTATATCTTTGTAAGAATTCCCAACTAAAACAAAATATTATTTTGGAATTGCACACCTCTCCCCTAGGAGGACACTCAGGATTTTTAAAAACTTACCACATGGTGAGGAAAGAGGTTTTTTGGGATGGCGTTAAATATGATATTCAAAATTTTTTGGCGAAATGTTTGTTTTTCCAGCAAAATAAAGTTGAGACAATTAAGACCTCGAGTATGCTATAGCCTTTATCCATTCCAATAATACGTTGGGAGGAGGTTTTAATGGATTTTATCACAATTTTACCTAAGTCTAAAGGAAAGAGTGTCATCATGGTTATAGTTGATAGACTTACCATTATGCACACTTTTGTGCATTATCTTATCCACTTAAAGAAAGTACAGTTGCCACTACATTTATGGAAACAATTAAAAAGATACATGGAAACCCAAAGATTATTGTAAGCAATAGTGATCAAATTTTCACTGGAAATTTTTGGATGGAATTATTTTCTTGTTTGGGTACCCAACTAGCTCGTAGCTCCTCTTATCATCCTCAATCAAATGGGAAACATGAGATAGAACAAATCTTTGGAAGGATATCTTCGTTGCTTTGTATTGGATAAACAAAGGCAATGGGTCAAGTGGTTACCTCTGGAGGAATGGTGGTATAACACTTCTATCCATACTACAACAAAAATAACCCCATTTGTGGCACTTTATGGATATCATCTGCCCTCCATCACATCATATTTAAGATAAAATTATAAGGTTCAACTAGTGGAAGATCACATCGAGCATCAACAACAAGTTCTCCAACTCTTAAAGGATAACCTAAATTTGGCACAAAATAGAATGAAACAACAAGTAGATCAACATCGGAGAGAGAGAAGTTTTGATGTAGAAGACTGGTATTTTTACGACTACAACCATATAAACAAATTTCCCTCAAGCAAGCTAAAAAGGATAGTAAATTATCGCAAAATTACTATGGTCCTTACAACTAGGTGTTGCAGATATTGGTACTATGTCATACAAATTGGAGCTTCCTGCTTCTTCCTGAGTGCACCCAGTTTTCCATGTTTCATGCTTAAAGAAGGTTATAGGTCTCAAACTTCCAGTTCAAACAATATTTCTAGAAATTTATGAGGAAGGAAAAATCATATTGGAACCTAAAGCAGTCACAGAAACAAGATCTCGACAACTACAAAATCGATAAATTTCATAGTATCTCATCAAGTGGAAGAACTTACCCACTGAAGATTCCACATGGGATGATGAAAATTTTATACAGAAGCATCCAAAAGTACTCAGGCATTCAATAAAACAATTTTTTGAAGGAGAGGGGCATGTTAGGTCCCTATATTACTAGTGTAGTCCCTTATTGTTGTTATTGTTGTACGTCTGTAGTCCCCATATGACTATTATTGTGGCCCATAAAAGCCCACTATTTCTATTGTTGTGCCTTTACATTAATATTGTTAGGTCATATAGGATTATATTCTAACCCCATGGACTCCTATATATAGAAAGGAGGTTTTTTCATTTGAATCATTGAAGAATTTTTCATTTATGTAATGTAAAGGAGGTTTCCCCCTCGAAGTGGTTGATTTCTAAGGCATTGATCTATATTTTCTTCTATTTATGGAGTTGGTTTCATAGCAATTACAAATTAACTACATATAAATTGCAATGATCATAATCATAGACCAGATCTAGGTCACCTTAAAAGAGACAAAATGACGAACACTATTTATCATATTAAGCCTTGGCATGCTTCATATGAATCTCATTAGTTATTGCAGTGTAGTGATGTTTTTCATCAAGATGGGCCAAATGTAAGAGACACTCTTCCTTAGTGGTATTATCAAGCAGTAGTTTAATGACTAGTTTCATTGATGGAATCTCATACTCAACTAGAAGTACACCTCCACTCCATAAGGAAACTCAAAAGGAGTGAAAACTGTGGGATTGTTAATTGAGGTTTGATACACCGATAATGAAGAAAAAGCATAAGAAGCCAATTTGACATATGATTCCCTACCATCCTTCAGGGCTTGGTTTCAAGACATGATTTATGGACTCTACTTGTCCATTAGCTTAGCGATAATAGGGGGTTGAGTTCTCTTATCAAAAACCAAACTTGGCTATTATTTTCGTCATCATATCATTGCGAAAATGTGAACCATGATTATTCATTACCATTTACCCCAAACCTAGTAATAATATGGTTGAATATGAATAATTCCTTGGTCATTCCATTGCTAGAGAAGGCAGTCATGGCCTCATGCTACTTAGTAAATTAGTCCATTGCTACAATGATGTAGTGGTATCATATGACCGAGGTTGGGTTATATTGCATAAACTCAATGCCCCATTAGAAAAGGGTATGCCAACAAAGACATGGTGAAGTGGAGCAGGGTGAGCATGCATCTTCTTAGTAAATATTTGACATGGATAAAACTTTTGTGACTCATCTAAATTTTATAGCTAAGGAAGGAAAGATGATGAATGATGTAGTTCTCCCCATGGACAATCAACGATTTGCGTGAATTTCATGATTTATTTGTTAGTAGGGAAATTAGAATCCAAAATTTCCTGAGACATTTGATGGTAAGCCACCCATATGGGCACATGATAGTCCTCAATTGGTGCACTAGAAGTGTCACTCAACTCAAAAGTGTCAAATGCCAATTGGATGCATTGGTAAGTGATCTTTTCCAAACTTAAAGGCATGTTCTTACCATATTAATCAACCTTTGAAGGAGAAGGAACTACCCAAGGGTCAAGATGCCAATAGGACCCACTGGTGATGGAAGATATCATATGCATAGGATTGAAATAAGTATATGTAACATCAGGGTGGGGGCTTAGTTAAAACACCTATAAGCGACAAGATTTTAAATAGTCCCACACTAATAGTCTCATATTCAGGAGGTTTATTAACAACAAATGGCATGATAGTTCTCATAACTACATACTTATTCAATGAAACATAATACTCAAGTGATCAATAATCACAATATTTTCTTTATGAGGAATGTGAAGCACCTAAAACATTCAAAACATGATAAAAGTCATGGCATAAAACCATCTAAAACTAGGGATAAAGTTATAATCTAATGGGGCTTCGAAAACTTCAACATTTATGGTGACAATTTTCCCCTTAGCTAGATTGAATATTAAGGAAGAATTCCCTAAGGCTGAAAGGAATTTCCATTGAAGACTTGAAGCATTATACTCGACTTACAGGTTCTATAGAACCATGAGCTTTCCAACATGGCATGGACATAATGCAAGTGAAAGGCACTATATCCACCAGTGTGCAGTGTACATCTTGGTTGAATATTTGCAATAATATCTTTAATGAGACCTATAATATTCAAAGCTTTGTGTTGCATAAGAAAAATATACAAACCCTCTATAGTAGACATGGCAAAAGGTTTTTCGGATAAATTATCAATGATATGATCTGGGAGGATCTTGAGAACCAAGAAAAATTGATGATATCAAATTTTGATATAAATTCACCCATGTCGAAGAACTCGTCAAGCTAGAGATTTCTAATGATTATTTAATGAAGTCAAATACAAGTTATATGAGAAAGTTATGGCATTATAAAGTATTTTACAAACATGAAAAAAAATTGTCTAGTGGTATACATGGCATCACCAATAGATAACACGTGGTTATACAAACATTGACATTGATGCTAACATGAAAGTATGGAAATGACATGTGTAAGTATTAATGTTGACTAGGATATATGGTCGATGTGGAATTCTAATTGGTTTGTACATATGCCAATGTGGTGTTGATGTGGTTGTTGTGATGACATGGTAGGGTGGTGTGGCACTGCTGTGATAGCCGAGTGACATGTAAAAGGTGTTGACTTGGGATGGTGACATGGTATACTGACTATGTAGGTGATGTGGCTGCCACTCTGACCAATTAGAGGCTGCCACATGGAAACCCAAAAGAGGCCATTGGGGCTAAGTGTGAAAAAATTGATTTGTGGGCGTTGAACCATCAACCTTATCAACACTATTGTAAAATCTTACCAAAATGCCACACATGTTATTTATTAATTATGGGTGAACATATTCTATTTAAAGTATAGAAATATTTTATTTGGTGCAAAACATGGTTAGGTAGGATTGAACCCCCCAACCTCCTTACCATAAATCTAGTTCTTAACCAATCTATTCCTCTCCATATTATATGTATTGTAAATGTAATATAGAGAGGGTTATTTAACCATTTTTTTCACTAAAAGAGAAAGAACATTTATAGCCTTAGAAAGAAATTTAAGAGCGTTAATTGGTGGTTATATGAAGATAGAAAAATGAAAAATAAAAATAAAAATTATTACGATGGAGTAAAATTTTTTGATGTAAATGTGTATATTGTTGTAAGACCTTGGATGGCATTGGTACCCTTGGGTAATCACTGGTAAATTATAGGTTAGACTTAGGTGATAGGGGATGCCAAGTTAACAACTACTCTGGGTAAAAACTTTGAGGGGGGAAAGGGCTAGAGTGAGCACGGTTGTCTCACTTAGCAGTTTTGGCTGGATTTAGTCAAGAAACCCGAAGTCAAGTTTAAGGGGGAATTGTTAGGTAAACTTGACTCGGGATAGAGTCAAAATTGACTAGGGTAAATAGTAGTCATTTTGAGCACATGGTATAGTGTACCCATGGTATTACTACCCATGGTATTGCATGTGATGGAGCCTATAAAAAGCTAGGAGGACTTCATTGTAATGTAGGCCTGGAAGTGAGCGGTCACTTGGCTAGATTGACTTGATTGTGTTTTTCTTGAGATTTGGGGCTTTCCTGATAAGCCAGTGTGTTTATAAATGATAGATGATTTATGATTTGTTGTTATTTATTATTTTTTCTCTAGTAAATATTAGTAGTTATTTTATGTTCTAGGTAAATTATTAACAAATTGAGGCCATACAATGCCTTATTTAACTTGAAGACAATATGTTTGTGTTCCTACCATACAAAACCCTTTGAATGAACAAGGTATACTTCTTCATTTAATTCTCCATTCATAAATGATGACCTGCCATTTAAATCATTTATCCAATAAAATCGTCATTCTAATGCTATTTATTTTAGCTAAAGGCGCAAACGTTTCTTCATAGCATATCCCTCCTTTTTGTGAATAGCCCTGTTCTACCATTCTACTTTCATATTTAAAAATATTTACATCAAAATTAAATTTAGTTTTGAATAACCTTTCTTAGTCTATGTGAACTTTATCCTTAGGAAATTTTTTCAGTTCCTATGTCTCTTTCATAATAAAACCATAATCATATTTTGTTGCATCCATCCATTATTTATGGTCTTTAGCTTGATCATTACTTGAAGTCCCAGCTATATTCATGACATGAGTCATTGATGCATCATTTTTTTATTTATTAGTGTTTTCATTTTCCTAGTTGGTCTGTATAAAGACTAATTTATTTTTTGGAGTTGCTCCAATTCCTCTTGGTGTACTAGTAGTTGCTTCAATGTTACATTTTTATTTAACATCAACCCATTGATATTCATATTCTTTTGTTTTTTTTGTATTCACGTAATTTTCACACAGTATGCTTTTCCTATTTTGAATCCTATCTATACATTCACAAAATATGATATTTTTGTTTGAAAAAACTTTGTGAGTCATTAAATCATACATTTTATAATCTTTAAACTCAGAATAATAACTAATGAAGATGCACTTGATTTCCTTGGCATCAAGCTTTCTATTATCTTCTCGAGGAGCATGAGAAAATTATGTGTTTCCAAATATCCTCAAATGATTCATTGCTAGTTTACAACCATGAAATATTTCATAAGGTGTTTTTCTCTCTATAATTTTTGTAGGACTTCTATTTTTCAAATATACGGTAGTGTAAACTATTGTCAAATTACATGGATTTTTCAATTGTTGATAAATTCCCATGATGTTTATTCTTCCACTTGATATGACCCGAGAATAATGATGTATTTGTTTCTTTACTTTTCATCCATATTTTTATTTATTTTTTAAGTATTCAAATACATTACTTATTCTTTTGATAAATTAGAACCATGTGTATCTATTTTTGTCATCAATGAAAATAAGAAAATATGAAGCTGCACCCAATGACTTTGTTTGCATGAGATCACACACATCAATATGTATTAGCTCAAGAATTTTCCACTTTATATTTTTTGTTTTTGAACAAAAATCTTCATTGTGTTTTTTTCCTAATGCACATCCTTCACGCGCAACATATTCATTCTTAGAAATTGGAAGTCTTTCCACCATTCCTTTAATTTGAAGAAACATAAGATTATTGTGATTGATATTACAAAAAATTTTATGCCATAACTCCTATATCTACATGGTTGTAGATTCCATTGCTTAATGATCTTTCCTATTAATATCAAGCTTGTACAATCCTCCAACTTTTACACGCCTTGTTATGATATTTTGGTTATCTTTTATAAACTTTGTGATACAATGTTACTTAATGAATTCATATTTGAGATTTTGTTATGCAATAGTGGTCATTAATATTAAATATTTCTTGATTCCAGGAACATACATCACATTTTGAGTTTCTCTCACATGTCCATTTGGTAAAGTTACACATGCATTTCCATAACCCTTGATTTCATGGGATCTATCATCTCCTATATCGCTCTAAGTACTATTATTATTTTCATCATATGTATCAAACCATTCTTTTATGCATTCCATATGAATTTAAGCACCAATGTCGATAAAATATGCATTAACATCATCATTTTATGCCAATAAGGTGGCATCTACAAGGAATAATTTAAGTTTTTTCAAACTATCTCTAACTGAGACTCCTTTGTCAACAAAATTACCTAAATGCCTTCTATGCCTTGACTCATCAAATTTATTTTTATTGCAATTTTTAGTAAGCTGTACATGATTACAACAATAGAAGCATTTGTCTGTTCTCTTCATATTGTTATTTGTCCTGGATGGTGTCATGCCTTGACATTGTTTTGACTATGACTTACCCCCTTTTTTCTTGTCCCGTGACTTTCTTTTGTATGATTTCTCCCCTTTGGATACCAATGCTAGATATGAACTTTGAAATCTATTATTGAGATTCTTAATTTTTTGTTCTTATTGCAAGAGAATACGTGCCAATTCATCAAATGTAGGAGCCTATTCTCTAGCTACAAGTCTAGTGATGAACATATGATAAACATCCAACATCCCATTCATTGTAGTAACTACTACAATATTAGTGGAAATCATTTCACCAATAATACCAATATTATCGTAAATTTATTTGATTGTAGAAAGAAATTGACTAATGTTTTCATTTACCCAAATCTTAATTGAAAAAATCTTGTTCTTTAAGAATAACACTTGGTTTTTATTTACAATTTCATATAACCTTTTAAGTGTTTCCTAAGTTTCTTGAGATGTATCATAATTCTTGATGTGTATAATAATGTGGTCCTTTTATGGACATTCTAAAGAGTACAATTTCCTTGATTTCTTTGCATTTACAATCCTAAGATGTTGGTGCTACTAGTTTGGTTTCAACTTGTGATGATATTGACCAAAAATTGTAGCATTCCATTGACATCTACATCTTAAACTTCAAATTTGTGTATTTTCCTATATCTAGCTTAGTTGACTAAATTAGATATGAATCCACCAATGTATTCACCATATTTTCATTAAAAAATATCAAATTAAAGTGTATTATTCTCATGAAGACACAATCATGTGAAATATATGATAAATACACCAACACCAATATCAAAATGTTAGCTCAATCCAATGATGATACCACCATATATTGAAAAGGGGAAACTCGATGAAAATACCCAAAATGATAGATCCTTTCCATAAAAAACTTCTAAGCCTTTATGCCTTCCCTTCACACTATATCAAATCACTTTTCATCTACATTAGTTCACTCACACTCTCATAGAATAGTAAAATGGTTGTATCGAAGCGATTGCTACAAAAAACCTAAATAAAAAAATCAATTTTAAGAAAATGCTTTAAAACTTCCTTTTTTTTTAATGAAATGATATTGACAATGATTAAGAGGTGCTCAAAGATGACCTAAGAGGTCGTTGTTATGGAGAACAATTGTGTTTCCCTCACCAACACTTGCTTTGCTCTCACCCCTCAATAGTATGGATAGGTTACCACCCTAGTAGGATGGTCTAGAATCTTCTAGGGATGCATGGGTGTGAGTTTAATCTCAAGCATAATTGTTGGTCTTTGATTGGCCCTTTGTTTCTCTTTTGAGACTAGCAATGAATTTTCTTGTAGATGGTGCTGGATATAAAACCAAAATAGATCAACTCTTTTAAATTGTAGCTTCTTGGAAATGTTTCAAAAAGTTAAAAATAATATATATTGACCCTCCTTATCACACATTTCTTCTAGGGAATTCAACCGAAAACCTTCTCTAGATATAATATAAGATTGAATGGTGGGTTCTAGGAAATTTATTTCCTTCTCTAGATATAATAGTAGATTGAATGGCAGGTTCTAGGAAAGTGATTGATGGCTCTATAAAAATATTGGATGACTTGGCTCATCCTTTGAACCATATGGTAGCCATCATCCTAAACCATACAAGAAGAATGCATATGTTGGGGATATGCTAGGGAAAATAACAATCCTCGCCTTCAACACGAACCAAATGAGAAGGGATGATTTTTTCAATCAGACTATGATCTTTGCATTTGTGGGTCTAGTACTACTACAACATAACCTCCATCTTCTCATTTTATAAGATGGATCACCAATCTCTATGACCAGGAAATATAAGTACCTCCTATGGCCCTCTCCAATAGGTTATAAAACACTCACACCCAAGCGGCCCACTCTATATGGAGAGGGCTATGATACCAAACTAAAAAAACAAATACAAGACAACATCATTGTTTTGATAAGAGACCTTTTTGTTAATTCATGCTCACACAACATGGATATATAATAGTGTCCCATTATATAGAAGAAAGATTGTGGACTAGATAAAAGCTACAACCTAAAAAGATACTCAACAACCTAAAAATATAAATACTTCTACTCAGCTACAACTTCCTCTTACATTGGAAAACTATACATTTTAAAATATGACCTTAAAACTATAATAATATAGAATTTTCATTTCTCTATCATCTCTAACATGTTGCAAAAATATAGAATAAAAAAAATAAATGTGCAATATTATGGGTTTGAACAAGTTCCCTCATCTACAAGATCCCACTACAATGACAAATGAAATACTGTGTGCTCCTATCGTTCAAAATAAAGGGAAAAAATTAGTATCCACTATGAACTAACATTTCAAATTTATTTTAAAAATTAATGTTAAAAATCATCCTATGGAATCCATACTTTAAAACATAAGAAATGTATATCAATTCATCCACATGAAATCATTGTTACCATCACTCATTCACTTTCCAAAGAAGTTACAAGTATATAATGTTAGAAAACTAATCCTTGGGTTGGTTTGCGTTAGGTAATCGATTATTAGAGTCCAGGAAACCTAGGGAACTGATTGAACAGTGTCTTGATGTATTTATATGTGTACACATTTTACATCATTCTTTGAGACATTCATTAATATAATGTTGAGTTTTTTTCCAGTTTGTGTGTTGTGTGTCTTACAGTGGTATCAGAGCCGGTAATATAATTTGTTGAATGAGAGCATGGTTAGTCTTCTCCATCAAAGAGAATGAATCTGATACTTCAGAGGTGAGAGTACAACGCAATGGTTTCAAGGCAGAGCAAGCATTAATGTGTTGAATGAGAGAATGGTTAATTTTATCCATCAAAGAGAATGAATCTGATACTTCGGAGGTGAGAGTAAAACGTGACAGTTTTGAGGCAGATCTAGCATTGATTTTTTCGCAAGTTCATATTTTGTGCAGTAGTAATTGTCTTTTTTTGTGGTTTTCTTCTTTATTAAAGAAGACTTGGTTTCCCTCTTTATTGATTGGAGGCATGTATTGGTGGACACAAGAGAGAGTCTTAAACATCAAAATTGAAGCGAACTTCCAGAGATTTTCAATATTGCAAACAGTGAAGCTATAAGAAGTCTACCTAATGTAGTGCTACCAAAAAAAAAATGTGCCTCAAAGCCATTTCCAATAGAGGTATAGTGCAGACACGAAATTTCTCAACTTCTTTTGTGCTAAAATTGGCCGCGAGTAAGAGATAAAGCTCCTCGACAGAAGACCTGCTAAGATGAGGCTAATTTGTCCTAAACCTGAAGCACATATCCCCTGAAGTAGCCTCTAGAAGAGATGCCCAGCAGATAGCATTCAAAGACAGTCATTAAAGCCAAGAATGGAATATTCTGCTCTACTCTGCTGTTCTGGTCAAGATACGAAAGGAAACTGCGTAAAATCCCATGATAGATTCATCCATTAAGTCTATAGGATTCCTTCACATTGTGCATAGGCGCTACAAAGATAATATTGGTAAAACCAAAGACCAGAGTTTTGAATTGAAAGGTTGAATTTTTTGATGGACACTAAAGGTGGGATATGAATCACAGTGGCATCCAGAAATTTACAGTGGTGTTTCAAATAAATTTTGTGCACTTTAATTTTTGGGTCTACGTGTTATATAAATTTTTATTTAAAAAAAATAAAATCCGAATTATAAAGTGATGTCTATATCGTAGTCATTTTTTAACGAATTTCTCGGGGTTAGGGTAGAGTAATAGGAAGGATCAGTTTATCAGTCTGGAAACCCTTTATGGCATAGTGTGACAATTATACCTTGCAGATGCATTTTTCACTGCCAATAAAATGAGACTGTGAAAAGACTTTTTTGTGTCTTTTTTTATTAGTCTATCTATAAAGCGGAATGTGAAGTTGATTGCAGAGGGAGGAATTCTCCTTCGCACATTTGGGGAAAAGTTTTCCGTAAGTGAAAGTGGATTTTGCAGAGGGAGAAATTCTCCTTTGAACTGGTATGACAGAGTTCAAGACTTCAGTTGTTTTCTATGTGTGATGGTAATTATAGTGGGTAAAGGAGGCATCGAATTGAAGATTTGTATTTTGTTCTGTGGTTCATTATAGTGGGTGAAGGAGGTATCGAATTGAAGAGTTGTACTTTTCTCTGCGGTTTTTGGTCTTCACTTGTATTTTTCCCACTAAATTTCAAAAGATCCACTAAATTCCAAAAGATAAATTTGAAAATTTCCGCAATCAAAAGGTCACAGGGTACACAAAGTTGAAATCAATTTTTTATTAAATTTATGAACACAACATTTAATGATATTGTGGATAGTTGACTTCATGTAGTTACATTGTGTATTAGAGGTCACAAGTTCAAATCATCTTTTACTTAATTTTTTTGTTGATGGGTGCATGATCGATTGAACCCAACACACGGTTAAATCATTGAAAATTTGCTTGTATTGGGTGCATTTTCGGTGGTAGCCAACACCTCTTTTTCTGAGTTGATTTCAATTTTCCTTTGATTGGCCAAAATAAATGATTTAGTATAATTATTAAGAAATATAATGCTATCTATTTTCCATAACGATTTCTAAGTTAGCAAATACATGCTTTGTGACATCTAATCATGTTTTCAAATGATAAAAGAAAAAATGAATTCTTGGAGTTAGAGTCGTAGTTACAGCGAGACGAACTTCAAACGAAAACATGTGATTCTGAACTGTTGTTTGTTTAGAACACCAATTTGTTTGAGCCTAATCATCAGTCAAAGAATGATCACAGAAATGAAGTGCTTTCAAGTGAAAATTTGGATGCAGTTAGAAGTGATGATGTGAAACTTGTTATAAGACCATGGGAAGAGATGACACACAATAAACACAGAACCGGTCTTGGTTATAACAATGATGTATCTTTTCACATTCCAAACTTCGCTAAACTTATAAAATTTCGAAGTGCAGGTTTTCTGGATGGTGTGGTTCCAGAAAAAGTTAATAAATGCCAACAGTGTAACAGAGTTGGACATATGAAATATCGGTGTTTTGATCTTCACCCGTGCGAGCATTGTGGCAAGCGAAATCATGAGTCAAACAGATGTTCTAAAAAGAAGAGCACTACAAGAAAGAAGCTAATTTTTGGATGTATTTCTTCTTGGGAATGGAAGAAAGAAGCCAAGAAGATCTACAAATCATATTGAAGAATTTGTTAGAGAGTGACGAGTCTTGCATACATGACGAATATTTCTCACCTTGTATCTGACAAGGGGGGGTTTTTTGGTGGGTGTTCTGCTACAAGTTCAAGTTCGAGATGTCAAGTGAGCCTGAGTCAGTGATCCACATCCTAAGCCACAACCTCAGTTGATTGAGTTTTTTCTGAGTGAGAAATTCCAGATTTAGAACTGTTCGAGGAAATGATGTGACAGTTCCAGAGTTTGTGGTCATCCTAAAACCACATTTTTTTGTTTTGAGAAATGTTATGTAGGTTCAAGAATTAGTGTTTGTTGAGACATTGAGTTGTCCCATTTTCGGTTTGTGTTCATCCTTAAAAACCATTTCCAAGAGACATTCATCTCTTGCCATGATGTATTTATTGTTGGAAATACCGAGAGGGGCGTGAATCAGTATTTCTTTTCAATTGTTAATTATTTCCAGTTAGATTCTTCACAATTAAAAACAGAGAGGTGTATAATAATGATATTAAGGATTAATCAGAACTTCAATCCTTTTTTAATAATAATAGTATACAATAGATGAGTGAAGGGCACCAACACTTTTAATGAAAAAGGCACCAACTTGGACTTTGATGAGGCTCCGACCTCTAGGGCTTCGACCCTATCTTCTCAAGGCACCAACCTTGTGTTTAGGAGCTCCTACTCCAAGGACACCAATCTTGTTTTATCTTCTTTTAATAAAGAATGTGGATAGTACTTACTTGAACGTCATAATTCTTCATTATTTAATACCTCACTATCAAACCAGTCTTCAAAGATCAACACAAGTCTTCAAACTTCAATATTCTTTTGTCCAAGGTTCTCAATCTTTATTCCTCCACCACTGATTGCAAATGTCTTCATTAGATATCCATAGTAAAACTTGATAATGACATCATAATTATTCCATTTCTGAAAGATTGTCCTTAATGCATTGCAGGTGCTAGCTCCAAGTATAGAACAGTTCTAGGGATTACATCAGTTTCATGTTACAGGTCTGATATCGTTTACAAGTCTACAGGTCTCAGCTACAACTGCATCGAGTCAGGTTTGCGCAGACGGAGGATTGATGGTTCCAAAATTTAAACACTGCTCCAGAATTTATAATGTTGCTCCAGAATTTATAGTTGTGCTCAGAATTTAGAACGCTACTCCAAAACTGAAATATCGTTTCCAAATTTTAAAGGCTGCTCCAGAATTTATAATGTTGTTCCATAATTTATAATTGTGCTCAGAATTTAGAACGCTGCTCCAGAACTGAAATGCTGTTTCCAAATTTTAGACGCTGCTCCTGAATTTATAATGTTGTTCCAGAATTTATAATGCTGATTAGAGTTTAGAATGTTGTTCCAGAATTGAAATATCGTTCCAAATAAAACCGGTTCACACTACCTCAAACCCAAATCCGTGGTTCGAAAAGACTCTGCCTGGAAACAGTCGAGCGTAAAATATCAAACGCTTTTTTTATACTTTTTTGGTTCACGAGTTGTGAACTCATTGACTTGCGTCTTCCTTTTTAGGTTTTTTTTCTATATTTCTCACACTTCGATGATCGAATAATTACAAACCAAGTCGTGTTTATATAACGTATAGCCGTCATATGGTCAGCCGACATCAAAAAAGGTTAAAGCCAACTTGTACAGTGGAGCTGTTTAGTTTAGCGTATATTTATCCATCGATGTATCACTTTGAAAAGTTTTATGCCATGATTAGTAATGCCCAATTACGATGAGTGTGTGGATTAAGGTGGTTTGGTGAAGCGTTCATTCCTTTTTCATCTATTGCTTTATGTATTTCTAGGATTTATAAAATATGAATTTAGTGTATGTTTTTAGAGCTTTAGGTATTTAAGGTTTAGAGTTATATGAGCTTCTATGTGCATTTAGACAATCCTAGGGTTTTACTAGGGTTAGGGTTAGGACATCATATAAATTGGGTTTTTCTCAAGGAGTTAGGGGTAGGTTGGAAAGGATTTTCTTTATACATATGAATTTTTCATAGAGTTCCATGGGCATTTAGACAATATGCTCGAAAAAGCTTTAGGGAATATGCATTAGGGAATATGCATCATCTTCATAGTGTGACGGCAACATCATGCATCACAAGAGTATTTGACATCTTCAACAATGCCATATTGACATCAATGACAACCTTGATTAACAATCTTCCCATTTGTCATTGTTGGCAATATTGTTGTCCTTCCATCATTCTCTTCCCCTTTGACATCAATGGAAATCGGGTGCCCATGGCTCCCCCAGTCATGCTACTCCCCCTAACATACAGTTCCCCTGTCATGTTGCTTGGTTTAATGTGATGCAAGAGCAATGATCCCCATATTTTGGCGAAGATACTCAAACGCTTCTTGTGGAAGGGGTTTTGTAAAGATATCCGCAATTTGCTCTTTTGTATTGACATATTCCAACTTGATATTATGTTCAGCAACTTGTTCATGGATAAATTGGTATTTGATTGGAATATGTTTGGTCCTTGAGTGCATCACCGGATTCTTTGACAGACTGATGGCACTAGTATTGTCACAAAAAATAGTAATTGGTTGGTTAGTTTCTATGTTGAAATCCTTCAGGGCTTCCTTCATCCATAGAATTTGTGTGCAACAATCAGCAGCAGCTATATATTCGGCTTCATCTATAGAGAGGGATATAGATGTTGAGCCAAGATACAAGACAATCTCCCATAAAGAATGCATTTCCACTAGTTCTTTTTCGATCATCCACGCTTCCGACCCAATCAGCATCAGAGTAAGCTCTCACAATAAGAGTTGAACTCTTAGGATACCAAAGACCGAAATTAGTCGTTCCTTTCAGATATCTAAGAATCCTTTTCAAAGCTACTAGATGGGATTGTTGAGGACTTGACTGAAATCTTGCCACCATTCCTACTACTTGCATAATATCTGGTCTTGTAGGTGTTTAGTATAGGAGAGCTCCAATTATTGATCTGTAAAGAGTTGCATCTATTTGAGGGGTATCATCGTCTTTGCTTAATTTACAATCTGTGGTCATTGGTCTGCTCATAGGTGCACAATCTTCCATCCCATATCTTTTAAACATGTCTTTAAGATATTTTTCTTGAGATATAAACATGCCTGCAGAGGTTTGAGATATTTGTAGCCCAAGAAAGTAAAACAACTCACCAATCATTGACATCTCGAATTTTTTGGACATATTTAGAGCAAATTCATGGCTCATTTCTTCATCATTGCTAGCAAATATTAGATCATCGACGTAAACAAGAGTGATCAGAAGTTTTTCCTTGTCCATATTCATGTAAATATTGCTACCTGCCACTCCCTTTTTGAAACCTTCTTGTTGTAGATAGTGATCCAAATTTGCATACCATGCTCTAGGGGCTTGTTTCAATCCATACAAGGCCTTTTTTAGTTTGCATACAAGGTATTTTCCTTCATCAAGATCAAATCCTTCTGGTTTCTCCATGTAAACTTCCTCCTTGAGATCACCATTTAGGAATGCTGATTTTACATCCATTTGATAAACCTTGAATCCTTTTGAGCAAGTAAATGCTAGAAACATTCTTATGGCTTCCATTCGAGCTACTGGTGCAAAGGTTTCTTCAAAGTCAATTCCTTCAATTTGCGAGTATCCTTTGCAGACAAGTCTGGCTTTATTTCTAATGATTTGTCCATCTTCATTCATCTTGTTTTTGAATACCCGTTTTGTTCCAATTATATTTTTATCTTTTGGGCGAGGTACCAATTCCCAAGTCTCATTTTTCTTGATTTGAGATATTTCTTCTTCCATGGCCTTTATCCAATGAGGATCTTTGCTTGCTTGAGAAAAATTTTCAAGTTCTATTAAAGATAATAGAGCCACATCATTTTTCTTAGGGGTGCTTATCATCCTTCTTCGAGTTTGGATTCCTTCATCTATATTTCCGATGACCTGTTTTTCTGGATGATATCTTTGAACAAACTTGATCTTGGAGGGAGTTTTTGAAGATTCATTTTGAGGTTCTTCCTTCTCCTCTTCTTTTTTAGGTTCTTCTTCTTCACTTTGTTCAAAGAAAGGCTCAACTTCATGATCTTCAATTCCTTTTTCTGGAAGGCCTTCATCAATCTTTACATCAATGCTTTCCACTATTCTTCATAGACGATAGTTGTAACATTTGTAAGCTTTGCTCCTAGTGGAGTATCCAAGAAATATTCCTTTGTCAACTCTTGAATCAAATTTACCTGGTGAGTCATCATTTATTTTTATGAAACATTTTCTTCCAAAAACCCTGAAATACTTTACTGAAGCAGGTCTTCCTTTCCATAATTCATAAGCAGTCTTTTCATTATTTGGTCTTAGTTGAGTTCGATTTAAGGTGTAAAATGCGGTCCCAACTGCTTCTCTCCAAAATTTTGGTTGCAAATCGGCTGCTAGTAGCATTGTTCTTGCCATTTCTTGAATGGTTCAGTTCCTTATTTCAACTACTCCATTTTGCTGGGGTGTCCTAGAAGTAGAGAGTTCTCTTTCGATTCCATGCTCTTTACAGAATTTATCGAACTCCTTCGAGGTGAATTCTCCTCCTCTATCCGTTCTAAGGCATTTAATCTTAGAATATTTCTCATTCTCAATGAGAGCCTTAAGATTTTTAAAACATTCAAATGCTTTGGATTTATACTTTATGAAATATATCCACATCATTCTAGTATAGTCATCAACAAATAGAGCAAAGTACCTTTCACCCTGAAGAGCTGGAGTTCTGGTTGGCCCACACAAATCTGCATGAATAATTTCCAAAGGTTTTGTTGTTGAGAATTCCTTAGTTTTGTGGCTGGTTCTAGTTTTCTTTCCATGTTGGCATGGGCCACATAAAACTTGATTTGGTTTGCACATTTTTGGAATATCCCTTATTGCATTAATTTTGCTGATGTTGACTAGGTTATCAAAACTTGTGTGCCCCAATTGCTTGTGCCATAACCAACTTTCATCTGTTTGAATTAAGTAACATTTATCTTCTTGAATTCTACTGAGAATGTAAACATTATCTGGTGTTCTTACTCCTTTCACCACAAGCTCTCCTGAGGACGAGTCTCTTATTTCACAATTTTTTGTACTAAAGACAACATTATGTCCTTGGTCACAAATCTGGCTGACACTTAAGAGATTGTGTTTGAGTCCTTCTACCAGCAACGTATTTTGAGCCTTTCCTAGACCATTGACAAGGGTAGTAGTCCCTTTTCCAGTGATTTTAGCAGATCCACTTCCAAAGGATAGATTTCCATTTTTCTTGTTCAATGAGATAAACTTCTTTTGGTCACCTGTCATATGTCTCGAGCATCCAATATCCACGAACCAATGGTTTTCTTCACTATGAGCACATAGAGCTAGGCCACATTTATCAGTTTTGAGATTTACGTTTTTAGCTTTTTCCCTTTTGAGAGGGAAATTTTGTTCATAATGATCATAATCATCACATAATGAGCAAGACGAATCAAACCTAACCAAAGGATCAAAGGAATTGTATGTTTTGATTTGTTCTTGCTCTTTAGGCCCACGCAGTTGGTTTGGTTGATTATTCAATCTTGGTGCTTCATTCTTATGAGACTTGCAATGCTTAGCTTGATGCCCAAAGTTTTTACAATTGTAGCAATGCCCAAGAAAAATAGTTTGATACTTGTTGTAGTATCCATAGCTTGAATCAACATTCTTCCTTGAAGTTGCTCTTTCAAATCTTGGTTTTGAGATGTGACCTTTTTCCTGAGATGATTTTTCTTCTTTTGGATGGCAAGAGAGTACATCAGCATAACTTCTGGCATTATTCTTCGTACTTGATGATTCTCCTTTGAAACCAATTCCAGACTTGTCATGTTGAGATCTTTGAGTGTTAAGAATGTTGTCAAGAACTAGAGAGCTTTGCCAACTCTTTTTGATTTGCTCTAATTCCTTTTTAGCGACACTATTTCAGCTTCACGTTTTTTCACAGATATCATCCTTCTCTTTTAACTTGATGTTCAAGAAGTCTTCCCTTCTTTTTGCTTCCTCTCTTTCTATTTTGAGAGAAATTATCTTCTTTTGTAGATTCTCATTTTCTTCAATGGCATTCATTAACAAACTATCCATGTTTTTTTCATCTTCCAGTTCTGAGTCATCATCATTTGTAAATGCCAGGAATAACGTTTCTTTGCTTCCAACATAATCACTTTCCTCATCTGATTCATCATCTCTTTCTTTCTGATGATGCATATTTCTGGTTGATTTCTTTTTTATGACTACAAATTCATCTTCATCGGACTCATCTTGTTTGGAGAAGAAGTTATTTTTATTAAGCCCTTTCTTTTTGTACATCATCCTTTTAGAGTCCTTTTCATCACCACTATCATGTTTATGGGGACATTTTGCAGTGTAATGACCTATTCTTCCACAATTGAAAAAAATAAGAGGATACTTACCTTTTAGCTTGGATCCTCTTTTTAGTCTTCGTACAAATTGAGCTAATTCGTTTTCAGTATCAGATTCATCACTGTTGTAATTCCATCCTTTTCCTTCTTTTGTAGATCTTGAGGCTTTGAAGGCTGCTTCTTTGAAATTTGGACTCCCTTTCCTCATCTCATAGGCAATGAGAATTCCATGGAGTTCATCCATCTTGAGAGTATCTAGATCCTTCATTTCTTCTATGGCACTTACTTTGGGGTCAAATCTGTCAGGAAGCGATCTCAGGATTTTTTGAACAATGGTGCTTTCTTCAATATTTTCTCCTAGTCCTCTAAGAGAGTTAACCACTTTAGATACTTGAAGGAAATATGATGCAATATCTTCTTCATCATCCATTTTCAGACTCTTGAATTGTCTTCTATAGGTTTGAAGCTTTGCTTTCTTGACTTTGGAGTTGCCATCATATAGAGAAACCAACTTATCCCATACCTCTTTAGCTGAGTCACAGTTCATGACTTTCGTAAATTCGGAATCGATAATTCCACTAGTGATGGAATTTAAAGCTTTGGCATTAGCAATGTAAGCTCTTATTTCATCTTGATCAGTTGGAAGATTTGTGGGAGCTTTGTACCCATCTAGAACAGAGTGCCATACTTCAGGACCAAGAGACATTAGATAGTAGGACATCCTCTTTTTCCAAAATCCAAAATTCGTTCCATCAAAGATAGGTAGTTTCCTTGTTTCTTCCATGTTCTTCATTGTGCCTAAGAATCATTCTTCCAGCTGTTAGGCTGATATTGAAGAATATGGCTCTGAAACCAATTGTTGGAAATACTGAGAAGGGGGTGAATCAGTATTTCTTTTCAATTTTTAATTATTTCCAGTTAGATTCTTCACAATTAAAAATAGAGAGGTGTATAATAATGATATTAAGGATTAATCAGAACTTCAATCCTTTTTTAATAATAATAGTATACAATAGATGAGTTAAGGGCACCAACCCTTTTAATGAAACAGGAACCAACCTATTTCCAAGCACCAAATTGGACTTTGATGAGGCTTCGACCCTATCTTGTCAAGGCACCAACCTTGTGTTTAGGAGCTCCTACTCCAAGGACACCAATCCTGTTTTATCTTATTTTAATAAAGAATGTGGATAGTACTTACTTGAACGTCATAATTATTCATTGTTTAATACCTCACTGTCAAACCAGTCTTCGAGGATCACCACAAGTCTTCAAACTTCAATATTATTTTGTCCAAGGTTCTCAATCTTTAGTCCTCCACCACTGACTGCAAATGTCTTCATTAGATAGCCATAGTAAAACTTGATGATGACATCATAATTATTCCATTTCTAAAATATTGTCCTTAATGCATTGCAGGTGCTAGCTCCAAGTATAGAACAGATCCAAGGATTACATCAGTTTCATGTTACAGGTCTGATATCTTTTACAAGTCTGCAGGTCTCAACTACAACTGCATCGAGCCAGGTTTGCGCAAAGGGAGGATTTACGGTTCGAACTGAAATACCGTTTCCAAATTTTAAAAGCTGCTCCAAAATTTATAATGTTGTTCCAGAATTTATAATTGTGCTCAGAATTTAGAACGCTGCTCCAGAACTGAAATACCGTTTCCAAATTTTAGACGCTACTCCAGAATTTATAATGCTATTCCAGAATTTATAATGCTAATAAGAGTTTAGAATGTTGTTCCAGAATTGAAATATCGTTCCAAATAAAACCGGTTCACACTACCTCAAACCCAAATCCGTGGTTCAAAAAGACTCTGCTTGATAATAGCCGAGCATAAAATATCAAACGCTGTTTTTATACTTTTTTGGTTCACGAGTTGTGAACTCGTTGACTTGCGTCTTCCTTTTTAGGTTTTTTTTCTATATTTCTCACACTTTGATTATCGAATAATTACAAACCAAGTCGTATTTATATAACATATAGCCGTCATATGGTCAGCTGACATCAAAAAAGGTTAAAGCCGACTTGTACATTGGAGTCGTTTAGTTTAGCGTATATTTCTCCATCGATGTATCACTTTGAAAAAGTTTTATGCGAAGATTAGTAATGCCCAATTACGATGAGTGTGTGAATTACAGTGGTTTGGTGAAGCGTTCATTCCTTTTTCATCTATTGCTTTATGTATTTCTAGGATTTTTAAAATATGAATTTAGTGTATGTTTTTAGAGCTTTAGGTATTTAAGGTTTAGAGTTATATGAGCTTCTATGTGCATTTAGACAATCCTAGGGTTTTACTAGGGTTAGGGTTAGGACATCATATAAATTGGGTTTTTCTCAAGGAGTTAGGGGTAGGTTGGAAAGGATTTGCTTTATATATATGAATTATTCATAGAGTTCCATGGGCATTTAGACAATCTGCTCGAAAAAGCTTTAGGGAATATGCATCATCTTCATACTGTGACGGCAACATCATGCATCACAAGAGTATTTGACATCTTCAACAATGCCATATTGACATCAATGACAACCTTGATTAACATTTATTCATTTTGAGCTATCATTCTTAGACTTTGGTATATCCCTTCGGATTAAGGGGGGAATGTTAGACAACTAGTCCTTGGGTTAGTTTGTGTTAGGTAAACGGTTATTAGAGTCCAAGAAACCTAGGGAACTGATTCAAAAATTTCTTGATGTATTTATATGTGTACACATTGTACATCATTCTTTGAGACATTCATTAATATATTGTTGATTTTGTTTCCAGTCTGTGTGTTATGTGTCTTACATATAATACATTTTCTATTTCCTTAATGTCATTGGTGTGATCTTAATAGGAGTATCTCCAACATTTTCATTCAAATTGTTCTCTTTAGTAGTTCAAAGAATTGGTGAAATGTCATTTCCATTCCAATGAATTCAAGCAAGTGAAGGTTTCTCATAGGGCATCCCTTCGTGAAAGCTATTTCAAATATTTTTTCTCAATGCCACATTCTTCACTTTTTTTTTTAAGGGATCTCTACTATCAAACTTGGAGATGTCTATAGAAAACATCAATATTCTAATAATTAAAATCTTAGAATTTTATTAAAATCAATAATCTTATGTTATATTATATATAAAATATTATAATAAAAAATTATTAATAAAAATAAAATTTCATTAAGAAATTATTATATTAATTAAATTTATTAGTAAATATTTAAAATACTTTTCAAATAAATAATTTTTAAAATTAGATAGTATTTCATATTGGTTTTAACATGCACTTATGTTTTTATTTTATTTTATTTATGGGGCATAGAATAGACAGTGACATGGTGTTCAATTAAGGAACTCCATGGTGAAAGATCACTGGTTCAAAACCCCATGAGAAAAAATGAAACTATGCTAAGGGTTGGTGTGACCTAGGCTGGGTGTGAACCATAGATTATTTTGATGTCCCTTGAAGCGCCTAGGTCATAGTTACCCAAGTCATAGAGTAGGCATGCCTATCATCTCATGACTCACATGACCTAACAAGTAAAGAAAGAAAGAAATAAAATAAAATTTTATAATTTGATAGATATCTTTAAATTTTCAATTTTTAACAATATAGAATTTTCAAATTTTAGAAATAAAAAACTTTCAAATTTTATTAATATATATGGGTACCAATCATGTTACACGTCATTTTGTCACTATGACACTTAACCCTTAAATTGGATCTCTCGTCATCCATAAACATGTTTCAATTCACTCCTTGGAAAGTCAATAATCTAGAATCCTTGAAGAAAAGATGAATTTTGGGTAGCAAGGCCTTTTAACTTGTTTATTATGAATTGCGTGTTATTCCTATTCTATTTCTGCACATTCATAGTTACTTCCATTGAAACTTGCTCAAAATTGCGCTCTGACTTCCACTGTACACCGCACACATGAGTCAATGAAAAGTAAAAATAAAAAGTGAATTCTAGAAGCCTTGTTGGGAGAATATATCCCAACTAAAGCTTCTAAGTCATATCTATTTGATCCATACCCCTTACATCATGGAACTAATTCCCTTTGATCAAGGAACCCTAATCCCACTATTAGTGGATCTCATCCTTCTCTTTTGGATCTGAAACTTTTTCTACTTGGGCTATAAATTGAGTAGAAGCTAGAGGGTTAGGGGAGTTCAGAAAAGGTATTCTTATGTCATTGAATTTAGATTGGTAAGCTTATCATCCAAGGATATGGTTGGAGGAATTTGGGATGAAAATCATGACATCAAGGCAAAGGTTGTAAGGCTCTTATTTATATCTGAAATAATACAAACGAATCATTTTTTCCATTGTATTATCTTACTAAAATGATGAATGATTTATATTCCTCTTGTTTATTCATTAATATGATATCAATTTCTAATCTTCTTGATCATTATATTAATCTTGTTTGAGTTATTATATTTTATGTCCCTTTGATCTCTTTTATGTTTGTGATTTCAAGTCTTTTTAAGCATTGAGGAGTTGCATCAGGACAAAGCGGAGATCTCCATTAAAATTTTGCAAATAGGTAAGGGTTATATTCTCCTTTTATTTTATTTATGATTCAAAAAAAGAATGCTTAGAGAAATAGTTATTCATTTGTCTGTTTGTTTCTAGTTTTCCTTAGGAATCTAGGGAGATCGCTCTTGTCTGCAAGAGGGATTTTTCTGTATAACAATTTATTTATTATTTATTTCATAGTTTTTTTTTAATTGGTATCTATTGTTAGACACCTCATCCTTGGGGATTGTGTGAATAAATTTTCAATATATAAATAAAGAAAATATGAATATTTAGAATGGGAAATGACCTTGAAGATGAAACTCAAGACTAGTTCTTGTATGTTATATAGGTCTATTGTCATCAATGCAATTGAAATCTAATTTTGGGAGTTAGTCCTTAGCCTAACATGGTTCAAAATCCAACTTTAAACATTTTTAATTTCTCTTTGTATCTCCTTTTCCTATCACTTTGCTAGTTAACTATCACCCAACGATTTCTATTTCATTGGTTCCATATCATCCCCCACTGTATTTCCCATTTAAGGAACATATTAATTATACATGTCCCTCTAGATGATTCCCTTTCATTTCGTTCATTTCACTCCTTGAACTAGTGGGATTGACCACAAATTTTCTCTAAGGGTTTCAATTCATGTATATCCTCCTATGTATAGATAATATCGAGGGGAAGGGATTCTAAATATAGAAAATACTAAGTTGTTCATTTATAATAACCTATGATGTTTTAAAGGAAATTATTTTTCACTCTCTCCAATGGTTAATAGTTCATGAAATACTAGGCCTATCAATAAATCATTGTTGTCATAGATTTCCCTTCTTTTTTAGTTTTGATTTGAGACAGGGTGTCTCCCTCTCACTCGAAAGATAGATAGTGGTCATGCCATAAGAGATGAGCATCAGTTTAATGCCTCCTCTCCCTTTGGAGATGTCCAATGTTTCTTCATAGGAGATTATTTCTTTATATTTTTAATGTGGTGGAAATTTATTTGACAAGCAATATTCATATTATTGATTTATAACTAAATAATGTGTGAAATTTATTTCCTTTTTATACTACAAAGAATGAGAGAAATATATCCTTGAATATATTTGAATAAATATATATTATTATTGCAATATTCTTGCTTTTAAATTTTCCAACCTCAAATTAGAGATTTGTTGAAGTTACATTCTCTCATCTCAATTGTTGGAATAGTATTTACTAGAAAGGAAAACTAAAAATAATGGTCAAGAAATATTAAGCAAGCCCTCATATTTAATGAATTGTGGAAAGGAAATTTTCATGGTGATAATGAAAATACACTTGTCAAGCCCACATGAAGCAAAGAGATAACCATTTGAGAGAACAACGAAAACAAAGATTCTAATTAGGAAATGCTCTAATTATGCTTCTATTAGTGACGAGGTGAGTTATCATATAGTTCCAATTACAAGTTATTATGGTGCATTGAAAAATCTAAAAGATATATATGACTCACACTCAAAATTGGAACTTGTTCAATTGCTAGTCAAACTCTTCTAATTACCCCTTTGCCCCAACCTCAAAGATTAGAGACATCATGCACAATTTAGGCACCATTATAGTTAAAATGGAAATTCCTCTCACAAACTTTATCAAGGCCCTTTATCTTACATACTCTCATTATGTTGAACACATACTAACTACTATACAACTCAAGGCCATGGATTTTAACACCATAGTGGAAGAGTTAGTATAATGAGAGAAATATTCTAGGTGGAGGAAGACAACAACTCTATTCATCAAAGAAGCATTATGCCTTGATCAAAAAGAGAATAATCAAACTCATGATTCTCCTATAAGAAGAGGCAGTATAGGGGGATGTGGATGGAAATGATCATAGAGTTAGGTTTTAGACACCATCAAGGAGAAAGATATGATCTTTAGTGCATTTACTATGAAACAGTTGTTCGTGATGCATCCACATGAAAAATCCCTTGGGAGAGGATCAAGAAAGAACGCAAAGAAGAAAAAGGTAAAACACCAGACCCAACAAAAGGTGAAGTACATGGATTTGGTCATTACATTTTTTCTCATTACAATCTAAGAGTAATTGAATATTTGTTCATACTTCACTTATTTTTTTAGATATATATGGTTGCTTGATACATGTGCAACCTTCCACATCACCTTTCAAAAATACTTATTTAAAGCCCTCAAAACATGGCACCATTAGGTTTAAATTGTCTAGACATCCTAGTTTTCTTATGCATTATCTACTGTACATTATAGAGCTATGGGGAAACATACTATACCTTGTTAACAAAATTAAAAAAGGCTACTATATGCACATGTTTTATGGGAAAGTAGAGATATAAAAATCATCTTAGAACACATTTGTTAAGTAGAGGAAAATTGTTGAAGTTGCAAGAAAGATCCCATTTCTCCGAGAAATATGCATGCCTTTCTTAGTAAAATGAAGGTATATTGCCCTCCAATCTTCTATGAGATTCAACACTTGACACATTAATTATGACAATATTCATTTGTTGATAATGAATGGTGTTTCTGTTTTTCCGAGGAATATGAAGCAATGTGATGGTTGTATCCTACAAAATCATAACAAACATCCATTTCACAATTCTATTTGAAGAGAACATAGAAAAATTGCATCGATTCACTATAATTTATGTGGCATTGTTCATGCTCCTTATGCAAATGGAAATATATATATATATATATATATATATATATATATATATATATATATATATATATATATATATATATATATATATATATATATATGATACCATTTATTGATGATTATAGTAGGATATGTTAGGTATGTTGGTTGAGAAGTAAATAAAAATATTTTGAAACTTTGAGAAAATTCCATGCATGGATTGAAAATTTTACACAATCAAATGTTGAATCCATTCATAATAATAATGGAAACAAATATACTTCTAATGTATTTAAAAAATATCTTTACCAATATGAGATTCAACATCAAACTACTTTTCCCTACAATCCTTAGGAATTATGTAGCTAAATTATGGACGGGGCTATTTTGAATATTGTTCACTCCATGATATTTTTCAAAAAATCATTGATGTTTTGGGTTGATGCAGTTCTATGTGTAGTATATTTCAAAAAATATGTCCATCTCATGCTATCAAAAATAAGACTCCTTATGAAATGTGGTATGGCCTCATTCCTTCGATAAAGGATCTTCGGATATTTGGCTCCACCTACTCTGCCTTGTTCCTTAAGGAAAAAAGAAGAAATATTGATGCAATCTGTTGGAAATACATCTTCTTGGGGTATTCAAATACCAGCAAGTCCTATCACATTTATGATAAGTTAAATAAGAAGTTTTTTTTGTCTATAGATGTGATTTTTCTTTAATTTTCAAATGTTGACAATAATGTTGAGCAACAACTTGAGTGTTTGGGAATATTCAATCATGCAAAAAAATATCATTCTTTTGAGAATGATATTTGACATCTTGAAAGGGGGATCCATATGTTGGATTAATCTTATAGAATATTCTTTTGAAGCATCCCCCCCCCCCATATAGTTTTGTCCAATTCTTTAGATGAAGAAGACCTATTGAGTTATGTTATTGAGAGGATTAGAAAGCTAAAAATTGAAACAACCCCACATGAGTTAGTATAGAAACGTGGAATATCATTGAAATTTCCCCAAAAATGGTTCATAAAAACACTTGAAAATGTTCCTTCTAATGAGGTCTAAAAGTTGGGAACAATAAGTTTTACCAAAAAAAAAGAAGGTGATGTAGATAATTCTGATTCAATTGATGATATGGATGTTTCATATTATTACGAATTTAATTTTTCTACTATTTTTGAACTAAATTCATTTAAAGAATATTATTATCATTATGAATGGAAATAATAAATGTAGAGGGAGTATAATTCTCTCATAAATAATGGGACATGGAAGTTGGTGGACCCTCCATTGGGGAAAAAAACCAATTAGCTGCAAGTGGGTCTACAAGAACAAGTACAAATCAGGTGGATCAATTGACAAGAACAAATAAGGACTCGTGGAAAGGGGATTTGCACAGAAATAAATGTCAATTATGAAGAGACCTATGACCCCACAACAAAATTAGCCACCATCCATAAAACTTGTGCTTGAAAGCTCAGAGTAGATGGGAAGTTCATGAAATAGATGTCAATACTACTTTCTAGAATGAAGACTTGAAAGAAAATGTCGTTATGTCTTAACTATAAGGTTTTGTTGTGAAGAGACAAGGAAAAAAATGTAGGAAAACTCATCAAATCAGTATATGGCCTAAAATAAGCACTACAAGCTTCATGTGAACATTTGACTCGACCTATTATAAGATTAAATTTCAAACATTTTATGATGCAAGTATTTTTGTTAGGAAAATTGGAAATTTTTTTGTCTATATTGTGGTATATGTAGATGATTTTTTGACATCAAGGACAAATGAAAACTATATTACATGCATAAATAAAGAGTGTAAGAAAGTAATTGATATGAAAAAATTGGTACACCTTCATTACCACTTGGGAATTGAAGTGACCTAATATCCAAGGTATGTATTCATTTCTCCATAGGAGTACATCGGAGAATTGTTGAACAAGCTTGAAATGGCTAAATGTGATGCTTTGTCTACTTCAATGGAACAAAATATAAAGTGAAAATATAAAGAAGGGAATGAATTAGAGGATGCAACTAAGTAAATACAACTTGTGGGAAGTGTTATTCGCCTAACCTGTAATGTACTATATATTTAATTTATCCTTGGAATTCTTTCTAGATTCATGAAAAATACTTGTGAAAGACATTTGTTTGCTACAAAAATAGTTTGAAAGTAATTGGAAGGGACTCAATACTTTGGACTCAAATATTCATAGGTGGATAACTTCAAATTGATTAGATATTCTGATTCACTTTCATAGAGATAAGGAAAATGAAGTGTCTACATCAGGCTATCTTATGAATCTTGGATAACGAGATATCTCGTAGAGGTCACAAAAATAGCTAGATCTAACATATTCCATGACATGGGAAGAATATGTTGTAACAAAAAAAGCAAAAAAGGAGATTTTGTGGATGAGGAAAATTATTGATACATGCAGGAGAAACATGTGAACTCTACTCCCCTTATTATTGACAATATTATTGTAATTAATTTGTTCAAGAATCCTAAATTCCATGTTCGAATCAAACATATCAACACAAAATATCATTTGATTCAATATCATGTAGAGGCCAAGACCATTCATCTAAGACATTGTTCCACAAATGAGAAAATTGCAGACATTTTCCCCAAATCACTTGAAAGAGAGAAGTTTGAAAAATTCAAAATGATGCTTGGACTCAATAAAACCCCTTCATATTAAGGGGGGATTTTAGACACCTAATCCATAGGGATTAGATGAATAGCTCGTAAATATGTAAATAAAAGGAAATAGGAATAGTTAGAATATGAAATAACCTTAGAAGATGAAACCCAAGGGACCCTCCTATATATTATATAAGTTTACTCTCATCAGTGTAATAGTAATCCAATTTTAGAAGTTATTCCTTGGCTTGACACCTAATAAAGGTAAAATTATAATATTCATACATCATGGATTATCAATTACTTAAACTTTGATATTAAATACTTTTCTTGATATCCATTTTTATATAATGTGAAAATGAAATCATTTTTTTTATAATATCTAAATTAATTTTCTAAACCATGGTATTGGCTTGTCATTGTAGTTTTATTGCCACACTCTAATATAATGTTTTTTTTTTTTTTCATCCAATCCAATAAAAATTTGTCACTAATATTTATATTTAGATATTTTGGATTTCAATATTGTACATAGGGAAACTGAAATAAATTAGTATTTATATTATTTAAATTAATTTTATAAAACATGATATTGGGTAGCACCATCTAAATATTACTTCCTAGCTTTGACACAATGATATTTTATATTCTTACATAACCCAAGTTTGAATTATTTCATTAAATTCATCACATCAAATAACATGAGAACATACAAAACATTACCTAGTACTATGAACATTTAAATCTTATATCATCAACCATAAACCTAACAATGGACCAACAAAAGTAAGGTTATAATAATTACTCTCTTGTTAAGTCAAGATTAAATTATCATTCCCCATTAAATCCGAATTGAGATAAAATTATATCACCCTCTAAGGTATTTTAATATACCTAAATGGATTCAAAGCCTTGAAAAATTGCTAGATGTTTTAATTTTATGATACTTCACCATAATCCAGTGATATAATTCTTATATTGAGGGTTTTTCGCAGTGCCTTATATTAGATATCATTTTTTGGGATTCAACTGTGTTAAGTAAGTCATTCATCTATGACCATTTCCATGAGAGCTAGTCACAACTGACTAATCTCTCATGATTTTTGAATAGTCCACTTAGCACTCATTGCATTGGGTTATCATGATTTTTAAATAGTCCGCTTAGCACTCATTGAATTGGGTGATGCCCAAAGGGGTGATATAATGATTTTTAAGATCACTATTTCTTGATGTTTGAAATGCAATTTTTGAATGCACAAAAAGATAAAAGCATTGAAAACCCAAGTAGAGCACCTATTATTAAGATATTTAACAAACCCAAATCTAGCATTCCAATAAATTTTGATAATATTTTGACAAAAATTCATGGTACCATATTTTTGTATGAGTGAAATTCCAAATTCAAATTAATAATATCATAATAATATACTTTATGTGAAAAGAAAACCCATATATATATATAGTTGGACACCTAATCCTCTAAAAGTTGGTGTAGAAGGAAAACAAACAAACAAAAAATACAAGAGATGATAGTGAGCAACCCCGCCAAACCCACATTCTTCAATCTTATGCATATAAATATGCACCTCTATTTTAATTTCAGCACTGGCAATTTAAATCAATGCGGAAGCTAACTTTCTAAACTCATGCTTATTAAAACTCAAAGAATCAACCCAGATTCAATTTACATGCGGAAGCTTCACTATGTAAAAAATGGTTATCAAACCATATAAATAAACCAATTTCAAAAAATGTGAGTCAAATTAAAACTCAAATAACCCTATCATAAACCATGGCTAAATAACCTCCTGGCATCATAACTATAATGTAGAGTGTATATTCCAATCCATTTTATGGCTTTCACCCTATGGTTTTAATTTTAAACCATCCACATAAAAGTTCATCCACATGTAGACATCCCAAAGGCTCAACCTTTTCAAAGAGCTTAACCTTTGCTTTGATTAAATAACAATTCCAACCATACGTATATATGGTGTTCCTTTCATTGTGCATTCGATTTATACCAAGGCTTGAATTTACATTTTAAGCCCTAAGCATGACTTCGTTCTCACCATATCTATTAACATGTGTTCATGCATCCATTCAAACGTTTTGATGAGACTCACCTCACATATGGCCCACCTTCATTAACAATAGATCTGACAGTCAACAGCTCCTCGCGTTCTTCTTTCACGATTTGGATGGATATCCGACGGATATCGCGCAACACAACTGCGGACTCCTTAATCTCTCAAAATTACGTGATGAAAATGGTATTTAAATACCACTTAAGGCCGCACATCCATCATCTAACGCTATCGTGTTGTTTTCAGGAAAACAACTTACTGTTTATGAGCTACGCGAAACCCACTCTTTGATTCTAAAACCGCTTCTACTGTTTACTTGCTCCAGTTCCATTTATCGACTCAAGGTTCCACCTTCCATTAACTTCAACGCTTCTCTCAGCTTCAAATGACATTTAGAATACCATCAACTCAGAGTTTCGTTTACATGCTATGAATCGATTCCACTAATATCGATTCAACAAATAAAGCCCCGGTACAATACGCCCAATTCTAGATCTGAGATTTTAATTGTGGTTAATCAGATTTCCATTACTTCCGTCCTTCCCATGCATTGCTGGATAACACTGTTCTTTGTTGTCATCTGTCTTTTCAACATGAAATGATTCAATCTGTGCCTTCGTGCATTCCTACTATTCGATTTTACCCATTCGAATAGCTTTCAATTGCCTTTATTGTATCATCATAATTTCTCTCCTTTTAAACCCATCTTCTCTGCTATAATAATGTGGCTTTTATCGCAATCGTTATCAAATTAGACAAAAAGAGGTTCAGTATTCAATAATCAAATGCAGCATCACTTGCTTTCTTCATAACAAGACCAAAATGCATCGATTCCCTGTATTGTGACCTTAACATGCAATCGAATCGATTTTAATGGTGTGGTCAGATAATAATTCAACCTTTATCATTAGAAAATCAGAGCTCAGTTCCGCTGAAGCACAGAATCGAAGATTTCGGTGATTCTTTCTTCACACAGGGATTAATACCTATAATTCGATCTGAATTTCAAAAGGACAAGGTTCTTCCTCTTCATAGATGTGGATATACATTGAATTGCCATTCAAATTAACACAATATACATATGACTAGCAATTTCAAACAGAATTGAAACCCTCCTTCATACAGTGAACACATCAATTCGATTCATTCCCAATGTCTTACACAGAGACATCAAATTCAATAAGATTCCAACGTGGTTCCAGTTTGGCTTCTAGGAATCCAAATAATTCCTTATATAACTCCATATAAAATCAATCCAATTCAGAATGCATTCAACTGGTTATACATAAATTGAGACATGTAATTAATTGCTACACCAGAATCGATCCTTCTAGTGATTGATTCACCCTGATTTGTACTAATTTTCCCAATAAGTATAAATCACACCGAGCCCAATAAAATGAATGTGTATTCTAAATCCACAATTAGTCTTTCCATAGCAACAAGTACCACATCATTCCTATCGAAGAATTTTATTCACACTGGTTCTTATACAATTACTTAGTGGAACTCGAAACCATTCACATAGGATTAAAATCAAATAATACTCATGTAATACTGGAATAGATTCTTCATATATGCAGATGAAATTACTTACAAAAGCTTCTTGACTGTTGGCCTGATCTTCAAATCAAATGGCCTTTCTACAACTGCCCGTAGGCTTACAGGAACAAACCCCTGTTTGCCCAAACCTGAAGCACTCACACACTTTGCAGCTCTCTAGATATGTATGCCCAATGCCTCTGAGGCTTATTTATACAAATTAATAATAAATTATTCAGCTCCCTTAACGCTCAACAAAACTCTTCAAATTCTTGATTTCCTAAATCTAGACTAAATCCCTAAATTTGCTGAAACTAATTATCTCTTCACATTCCTTACTAATCAACTTCCCCTCATGTTCTCCAATGATTTGGGAACATTTACAATTCCTCACTATATTTATTCAAAATACTAATAATTACATAAGAATTTAGAAACATAAGAACCCCCTATGTCTATGAAAATACAAAGTATTTTATTTCGCCTAATGGCCCTGCATCAGACTCCCAAGGTTAAAATTTACCATGATCTCCTGATCATGTGTTTTCAGTCCTTTCCTTCCTGGATCCCACACTTTATTCTGCAACTGATCATCTGCTGCAATATTCTTCTTCTGCAGTCTTCGAGGCTTCCATATCTTATTTTTCCTTGTTCCACTGGCTGCACTTTTACATTCTCTTTCTATCTTTCTTTTGCTACTACTTCTGCTTCTTTGTTTTCTTGCTGATGTGTTCTTCTTAGACACTTTCACCATCAGCCTTCTTATCAACTCAATTTCCTGATCTAATTTATCTTCTGACTGTTGGATACTGTCTCCCCTTGATTGCTGAACTTCTACTTCTTCTTTTACTCTGGATCTTGCTCTCAATTGCTGAACCCTTGCATCTACGCTTGCTTCCACCCAATCATCCATACCCTCTTGTTTTCTGCAATAGAAAAACTCTTCCTTATTGTCACTTATGACAATTTCTTCTTCATCTGATTTCAACAATTCCTTGGACTGGTATCTAAATTGCCAGTCACTGTCATCATATCCTTTCTTCTCCTGGACTAAACATCCATCAATACCTGCAATCAATAAACAAACATCAAAGTTACAAAATCTTTGTGTCTCTTCCCGTTCCTCTAGCAACACTTCAATTTGCTGCTCTGATATTTCTTCCAGCAACACTTCAATCTGCTGCTCTATCATCAGCACATCAGTATGCTGATTCCAATCCTTCAAATGATTCTTGGGACTATCAGTTAGTCTCTCCTCTGCATCATCCTTTTCAAGGATGTCTCCCTGCACTGGTCCATAAAAATGAACCTTTTCATCTCCACTCAATTCTGCATTTACAATCTGAACATTTATCCTCTGTGTTTCTATACTCTACTCTAGAATACTCAACTCATGCCACAAATCTATCATCTCATCTGAGAGAACATTTATACAATCTTCACTATCTTCACAAGTGAGGTTTCCTACTGTCACCATCTCTTCCTCTGTCATCAGAACATAATTCTGATCCTAAATCTCTACAATAAACTCAGTTATTTGTTCATTACGTTTTAATTGGCCATTTAATAAAAAAAATTTGTCATTATCAGCATTAATAACAAATTGATCATCATCAAATACAACTGTTGTATCTTCATTGAAACAATTTCTTTCAATAAACAAGGATTTTATGAATTCCTTTTGCTGCAGTAACTCAATCTGATCTTCATCTGAAAGATAATAATCATCATATGTGACTTGGAAAGCTTCAGCTTCACTCATTACAGTTTCATCATATGAATTGTTTACTTCAATACCTGCATTCACACACAACTTGTCAGTTTTAAACTCATAAGACCCCATGGTCTCAATTGATGATTCAGTCACCAAGTCCTCCTGTTGCTCCAAGCCTTCTATAAATTTCGAAAATTCTTCAATGGCCTTCTCTTCAGTCTTTTCAAGCTGTCCAATTGATTGCTCAATTCCCAGCTTCTAGCCATCATCATAAGTTAAATCTCCTCTGCTTCCAATATGTTGGAAAGGAAAACTTTTCCCCAACTGTGCATGGACATTTTCAAAATATCTAGCTGTCTCATTTTCCTCCTTAGTGAAAACATTAGCAGTTTGTCCTTCTCCATATGTTTTTCCTGCAAACATACAAAATTTGTCAGATGTAAAGCCATTTCACCTCTTGGTCTTGCTTGAATTTTCAGTATTCAAGTCCTTCTCCAAATACTCAATCATTCTGAGTAATCTCTCTTTCTACTGAGCATGTATCATTTGCTCTTTTTTCATCTGTAGCCTGTGCCACTTTACTTTCTTCTTCATGAGCCAACCAACTCTCTGGCTCTCCTCTTTCATCATTTGCAATTTGTTGAACTGTTCCCTGATCTCAGCTACCTCTTTCTCATACTATTCCTTCTTCCACTGTCTCTGTATGCCATCTGTCTTGGCATCCTCTTTCTTCATCTTCATTTTGTTGTGGCCTCTCTCAGAACCTCTGCAATATCTACTATGACTATTAGTAGTCATCTTCTCCTTCATGAGTTCTCACTCATTCATCATGGCTACACTGAAACCTCTGCAGTAAAAAGTCCTCCTTGTCACAACTTACCTCACCAATCCCTTCCTCTAGATCTGGTCTTTTGGCAAGTACAGGTCCACTATGTCTGGAACCTCTTGAGCATTCTCTCTACTCCTTCAGGCTTCACTCCTCTACACCCTTTCAAGAACACAAATTTTCTTTTCAACCAACCTCTGTTGGAATTTCTCCAGGTTCTGCCACACTCTCTTCTTCCTCTTCAGAGACCTTCACTAGCTTCCTTCATCACTGCTTTTCAAAGCTGTGATCTCCTTTTGCTGAGATTCCTTCAATTTCCTGCAATATGAATTCTGCAAACAATTCTTTAAACCAAAGTTAAATAATGCTCATCAACTCACCTTCCAATATCCCTGTGTGATATTGTTGTTCCCCTCACCTTCACTGCATCTATGTATGCTGCAATCTTTATCAATTTCAAAAATCTGATCCTACTTCATTACACATGCATTAATTCAAAAAACTTGAACCTTCAAAAAGAGCTATTCCAAATCTGATACCACTTGATAGCAGGTTGCCCTGCTATATACCCACAGTCTCACTCTCAGATGCAATTAACAATGCATGTTTAATTTTTAAAATCAAAGTGGTCTAATCTGGGCAATCTTAAATAATATAGGCAGAAGCTTTTATATCTCAAATCATATTTTTGAGATATTAAAATAAAATTCCTATGGTTATAGAACCACCATCTCAACACAGAATTATAGTCTCCACTCTCTATGCCTGTAGAATGCATTTTCTAATTTTCAATCCATTAACATGCTCCTCTTGGAAAACTTATAAAATGTGGATGCTTCTTCTTTTTAATGGTTTAAAACCATACAACAAAGTCCTCCCTAGCAATTCTTTCACCAAGGGAATCTACTTCAAATGTCTCGGTTCAATTTCATTTATCAAATTCATGGAATTTGATTAATGAAATAAAAGATATATTAAAAATCCTTCACTAAAATATCGACCCTTGCAACAATATTACAAGCTCTTCGAACTGTTCAAGTCAACCTTAAAGATGGTTGAATTCATTCTTGGAATCATGCCCTCACCTTTTATCAAGGTTTACACCTTCAAGCACAATGTGCGTTCAAACCAAGTCGACACCCTTGGAATCGATATGCGGACCCAAAGATTTATACAATATTGAAAATTGTGATGTTTATAATTAATATTTAAAACACCATTGGCCCACATACATCAACACTGGGAGAATACTGCCACATAAAACTGGGCCCATACCTTGATTATCCTCTGTGCAGTTTCTAAGGTGAAAACCGTTCATTTCCACACAACTCAGATCAGATGGATATCGCGCGATTTTTCTCCTAAAACATTAATGCATAAAATTTACGCAATATGAGCAGTTTTGTGAGCCTGACGTGTCCAAAACTTATTGGATCGCATTCTTTTTATCAATACCACTTCTTGGCCAAATTTTCGCACGATACAGCTAGTATCCGTTTCCAAAACGTCTCAACTTTCAGTGAACTTAGAATGTGTTTAACTCTGAATTCCAACTGTGATTTAACTTGTTCCTTCCGAATGCTTCCTCTGCCTTGATGCTATGGATTTTATCTCTCACGATATCAAATTAAACAACCCGAATTCAATATGAGGTCAAACACATTCAACAACCAGATGCTGAGACCACTCCATAATACCGCCTTCTCTGCTATAATACTACGGCTTTGATCATAGCCAATACCAATTGAAACGGCCAGAGGTTTAATGCAAGACTCAACAGATTCGATAATCATATGTTGATGCCGCTTGCACTCTTCATTGAGAGGGTCGAAATTCACCTATGTCTCTCGGACCACTCACATAGGATTAAAATGTCGTTGTTCACAAACAGAGGGTATGGTTCAAATGGCCCTTCTACAACTGCCCGTAGGCTTACAGGAACAAACCCCTATTTTCCCAAACCTAAAGCACTCACACACTCTGCAGCTCTCTAGATCTGTATGCCTAATGCCTATGAGGCTTATTTATACAAATTAATAATAAATGATTCAGCTCCCTTAACGCTCAACAAAACTCTTCAAATTCTGGATTTCCGAAATCTAGACTAAATCCATAAATTTGCTGAAACTGATTATCTCTTCACATTCCTAACTAATCGACTTCCCCTCATGTTCTCCAATTATTTGGGAACATTTACAATTCCTCACTATATTTATTCAAAATACTAATAATTACATAAGAATTTAGAAACATAAGACCCCCCTATGTCTATGAAAATACAAAGTATTTTATTTTGCCTAATTCCCCTGCATCAAGAGACCTCGAAATATGGAATGTCATATTATAAATTATAAATGTATATGTTGGTTAATAGATATTCATGTCATGTTTATACTTTATCTTTGTCTTGGCCATTGGTGTATTTAACATTGTGTGAACCACTTCTTTTTCTTTGTGGCTTAGTGTAAAGCTACAAGACCTGGGCATTTTTTAAGCATGTCAGCTCTACCTTTGTTCAACATTTATGCAGGCTGACACATTTGCACTAGTTTTAATTCTCCCCACCTGCGTTTCTAAATGTTGCTTGCAAGCAGCACCACACTTTTCATTTCTGACATATAGTTCTTAACATTACCGCTCTTCCCACAGCGCCTCTAACTCTCTCGACCCTCCGACTCTGTTGTCATACCATACTCCGCCCTCATACCTCTCCTGTGGCCTCCAGATGTCCATAAATCTACCCTGTTGTTGTTGGCTACACAGAGAGTACATGATATAGGAACCAGGCATAATCGTCTGCTCTGAAGGTCGTATTTCGCCTGATCTCCTCACCTAGCTTCTCTTTGTGCACCTTCATCAGAGCACCCACAGAAGCATATGTTCTAGGTTTCTTCAAAGCCAGATTAGAAATCCTGGCTTGATCATTGTTTCTCTTCTGTTCCAAGCCTCCTCTACACTCATGGTGATTGCAGTCCCCTCCCACTATATCCACACATACTTCCTCCCTTCCTATCATTATACGATGCGCTTTGCTCCATACAGATCTCCCTCCACCATATCGATTCCCTCCTCAAACAACACCACAACATCTCTCAACTACACCCTCCAACCTCGTTGCCTACTCGCCTTCCCTAGCTACGTACCTCACTGCCTCTCAGACTCACCTCACCTCCCCACTTGTGTACCTCGCTTCCCGATGGCAACCAATATTTCGTATGCTATAGGCCCATTAATGCGGTGGGCAGTGTATCTGCCACCGCATTAATGGGTTGATACATATGAAATAAGCATTTCCCTTCCCGATGACTCTCTCCTCTACTACTATAGTGGAAATCTCTATCATTCAACACGCTCAAGAACTCCTACCCAACGACACGTGTGACGCCCACAACAACTATCGATGGCCCATCCTCCCTCCACCCCATTCTCACCAATATGTTAGGAGGAAACCTCATCCTCGCCCCTGGCATCAATCTGAGGCATTTGCATTTTCCCCACATTTGTCTGCCATTGTCATCGATCGCACAATCACACTGTAACAATGCTCGGAAAGCTTATGAATTCTAGGCGACTGACATTGCCATCGTTGATCCTGATTCCTTTGAAAAATGAATCCCTATAACCTAGGTTTAAGATTTAAAAAAAAATTGAGAGTGATTTTTGTAAATCCAAGTTATAGTTATTAAATTTCAATATTTTGGATAGAGGTTTTTGATGGTGCTGAATCCATTTTCACTATCATGATTCAAACATTACTATTAGAAAATTTCTTAAAATTTTATCTGAATTCCAACCACTTTTGACCGTCCAGACAATTCCTCCACCTCCATAAACAACTACATTTAAAAACTTTTTTTACCCTGTGCTTTCACCATTCATCTAAGTCTAAGTTTGACTAGTATGTTGTGTGTTAATTTTTTTAATAATTTTAAAAATACGCTTAAGAGGACCGATTTAGGAAGATCGATTTTTATATGAGTGGAGTTTTTTTAGGAGGATGTATGGAGGATTCATATACACATTGGAATTTTATTACCATAGGAGTGTATGGTATATAATATATGTATATGGTATGAAAGAAAGGGAATACGTTGATGTTTTTGAACACCATATGTTATATGGGATACTGTTTATAGGAACATGGTATGTGGTATCTTTGTTTGGATAGTCATGAATTTGTATGGTGTAGGGAGGAGTATTGAGAGCCTACACTCTTAGTTAAAGATTTTTTTTTTTTTTTAAGACAATTAATTATTTATTTTATAAAGACTTACAATTCAATTTTTGTTGGAGTTACTTTATGGTGCAAAAATATCTCAACTTTTTCTGGATCACGAATCATTGCACGTGTTTTGACCCCTAGATCTGTTAATATTGCCACTATAAGCTCACTCAATACACTATGTTTCTCTTTTACAATGTTGTATGATTCCTCTATACAACTATACACAAAGTGCAAATGACTGAGGCATATTTAATATGTTATAAAGAATGACATGTTCTAGTTGGAAACAATATATTATTTAATGAATGTTTATGTTTCCATTATATATTCAATGATAGTTTGATAGGGAGTCAGTATTCTTCAAATTTTGGAATCTTCAAAAGTTGGGGTTTGTGTATTAGGATTATTGAGCATTCATTTTTGCTAAGATAATGGCTAAAGTTGATGAAATATTAGATTTTTTGAACACTCTAATACCCTCCACCATTGATGATATGGTAAATGTTAATAAATACACTATTTTCGACAATAAATTCTATTTGCAAAATGCATGTGACAAGATTGAATTTTTGCAGCTTGAATCTCCACTTCAACAAGATGAGTTACAACAGAAAAGGAAGTGTTCTGAACTTGTTTTTGTTCATAATAATCCCATTTTAAGTCAAAATTTGACTATAATCAATAGCCAAAAAAATTTTAGATCACTAACCCCACTGCAAGAGTAGATTTAAATGCAGATGCAAAATTTTAGTTTGCACTTGCCAATCCCATAATATGCCCTTAAGAAGACCTTATCAACAAAAAAAATAAAACTGGTCTTGGATATGACAAGGATGTGTCCTTTCATATTCTAGATTACTCAAATCCCATCCAGTTTCAGAGTGTTGGATTCATTTATGACAATTAACCTTTAGTTGTTCCAGATAATGGTCCTATTCCACAACAACCATAACAAATTGATAAATTCCAACATTGTGACTGAGTTGGCCATATGAAGATCATTACTATCTTCATTCGTGTCAGCTCTACTATAAAACCACTCATTCTTCAAACATTTGCCTCAAAAACATGCCTCCTACAAGAAGAAAGATTCATCTTGGATGGATCACTTCTTGGCAATGGGCATCAACAACCAAGAAGATATTTCAGTCATATGTTAGAACCTCTTCTAGAATATTAGAAGACCTTGCAGTTAAGTTTTCTCCATCATCTCACATTGTATTTGACAAGGGGGGGGGGGATGATGGTCGTCTACAAGCTTTAAAGCCACATCAGGAAAGCCTAATCCACAACCCTCCATACCAGATTCAAAGTTGTAGGCAGAGACACAACAACTCAAGCATTCCTAAGCCATAACCTGCCATACTAGATTCAAATTTGTAGCAAAAGAATGAGATGCCCATGAGTATGCCTTTGGTTGGTGGTAATCATTAAACCATTTATGTGAGGTTGAGCTTCTACCTCTTCAAAAAATTGGGGACACTTCCTCTAGCAGAAGACTTCAACATCTTGCCCATTTTGGAGGAGTTCTAGGAATTGCATTTTAGGTTAAATCATTTTGAACTTTAGCATTTTTTTTTTACATGAAGGAGATATTAAAACAAGGATCGTAGTTCTTATTCAGATAATAGTTTTAGTTCTTGAATTCTAAAGGAATCCTCGTATTGGTCTAATGGTTAATTTAAGGGATTGTAATGTGAGAAAGAGGATTTTATATAAGCGTTAATCTTGATTCATTTTCTTCCTTAATAATTTTGGGAAAAAGAAATCTTGAAAGGTTTAGGAAACACCTTTGGAATTTTTGTGAAGGTTTCATAGTTAGTAAAAGTAGAGAAGTATACATTTTAGGCAAGAATTTTGGCTTACAACCATTGTTCAGAGATGACCCCAAAAATGTAAAGAACTCCCCAATCAAACTTAGAAAGGAATAAGACAACGATGAATTCACTAATATTGTGAGCAAGAGAAAGTCAAGAATGAATTGAAATAGACGAGTGAGTAGGGAGGCCAACGATATAACAAACAGTTTCCATGCAATATGAAGGTTGTAAGGGGAAGGATCCAAAGGTGAAGGGCCCTTATATCTAAATATGTATAAAGAGAAGAAGACAAAAATAATAAATCAACTCTTGGAGCTCACAAGTGAAGGAAAAAAATGCAATTGGCCTAGAAAATATAAATAAGCATGAAGGAGGTATACATTCATGAGGCATACAGAGGGGCATATACCTAAAAGAATTAAAAAAAGGATAATGCAACACAACAGATAGAACAATAAGATATGGAAATATACATTCCAAACCTAATAGCACATGGTGAACAATAATAAAATAATATGTTATAAAGGCAACTATGAAAATTGCATAACAATCTCAAAGGAAAAGGTATAGGTAGCAATCCCACACAAAGTTCAACGTCGTCAAGCTAACTAGAAATTAGGAGCAACCCACCCAAAGTGTATATAAATAAGACATAAAGGAAAAGAAGAGAGTAAGAAAACCAACCTAGTACTAGAAGAACGATGCACTCTTCTAGTACACTTAGGAAAAACCATTAGCCTTTTGTAGAAGTACTTTCCCCCAACCTAATTTTTAAAATAAAAGTTATGTCATGGAATATGGGAGGTATCAATTGACCTATTTGCTTCCATGGATATTCCACTAGGAAATTTGTCAAGGCAGATCTACTAAGATGTAATAGAAAATCTAAAATCTACACTATAAGGTTTTATTTCTCCTTAGATTTCTAGATCTGTTAATTATTGTTTATGCATGCAAACTATAATTATGTGAACTAGTGAGCTAGTCAGCCTACCAAATGTCTAGCCTACTCAATTAAAAATTCTATGGGGTAGATTTTTCTATTGAATTGAATGTTTTTATAACCAAATACAAGTGGAATCAACTCAAATAATGCTCATTAACATGTTCTAAAAAATAGAAGAAAAGTACTACTACTTTACTACAAGGGACTTCTAGAAATTCTAGATTTGTGAACTAGCAAACCAATTCAAGTAGCTCAATGATGAATATGAATTTTCAAAGTTGTTGTAAGGATGAATCATGCTTGTGAATATTTAAATAACCTTCAAAAAAACTCACTTTAATCATTTAACCAATATGACCTACAACAAAAGAAACATGAATAGTAAATGCATAAAAAAGAGATGCAAGTGAAAAAAAGCATTCAAAGGAAATAAATAAATTGTACAAGAGGGATATGAGTCTATTGAGATGCCCAAGCCCAATGAAACTCAGATTCATATGAAGGAAACCAATCTTTAGAAGCTAAAAATGACACCAAACTTCATTATTTGAATCGATCCAAGTACATCCTTACTAGAAATGAAAGTGGAGCAGCTAAATAACAAGTTTTCTACACAAGAAGACTAAGAAATGCATGCCCCTAGAGGAAAATTATAATTATTACTTATGAAAATTGACGAGGAAACATTATCCTTAAAAGGAGGATTTTTTCCCCTCCAAATCCCTCAAATAGTGGATCTGGTTCCCAACATTAGGAATCTACGTTAAATGACAGGGAACACATTCCTAGATTTTCTCAATCACTGGAGCTCCATAATTTGTCCAATAATTTCATAATATATTTTTAATTTAATATCCAATATTGATCCAACTCCTTTAGCAGGGATCACACCCCTAGATTATCTCCTCCTCCAAATCTTCATAATCTTCCCAATATTCTCACAATATTCTACAAAAATAAATTATATTAGGAACATAGTATGCAATCATCTCTAAATCTTCATCATGACATATTAAAGCTAAAAATATGCCATCTAATGCAAAAAGAGAGATTTAATGTCTGAAGGATGGTCAGATGGGCCTTAATTTGTGTCTAATTTGGAGGCTCATCAGTATGCTTGTAGAAACTCTCGTGTTGTTTTTGTTTAGTACACTCGTCTAGGGATGAATTTTTCTCTTACTAACTCTTCTATAGGATGATTTTCTCTTAACAAGTGTAAAACATACTTATTGTTGGAATTGATCGATTTTTTTGGTTTGGTTGACACTTACGAGTAAAATTTTGGACTTTCCCTTATGGATGTTGATGGTGAAGTATTTTCCATCCTCGATGAGGTGGTATTTGCTAACTATTTTCCTGAATATTGCATCCCACATCTACATATAGGGACTTCTAAACACCACTCCACATACATCAAGGGGAACTACATATATTTATACTTCATCCATAAAATTAACATTAATAAAAAATATTATTTTACATTATTTGGTTACCTTTATTTCTACATCCTTATTATCCATCCTGATGGATATGGGATTGAATGATCATGAAATTCCAATCCTAATTTATTTATCAATATTTCTAAAATGAGATTAAGCTATGATCCTAAATTTAAAAAAGAATAAAGCTTTGTGATATTGACCTTTATCTTTATATGGAAGAGTCAGGGGTTTTCGTTCCCTCCATGTTGTTAAAGGATCCTTAGATTCACCTCCTTTTTTACTACTTTTCAAAAAATATTCTCACCCACATCCAAATTTCTTTGAACCTGGGAGCTTGAATTAGTGGCGATGGGATACTTCCAATTTTCATCTTTATTTTTGTTATTTAGGTGAAGTTCTAGATGAAACTTCGAATAATTCTTCTATATATGATGATCATTGCTACAATGGTCATAATGATTACTAGGATATTCACACTGGTGTGTTGTGGTTTCCATCATCTTATTCCTTCCCCCTTTCCACTTATTTACCTCCTTAGAAGAATCACGGTACTCCTTCTACTTCAATCCACTTGATTTCCCTTTCTTTTGGCCTATATTCTCTAGGTACCATGGCCCTTTACCTATTTTTAGTGCTTGTTTCTCCCATCAAAATAATCCAAAAAGTATAGAGAGATTTCCTTTGGGTGTGACCCTTAAAACAGAGGAAATTGGATTCAATAGCATGGGGGAATATTTATGCTTCTAATTCTTGTGGAATATTAAGAACTAAATACCTATTAATAATGAGGAAATGAATGACGAAAAATAATTTGAGGAGATGGATAGAAGGAAAAAGTGACCTAAGAGAATATATATATAAATACAAATACCAAACCAACATTTTTGAAGAGTGTCAATCCACATGTATGGTAGGAATCATTGATGATTATTTTGGAACAATAGAAGCTTGGTCAAAGAATACTACTTCTAGGAAATTCAAAATGGTCATTCAAATTTTTTTTTTTAGATGATGCCTACAAAAAGGAACGCATATTAGGTAAACACAAATGATTTCAACAAATAAAGGTCACTTTGTTGGATAAAAGATAAAAAAATGCCATGTTTATTGGGAATATCGCATTGACACTTTATGTTTCCTTTTTTATGGTGTGGAAACAAAGTGAGTATTATCCAATTTCATCATAAATCAAGTGATAAATATAAATGGAGGCTTTGCTTAAATAAAGGAAAGTAAATCACAATATAAGACATGTATCCCCCTTTTTACTTTCAAAACATGAGGTTTTTATATAATTTCTTTCGCTATGTTCAAAATAATTTGAGAATATAAAAATGTCTTTTTACATATGTAATAATAATTGTTTGTTTTCCATATCGCCCATTTATGAACAAACAAAGAAAATAAAAAGGAAACTAAAAAAAATATTTCATTAACATTTGCAACAAATGAAGTTATCCAAAGTGATCCATCCCAAAATAATCAATGTTCCAACCAACATGAAGGTCTGTTACAAATTAAGGAAAATAATATTATTATTTGGCAGAATCGAGAAAAAATAGGGTTGTTACGGAATCTTTGTTTCTTTAACAACCTTTTAATTTTAATAATAAAAAAATAATAGCACATAGCTTGATATATTCAAGGCTGGAGCACAGAAAAAAATAAAATATTATTTAGAATCTTTTTGATTATCAATATCTAGGGAAATTATGACTTTAACCTATCATTACTTCACTACAATGTGTGTATCAAAAACCTTTGATTTGTTAACTGACCTAGTAGAATTTTGTTTACAATATGATTCGATAGCTCGGTGGGAAGCCTTGATTATTTCATTTTATTTCATAAGCTGACTAATTTTATGATTCAATCGAATACAATTAACAAGAACTATTGATTCCAGTATAAATCTAAGAATGCTTTAGAGTTAGAAAAACTACGAGGAGACATTTTAACATTATCATAGTTGTTCGGTTCAAAATTACCACGATCTAAAAAATCTTCAACCTTAGGTTTAATTTTATTAGTTTTCAGCTGAAGTGAAGCTTCCAAATCTACAAACACCTCCTTTACAGGAGCATTTTTGTGCTTGCTTATGCTAGGTCGAGTGATTTTTCTTTGCATTTTCTTAATTTTGGCCTGAGATTGAGAACTATGTTGTGCCTGACTGATATTTTATTTGAATGCATATTATAGAGACAAAGGATCGGGTCGAGGGTTAGCCTTGCAAGGTTTCATTTTCCTTTTATCCTTAAACTCCTATTTTGTTTTACCATGATAGACATCAGTGCCTTTCGCCACACTTGTGGTTAAGAGAACATGAGTGGGTTTAGGGTTTTAATCCCTATTATCCTCATAGAAACAAGGGTTTTCCTCATAAAATGTTTCTTCAAATTCATTGTGTAGTGAATGAGAAGAAGGTGACTTAGCATGATAATCCAGAAAAGTATTAGGTGTAGAAAGATGTAGTGGTTCAGATTCTCTAGGAAGTTTTGGTTTGTAGAAACTATTGTGACACAAGAAATAATCCCATTGATCCCCGAGTTTTTCTAATATGTGTTTAACTAGTATACAAATAAGTCTATGATGTAAGAGTGACCATTAAGAATTTTTGTGTCCTAAATGATAAGAGTGAGACATTTTAGTTAAACCCTTATGCAAATAGAAATGAAAATTGAGTTTATGGATAAGAAACTCCATTAATAGCCTTATATGGTAGATAAAAACCAAACTATAACATCCTTCACAGGTAAAGTAATGACACAGTAACAATACCAAATTATTCCATTTGGGGTTCAAAGAAGAAATAGGAATACCTTTTACATGATATTCAAAATCCTTGCTAGCAAGAAGTTTGTTCTAGGGAATATTGCACACTCCATAATTTTTTGACAATTTTTATTCTTGGAGAGGGAGATGTGTGGCTTTAGTGATAAAATCGACATCCACAATAATTTATGTATCTCTCACTTGGGATTTCTTTCCATTGAATGAAGAGTAAAATTATACTACAACCACCTTACTTTATCCTTGAAATACCTGGAGAAATTCCCACCATCCAATTGGGAAAAACAAGTTTATGCACTCATCATAAGCTTGAACCATTTCTATCCTAATGTGTTTTGACCAAATAATGTGATCCATGGCTATAATATTTGAGGTTTTTAATCAGATTCTAAATAAAAATTGAGAGGGTAAGTATGGAACATGTGGAAGACACCAAAACCCTAGCTCATGGTGGAGAAAAAGAAAAAATGAGTGAAAAAAGGAAACAAAGGAGGGTTAGTTTGGTCTAAAACCTAGAGATTATTTCAAAGATCAATAATCAATGGTATGTTATAGGAATAATAATGGTTATGAGGTGAAAAAAATCATGGATGATGTATTCGTTATATATGGCATCGATCGAGATAAACATCATCGACAAGAATGACATATGACCTACAAGAGTACAATAAAAATCCTAAAACCATAACTCAAAATCGGAGAGCATCATATCTCATCATTGTAAGCTGAAAAGTTTCATATCTTTGTTCTTCCATCACCTTCTACTCAAAATTTTCCAAAAATAAGATAACATTCCCCATTCCATCAAAAAATGGAAAGTCACGCCCCTTCGTTGTGACACAACGAAGCTATTTGTTAACTCTGTTACATTTCTTGGTAGATACTTCATGCAAGAGGTTATGCCAATGCTTCATTTCTTCATTGAAGTCTAAAACACACAAACTATCATGCTCCTAATATATTCGACCATCTGCGGTGGGGTTAATCCAATCTTCATCCTGCATAGTAAGCTTATAGACTGGATCAGTATCAACATCCCCATATTCATGCTGGAAAATCTATGTATAGCACACACCTTCCAAGGGATCCAATGGTACAACAACCCTAGTACCACTCATTTCAAATACCATATTCCTATTCTTTAGGATGATTATAACGTCCATGTCATAAGCCTAATCAAATCCAAGTAGTGCAGGATACAGATTTCTATCGTCAACGATCTTAGTAACTTCAAAATCAACTAACACTCTTGTGCCATCAATATCTAAGTTGATACCCTCCATTCATCTGATAGGAATGATCTTATGTTGATTTTCCATCCTCAGCTGAATTGACGACCATTGCAGCTTAGGCCTTCCCATACGTTCCCAGGTATGTTTTCGAATAATATTGGCATCAAATCCCAGCTCCAGAATGACTTGATCCATCTCATAATCTCTAATTTGCATAGTTAACCACATCTCCCGGCCGGTTCTCTTCTTATTTTTGTATACTTTATTCACTGTGTGTTGTTCCAATCGCGGCTCCACTTTACTAGCACAATTATATATCAACTCTTGTAACCCTTATACAGCCTTCTAATCCCTTAGTAAATGCATACATGTCTGCAAAAAGGACGCCAAGATGGACGCATCAGATTCCTTCACTTCAGTATTCTCCTCAGGCTTATTCTTTAGTGGAAACAGTTGTCTCCTCGCAGTTTATGTCGAAGCTTTAGGAGTCATAAATGTCTTCTTCGCTTCCACGAATGTCTCTTTCTCACATTGTATATTGATCAGATCATTATTATTTTCATATTTCCAGACCCATGTCTTCGTCATAGGGTGCTTTCCTTCCGTGCAGTCTTCTCCATTGTTCACATCGTTGCCCGTTACTATGTTAATGCTTGGATCTACCTCACACAATTCAACTCTCATCATTTGTATGTTCTAAGCTGGCTTCTAGTTGCAATTTTCCTGCATTTTAGCTAATAAAGCAAGGAGATCCTCTATTTCATGATAAAAAATGCTACAATACTTACAGGAAACTACAGTGGGATTCTAAAAATCCTTAGAAAAATGTTCATGTTGTATGCAGTTGTAACATATGATTTTCCCTCATCCATGTCCAATGCCTCCTCCTCAGCCATGCCCTCAGTCATTCAAACCTCCTCATATTGTTGGCGAAATCAGAGCTTGACACCCTTCTACTTTCATTATATATGCACCAATACTATGCTGCATCATTAAATTGTAGATTCGACAATGTTGTTCATCATGTCCAACCAAACTGCAGTAGTTATAGAATAATTTCTTCAGCGATCTGGAAATTTTTGGAGGTTGAATTCTTGGCCTCCAATTCAAGCTTACCCAGCTTACTAGAAATATTCTTAATCATTTTTCTCATTTCTTCAATTCTGTCTGAATCTGTGTCCTGACTGGAAGGAGATACTTCCTCTTTGCCCCTTCTCCTAGTATCTTGTTCAGATTTTCCCTTTGATTTACCAGTGGAGGAAAAATTTGCTTCTAACTCTAGAGCATCTGTCTGAGCATCATCCAGGGTGGCAAGCTTTCTTTCTCTGAGGGAGAAATCAAAATCTGAGTCAAATGCTGATATAAAAACCACTTTAGCAGCATTTTGGTGAGGCTTCATATCAGGAGGAAGGCTTAGATACAACTTATTAAATCTCTTGATAAACTCTGACACCCCTTCATTATTTTTCCTTTTGAGTGTATTGAATTCAGTAAGACATTGACCATGATCTTTCTTTTCTCCCCATTTTCTGAGAAAAGTATTTTCCATTGCTTCCCAAGTTGTGACAGAATGGTCTGCCAATGTCTTGAACCATTTCCTAGCTTCACCATCAAGGGACTGCACAAACAACCTTAAGACCACATCTAAATGTTCAACATTAAAGTTCTCTGCAAAAGAGCAGAAAGTCTCAAGATGTTTTTGAGCATCAATCTCATTTTCCCCATGGAATCTGGGCAAGATCTTCAAATAATCTTGTGGCATATCATTCAAAACTTAAGGTAATGCCAGGGGAGCATATTTATTCAACAAGAAGGCTGGAATATTGGCCATTGGAGGAGGTGGAGGTAATGCAACAGTCTAATGTGTAAATGGAGGAAGAGGAGGAGGTGGAAGTGGAGTATGAATAACAATAGGAATATATTGTACAGCAGCCTGAGGTGTTGATGGGAATAGTTCTCGGTGAACAGCAGCTACTTCGGTGACTTCCTTAACCTCTTCGACCTCAAGATTAGGGTGAAGATTATCTTTAGTTCTGCTCCCTCCCCTCGGTGGACTATTTGATTAGTATTCAGTATTTTCCTTTGTGGAGTAGGGATTTTCTACTTGGACTTCTTGAGAGGAGGATGGAAAGTCTTCTGCAGAAAGGATAGGGATTTCATTGTGTACTGATCACTTTTCTTTCCAACTTCTCCTATGTAGGATATTTTCTGGGTCAGACACTAAAGGTGTTTTTGGCTGTGATGTATTTGACCTCAGGTGCGGCTTACGAGAAGCCAGGACTGCGAATAAATTTATATGATAAAAAAATGTGGAGTTGCCAAGGTGAGGGATCTACATCTCTTCACCTCTCCATGTTCACCTACTTGAAGAGTGAAATAGATTTTTTCGAGGCCCAGGGATTCTGATTTTCTTAACTTCGATCCCTAGCAATGGCGCCAGAAAGCTCTTGTCACTCTTAGAGATAGCCTAGAGTTGTGATAGAGCAGTGCCTAGGACATCTTAGTATAGCAAGGAGCGTATAATGTTATGTGTGAAGTTGTCAACTTCAGCTTACATGCTATCTCCTGTAAACAAGGAAATAAAATAGAATGGGACCAAACTTTCAGAAACTGACACAAGAAAAGAGATACTGCAGAGACAAGATGTAGAGCTTGCATACAAAAGCAACAGACAATTTAGAGACAGTTTACTGCAAAGCGGGCCAGTTCAAGTAGTATGTCACAGAAATAAGTTATCAGAAGATGTATGTAGTGAAAGAAATATTGAGAAGATATTAGTTATCCTTGAGCTGATATCCAGATACACAATACCATCATGCATGGGCTTACCATTCTAAGAATCCATACATAACAGTAGCATTTTAAAAACACCCTCCCAAAGCAACTAATATAGCATAAATACGGTTTAGATGAATATGGAATAGTATATCATGCATGATCCATATTTAAAGTGCTTGATTGATCCAAGCATGGGCATCAAATAGGATGAATCCATACCTAAAATCAGTGAGCCACTCGCATTCCAAAACATGATACAGGAAAGATGGATGAAATGAAATGATATATTAAAATAACACATAAGAGAAAGTTACAAACTGTGAAATACCAAAGACTAGAATCCTCTTTAACAGATGGAACTCCTCCTCACTGAGACCCAATGGGCTCTCAGATTTCATACAAGAGCTCAACAAAATGCATACAAAAAGCCTTTCACGTCATAGTTTTCTGATAAAATTTGGAACCCTTACAATGTCTTTCTTTCGGGTTTTTATAGAAGAAGAAGAAGAAAAACTCATAAAAGAAGTAGGTGAAAACATTTAATTGTCTCATTAAAAAAAAATGGTGAAAGAGTTCCCGCCCATACTGTTTGACGGCTCTATGATGTTGTAGGTACTCTACTGCCGGCTTACTGGAATAAATGCACTGGTTGAAAGTCTCCTCAGGAGCAGGGCATGGAGATAAAATTATTCAAACATTCTGTCCTTTCCTGAGAGAAAAATTTGCTGAAATAAAACCTGGAAGGTATTGTTTCTTGTGTATTGTACCCTCTACTTTCAAATTTTGAATTAAAGTTCAAGATCTCCAATGCGGGGCGTCGAATTCCTTAATCTTCCACTGATACTCTTTTCCGCAACATTTAATAACTCTATTTGCGAAACCTACCTCTTGAATGACATTGGGAAGCTTGCCAAAGTATAACCCTGTCTCTTTAATGGAAGTCGTGTCTCAGAAACTACCCAGGACCTTCTTCATGAATTTTGTATTTCAAAACCAGTCCTTCGACACGTCCTCGGTTTCTGAAATGGAGGCTGTGAATAATGGTAATTCTCCATCGCTGAAACCCAGCAGAATCCATAAACATGTTAGGAAAAAAATGCACGAGAATGCAGACGCAGTAGGGATAAGTGTATGACAACATTGCGTGATTGACTGGCGGAGAAATGTGGGACGATGGTAAGAAATGCAATGTACCAGTGTCGAGTGGTCGTGGGGAATAATGCGAACATAATCGTGAAAACACGTAAGAAATGAAGAAATGAACCAATATAAATCTGGAGGTGGCAGAGAGCACGTGGGGGAAGATTAAGGGACAGGTGGTACGGCACCAGGATAGCAAAAATGGATGACGTGGAATGCTGACTGTGGGGGCCAGTAACAAATGAGGATGAATGAACCTTGGTTGTCCGATCTCAGGAGGAGATCGACGGTTGAAGGAGCGATGGAGGCAAGAGAAAGTGGGCCAGGGGTACGATTTCCCCTTGTTATCATTCGTGCAGCTTGGAAGAGCAATCACCATTGGATGAGGACCTCCATATCCGACGCATGTGATGAATTTCACTGCGTGACCTTGGTCGAACATTAGCACATGATGAACGGTGGTTTTGGAACCGTACGCTGGGACGCGTGGTGAGTGCTGAGTGGAATCGCTGGCAAAACGAGAATTACCGCCCTCCGCCAAAAGGTGGTGCGATGGATACCAAGCAGTTTTGGAACAGTGGATGTGTGCCGGGGACCACCAAGGACAGATAGGCTGCGGACCGTTGATTTCATCATTTGATCGGGCGGCAGGCAGGTGGGCTATGGGCACGGCAAAGAAGAATGAACGCCGTCTGATCTGCATAGATCGATGTCTCGGAGAGCGCCCGGTGTTCATTTGATAAGCGCCTATAGAGCTTAGCGCTCGGTCAAGCACATGGGTTATATGGAGCAAAGACTTGAGGGGCTCAAGACCAAAAGGCGCTGGGCCTTTTATATTTTTGGATATGAATTTGTGGCCTTTTTTAATGAAATTTGGGAGGGGGCCATGGCAACGATAGACACAAAAATGGATTCTCAGGGCGAAGAGAGGGAATCCGGGGTGTTTAAGCTGGAATGTTGATCAGAATATTAATAGGAGGCCAACATGATCAACATTGGCTCCACCTGGGGATGGCACATTCATCCTCGAACGTGTCGAGAACTTTGCAAACCTTCCTGATCGTATTTCATGCCGACTCTACTCTTCAATACTTATGTTGTTCACTTCATAATTCATTGTGACACCCATATTATTCAAACAAAAATGAAACAGCAAATAAATGTACAATATAATACAACAGGCTCTCACTGTTTGAGTCAAAACTAGAAATAGGGTTTGATAAATTGACCATTTACAGGGGCGTCCAACAAGTCGCCCTGTAAATTCTCCAATTTGAAAGTATTATTACTCCCCTGTTCCACGATTTTAAATGGGCCAAACCAGAGGGGATTGAATTTGCCATGTTTTCCCTTTTCAACCCTCTGGATATCCCATCTGAGTACCAAATCACCAATCTGCAGATTCCTATCTTTAGCATGTTGATCAAACAGGTATTTCATCTTCTCCTAATACTCAGTTAGCTTTTGGCTTACTTGATTGTGTGTTTCTTCCAATTCCACTAGCTAGTTTATTCTCCTGATCATATCATTGGGCTCTTCCTGACTTTCTTGCATGAAATGAGCTACTGGTAAAGCTAATTGAATATGAAATACTGCTGCCCTCCCATATACCAATTCATATGGGGATTTCCCAGTGGCTCTCTTGCTGGTGATTCTATTAGCCCATAGAGAAAATTTCAATTGGGAATCCCAATTCTTCTGATTTTCATTGATAGTCTTCTTCAAGGCCCTCACCAAAGTTTTATTTGAAGACTCTTCCAAGCCATTTCCCTGTGGATAGTAAGCTGTAGAGTGACTCAGTATGATATTGTATCGTTGGCAGAAATTCATAAATTTTGCAGACTTGAAAGCCTGTGCATTATCAGTCACTATTCTGGTGGGACAACCAAACCTGGATATGATGTTCTCTTCCATGAACTTTATGATCACAGTATCTATAGCATTCCTTGTAGGTATAGCTTCCACCCATTTTGTAAAGTAATCTGTGGCCATTAATATCCACCTGTGCTGTCCACTTGAAGGGGGATGTATTTCACCTATAAAATCTATTCCCCACTACTGAAATGGTTCATCTACATGGACAGGGATTAAGGGCAGGGCTGCTAACTTTTGTCTTTCTGCAAATTTTTGGCACTTCTCACAAGATCTGACCCAAGAAAAAATGTTTCCAAATAGTGTAGGCCAGTAGAAACTAGCCTTCAGGATTTTTTGAGCTGTGGCCCTCCAATTGTAATGTCCCCCATAGATTCCTTCATGAAATTCAGCCATTATACTTTCTACTTCATCCTCTGTAAGACACAGGAGTAGGATGCCTGAAGGATCTCGCCAGTAAAGCTAGCCATTAGCAACCATATATTTCTGTGATCTCAGCCTTAGTGATCTGTATTTTGCTTTATCACAGCTTGGAGGGCAGCTGAGTGTCAGGAGATATTCCACTATCTCTTTGTACCAAGGGCTAGTGAGATACTTTATGTGTGCTTTCTAAATAGCTACCCCAATTCCATGTCTTTCTTCTTTCTCCCCAGATTCTTCAGTTGCTATTATGGACAAATTTATGCCCAGGGCCTGATAATTTGATTCAGATAATATTTTGGCCAGCCCTTGTCCTTTGATCAGCTTAGTAGGGCAGATGTCTAAGTCATACTCCTGTATCTTGGCAATCCACCTCCCTGTTTTTCCCTCACTATCACCCTGAACAAGAATATCCTTTACAGCTGATGTGGGCACAAATGCGGTGATATGGGACTGCAAGATATACATATGAAAAGCTTTTAGGGATTTCACCAGAGCATATGCCTGCTTCTCCAATATGTTATACTTCAATTCTGCATCATGGAGCACCTGACTGAAGAACGAAATAGGCTTCTCATACCCTTCTTCATTTTTCTGTAATAACACTCCTGCCACTGTATGAGGTGATGCAAAGGAAAATACCATAAAAGACTTGTCATAATCTGGCCTAGCTAGTACAGGAGCTTTAGCAAATGCAGTTTTAATCCTGGTGAATGCCTCTCGCGATTCCTATGACCACTTTACTTCATTATTCTTCTTGAGCATGTCTGTTATATGCCTAACTATCTCAGCATAGTTAGGAATAAACCTTCTTAGGAAATTAATGCACCCAAGGAATATCTGCGCCTCTTTCTTATTTCTGGGGAAAGAAATACCATTTATAACCTCCACCCTCTTAGGGTCTATTTTCACCCCATCTTTAGTCACCATATGTCCCAAAAGTTTTCCTTCCTCTCATGCAAATAAAGACTTTTGTGGATTGAGAGAAAGACCGTACCTTTTGCATTTTTCAAAAGTTCTGCGTAGATGTTCAATGTGTTCAATATCATTCTTTGAAAATACAGTAATATCATCAAGGTAGACCACCAAAAATTCATTTTTCTCTCCAACAAAAGCAATGTCCATGGACCTTTGAAAAGTGGCCCCTGCGTTAATCAATCCAAAAGGCATCCTGCATACATAAATGTACCCCGGGGTGTGGTGAAAGCAGTCTTCTTCTGATCTACTGGGAATACAGCCACTTGGTTATAACCGGAAAATCCATCCATCATTGACATTCTTGAAGCTCTAACTACTTTCTGCAGAATGTGATCCATCTTGGGCAGTGGATAATTATCCTTTAAGGATGCTCTATTTAAATTCCTGAAATCCACACACAGCCTTATTTCTCCATTCTTCTTTTGGACAGGCACCAGGTTTGCCACCCATTCATAGTACCTCAATGGCACAATTATTTTAGCATTTAACAGTTTCTTAATTTCTTTCTCAATGGAGGGAAGCAACAAAGGATTTATCTGTCTAAGCTTCTGCTTATGACGTTTTGAATCCTCCTTTAGCGGGATCTTGTGTTGCATTATACTGATGTCAAAAGTTTTTAGGTCCTGATAAGACCATGCAAACACATCCTTGTAATACTGAAATAACTTCAGGTATTTCTCCTTGTATTCCTCTGGGACTTTCTTGGATAATTTTACAATTTTAGGATCAGCATCTGTACTAAGATTCAGGTCTTCTACCTGATTCTCTTCTATCACTTTTCTTGGCTGCAATGAGACGTCATTCTTTTCAAATAATATTTCTAGAGGCACTAGCCCTCTAGGTATCACATTTCCCTTCAATTGTAACACTTTGCTACCTGCCATTCTCTCCTCCCAATTACTCTCTGAAGTAGTTTGAGATTCCTCATCTTCACAATCATCAATCTCCATATTAGAGAACTCCCCAACTGTTTCTAGGAATATCTTTATTTTTTCTTCATCCTCAAATACCTTCCAGTGCTTGATATTATCTGGGATTGATGGTCGATAACGTACCTCAACTTCATACCTCAAGAGGGGGTTCTGAGGTGGACGGAATGTACTAACAGCCACAGCAAGAGAATATACCATTCTATTTTGTTCCCGGGGCATGAACTGGATATTAAATGCCAAGAAAAAATTCTCCACCATGTCCGAGACTTCATTCCTATAAGCTCTCAACCGAGGATGTTTGGTTTGACATTGATTCATGACTTGCCTGACCACCAGCTCCAAATCTCCCATAACTTTTAAAATTTGTATACCCATGCTCCTGGCTATCTGTAATCCTAACAACAGTGCTTCATATTCAGCCACATTATTGGTGGCTTCATATACCACTTTGAAAGACAATGGGACCCATCGGCCCGCAGGAGAAATCAATAATATTCTAGCTCCATTACCTTCTCTTGAATTTGCTCCATCAAAATGTAGTGTCCAGATTCCTGCTTCAGTGCTCTCTAAAGGCTGCTCAGTCTTGATCTGACAGAAGGATGGTTCATGAGCATAATCTTGATCTTCTTCCAGCATCAAGCATGAAAAATCTCCTTCTTTGCTGTAGACTGGTGAGTTAATTGAGCTGTTAGCCTTAGTCACCATCTTGACAAATCTAGTCTCCCTGTATAATCTCCTCTCCTGACCACCAAAAACATGGATAGTGGCATATGTTAAATCTAATTTGAGCGACCCACCAATTTTTGTTCCCCGGGACCTTGATAACAGCATGCCAAAGCAAGCTGAGATATCAGCCATCACGATGTCCATTACCACACTTTTTGCTGGAATTTGGGCCAAATTGACCACCAAATCCTTAATCATTCCTAGACATTTAACTCTTTTGGAATCAAATGAATAGAGGTCTTTATATGGACGTGTGATTTGTAAACCCAGTTGTTCCATGACTGACAGAGGCATAAGATTATGGGAAGCTCCAGAATCTAACATGCAATTATGTAATAACAGGTCATGGATCACTAGAGACACATAGAAGGGAGGAGTAGAGGGATCTATCTCCTCGACATGTGGGCCAAATACAACCATGGGTATTTCTTCTTGAAGGTTGAGACTATCTGCGATAATGGATGCTTCTGGAGGGAGCATGAAAGAGGTAACTTGAGATTGATATGCTGGTTGTTTCAACAGTTCAGTTAAGGGGACTGGGATTTTAACTTTTTCAAGTTCTTTTTGCAGGCTAAAAGCAGGAGTGGGATTTTCTATTACAACCTCTTTAGACTCTTTATTTTCAGCTGGGGGTTTTACTTCTTTTGACAAAGATTTGGCATTAAGGGGAGTGACTACTTTTGAAGGAGAAGGAATTTGATCATTAGACTGCAGAGATTTGTTTAGAGGCCTCTTACCTTTGTCTGTGGCTTTCTGCATTGTTGACTCCTTCTGAGCAGGTGCTTCCGTCTGCGGTGGCTCTTCTTCTTGATCTTGTGTACGAGTCCTTTTCCTGGAGGATCTGAGATCATATTTTCTATTGAACTGTGCTTGCATGAAATCAGAAAATTGTTTACAATAATGATCAATTTCTGCTTCTTCTGTGTCTTTGGTCTTTTCTTCTTCTTGCCCTCAGCACTCAACTCCATCATTCCCTTGCGAAGGAAATGTTTATCCGTCACTATTTGAAAAGGCAATATTTGCATCCTCTAGCTCGTAAGCAACATCCTCAGTGGCGTCATCTACTGGACCTTCCAAGTACAGTGGGTGTGGTACTTGATCTTGTTGTTCTTTTGATTCCCTTGGCAATATTTGCAGGGGTGGTCTTCTGTACTGAGGATTATAACCTCTATTTGGAGTGTTCTAGAAATTTTTGGAGGTTGAATTCTTGGCCTCCAATTCAAGCTTACCCAGCTTACTAGAAAGATTCTTAATCATTTTTCTCATTTCTTCAATTCTGTCTGAGTCTTTGTCCTGACTGGAAGTAGATACTTCCTCTTTGCCCCTTATCCTAGTATCTTGTTCAGATTTTCCCTTTGATTTACCAATGGAGGCAAAATTTGCTTCTAACTCTAGAGCATCTGTCTAAGCATCATCTAGGGTGGCAGGCTTTCTTTCTCTGAGGGAGAAACCAAAATCTGAGTCAAAGGCTGATATAAAAACCACTTTAGCAGCATTTTGATGAGGCTTCATATCAGGAGGAAGGCTTAGATACAACTTATTAAATCTCTTGATAAACTCTGAGACCCCTTCATTATTTTTATTTTTGAGTGTATTGAATTTAGTAAGACACTGATCATGATCTTTATTTTCTCCCCATTTTCTGAGAAAATTATTTTCCATTGCTTCCCAAGTTGTGACAGAATGGTCTGCCAATGTCTTGAATGATTTCCTAGCTTCACCATCAAGGGACTGCACAAACAACCTTAAGACCACATCTAAATGTTCAACATTAAAGTTCTCTGCAAAAGAGCAGAAAGTCTCAAGATGTTTTTGAGCATCAATCTCATTTTCCCCATTGAATCTGGGCAAGATCTTCAAATAATCCTGTGGCATATCATTCAACACTTGAGGTAATGTCAGGGGAACATATTTATTCAACAAGAAGGCTGGAAAATTGGCCATTGGAGGAGGTGGAGGTAATGCAACAGTCTGATGTGTAAATGGAGGAAGAGGGGGAGGTGGAAGTGGAGTATGAATAACAATAGGAATATATTGTACATCAGCCTGAGGTGTTGATGGGAATAGTTCTCGGTTAACAACAGCTACTTCGGTGACTTCCTTAACCTCTTCGACCTCAGGAGTAGGGTGAAGATTATCTTTAGTTCTGCTCCCTCCCCTGGGTGGACTATCTGAGTAGTATTGGGTATTTTCCTCTGTGGAGTAGGGATTTTATACTTGGACTTCTTGAGAAGAGGATGGAATGTCTTATGTAGAAAGGCTAGGGATTTCAGTGTGTACTGATCGCTTTTCTTTCCAACTTCTCCTATGTATGATATTTACTGGGTCAGACACTGAAGGTTTTTTTGGCTGTGATGTATCTGACCTCAAGTGTGGCTTACGAGAAGCCAGGACTGCGAATAAATTTATATGATAAACAAATGTGGAGTCGCCAAGGTGAGGGATCTACAACTCTTCACCTCTCCATGCTCACCTACTTGAAGAGTGAAATAGATTTTGTCGAGGCCCATGGATTCTGATTTTCTTAACCTCGATCCTCGGCAACGACGCCAGAAAGATGTTGTCACTCCTAGAGATAGCCTAGAGTTGTGATAGACCAGTGCCTAGGACATCTTAGCATAGCAAGGAGCGTATAATGTTATGTGTGAAGTTGTCAACTTCAGCTCACATGCTATCTCCTGTAAACAGGGAAATAAAATAGAATGGGACCAAGCTTTCAGAAACTGACACATGAAAAGAGATACTGCAAAGACAAGATGTAGAGCTCGCAGACAAAAGCAACAGACAATTTAGAGACAGTTTACTGCAAAGCAGGCTAGTTCAAGTAGTATGTCACAGAAATAAGTTATCAGAAGATGTATGTAGTGAAAGAAATATTGAGAAGATATTAGTTATCCTTGAGATGATATCTAGATACACAATACCATCATGCATGGGCTTACCATTCTAAGAATCCATACATAACAGTAGCATTTTGAAAACACCCTCCCAAAGCAACTAATATAGCAGAAATATGGTTTAGATGTATATGGAACAATATATCTTGCATGAGCCATATTTAAAGTGCTTGACTGATCCAATCATGGGAATCAACTAGGATGAATCCATATCTAAAATCAGTGAGCCACTCGCATCCAAAACATGATACGGGAAATATGGATGAAATTAAATGATATATTAAAATAACACATAAGAGAAAGTTACAGATTGTAAAATACCAAAGACTAGTATCCTCTTTAACAGATGGAACTCCTCCTCACTGAGACCCAACGAGCTCTGAGATTTCATACAAGAGCTCAACAAAATGTATACAAAAATCCTTTCACGACATATTTTTCTGATAAAATCTGGAACCCTTACAATGTATTCCTTCTGGGTTTTTATAGAAGAAGAAGAAGAAAAACTCATAAAATAAGTAGGTGAAAACATTTAATTGTCTCATTAAAACAAAATGGTGAAAGAGTGCCTGCCCATACTCTTTGACGGCTTTGTGATGCTCTAGGTACTCTGCCGCGGGCTTACTGGAATAAATGCATTGGTTGAAAGTCTCCTCAGGAGCAGGGCATGGAGATAAAATCATTCAAACATTCTGTCCTTTCCTAAGAGAAAAATCTGCTGAAATAAAACCTGGAGGGTATTGTTTCTTGTGTATTGTACCCTCTGCTTTTAAATTTTGAATCAAAGTTCAAGATCTTCAATGCAGGGCGTTGAATTCCTTAATCTTCCACTGATAATCTTTGCCGCAACATTTAATAACTCTATCTGCGAAACCTACCTCCTGAATGACATTGGGAAGCTTGCCAAAGTATAACCCTATCTCTTTAATGGAAGTCATGTCTCAGCAAATACCCAGGACCTTCTTCATAAATTTTGTATTTGAAAAACGGTCCTTCGACACGTCCTTAGTTTCTGAAATGGAGGCCGTGAATAATGGTAATTCTCCATCACTGAAACCCTGCAGAATCCATAAACATGTTAGGAAAACAATGCATGGGAATGTAGACGTAGTAGGGATAATGGTATGACAACATTACGTGATTGACTGGCGGAGAAATGTGGGACGATCGTAAGAAATGCAATGTAATAGTGTGGAGTGGTCGTGGGGAAGAATGCGAACATAATCATGAAAACACGTAAGAAATGAAGAAATGAACCAATATAAATCTAGAGGTGGCGGAGAGCACGTGGGGGAAGATTAAGGGATAGGTGGTACGAAACTAGGACAGCGGAAATGGATGACGTGGAATGCTGACTGTGGGGGCCGGTCAAAAATGAGGATGAATGAACCTTGACCGTTTGATCTCAGGAGGATATCAACGGTTGAAAGAGTGGCGGAGGTGAGAGACAGTGGGCCAGGGGTACAATTTCCCCTTGTTATCATTCGTGCAGCTTGGAAGAGCGATCATCGTTGGATGAGGACCTCCATATCAAACATATGTGATGAATTTCGCTGCGTGACCTTGGTCGAACATTAGCGCGGATGAACGGTGGTTTTGGAACTATATGCTGGGACGCATGGTGAGGGCTGAGTGGAATCGCTAGCAAAACGGGAATTACTGCCCTCCACCAAAAGGCGGTGCAATGGATACCAGGAATTTTTGGAACAGTGGATGTGGGGCAGGGACCACCAAGGACGGATAGGCTGCAGACCGTTGATTTCATCGTTTGATCGGGTGGCAGGAAGGTGGGTTATGGGCATGGCAAAGACGAATGAATGACGTCCGATCTGCATAGATCGACGACTCGGAGAGCGCCCGGTGTTCATTTGATAAGTGCCTATAGATCTTAGCAATCAGTCGAGCGCCTAGGTTATATGGAGCAAAGACTTGAGGGGTTCGAGACCGAAAGGGGCTGGGCCTTTTATATTTTCGGATATGAATTTGTGGCCTTTTTTAATGAAATTTGGGAGGGGGCCATGGCAACGATAGGCACAAAAGTGGATTCTCAGGGAAAATAGAGGGAATCCGTGGTGTTTAAGCTGGAATGCTGATCAGAAAATTAATAGGAGGCCAACATGATCAACAGAACAAATCCATGCTTGTGGCAAAAGGTTTTTCATTGAAAGAAGGGGTCGATTATGAGGATAATTTCTCCCCCACAACAAAATGGGATACCATCTCAACACAGTTTGTCTTGGCTGCCCAGAACAGTTGGAAAGTCCCTTAGATGGATTTAAAAATTTCTTCCTTGAATGGAGATCTAAAGGAGAATGTTTTTATGTCCCAACAAGAAGGATTTGTTGTGAAGGGCCAAGAACACTAAGTGTGCAAGCTTGTAAAATACTTGTATAGTCTCAAGCAAGCATTGTGAGCCCCGTATGAGAAGTTAACTGAGCATATTCTGAAACTTAACTTCAAACATTATGATCTTGATGATGCAACTTTTTTTTTCCACATATTTGGCAAAACAGTTGTATATATTGTGGTGTATGTAGACGATCTTTTGATGACAAGGAACAATGAGAGCTATTTTGCATCCATAAATAAGGAATTGAGGAAATCTTTTGAAATGACTGATTTCGGCTATGTTCAGTACTATCTTGGTATTGAATTCAATCAACATCCTAAGTTTATATTCCAGTCTCAGAAGAAGTACATTGGAGATCTATAGAACATGTTTTGCATTGTTAAGTGAAATCCTTTCACTACTCCAATGGAACAAAAATTGAAGCTCACATCCATTGAAGGAAAATAATTTGAGGATGCAAAGAAGTGTAGATAGCTTGTAGGAAGTCTCAACTACTTGACTACTACCAGACCAGACATTTCATTTTCTGTTGGAATCCTCTCCAGGTTTATGCAAAATCCTTGTGAGGGACATTGGTCTATTGAAAAAACAGTTCTAAAATACTTGAAGGGGACTCAAGTATACACAGGTAGGTGACTTCAGCTTGATTGGATACTTTGATTCAAACTTTGTTGGAGACAAAGAAACTAGGGTATATACTTTAGGTTATACTATGAGTCTTGGATGAGGAGTTGTCTCCTAGAGATCACGCAAAAAATATGTTCTAGCAGATTCCACAACCGACACAGAATATGTGGCAGTAACTGAAGAAACAAAGGAAATTGTGTGGCTCAGGAAAATTATGGAATATTTGCAGGAGAAAAAAGTGCATTCAACTCCACTCATGATCGACAAGAATTTTCAATAAATTTGGCCAAGAATCCAAAGTTCAATCATCGAACGAAGCACATCAATACAAAATACCATCTGATTTGACATCACGTTGAGGGCAAGAAAATCCATCTATGCCATTGTTCCACAAATGAGCAGATTGTAGACATTTTCACCAAAGCTCTTGGAAGATAAAATTTCTAAAGTTTTAGAACGATCATTGGACTCACCAACTTCCCTTAATATTAATGGGGGAAATGTTGACACCTAATCCTAAGGATTGGGTGAAATTGTAAAATAATGTAAATAGAAAATAAGGAGTGATGGAATATGAAGAGACATTGAGAGAAGACTCCAAAGAGTCTCTCCCTCCATGTATATATTTGTGTTCACCCTTAATTCAAAAAAATAATTCGCTTTGGGGAGTGATCTCCTGGTCTGAAAATCCTTTACTTTATCTCTTCATTGATTTTTCAACAATTTTCCTTGAGAGGCTTCAATATTGGATTCATTTTGTATGTCCAAATATTCAAAAAATTGTTATTATACTTTATCTCTTCAATTATGTTTCAACAATTTTCATCTAGAGGCTTCAATATTGGATTCATTCTGTGTGTCTAAATATTCAAAAAATTGTTATTATTATCCTTGTTAATAAAAAATTGTTAAAAAGTGACTTTTTATCCCAAATTTTAATATGGATTTGTAGACTTTTATTTCAACCTATTTATTTCTACATGCTTATAAAATTATGGCCCTTATTTTTTACCCAATAAGATATATTCAAATACAATATTTTCTATTACAATATATATGATTCCATATGATTTAATTATTTTTTATCAAATTATTTATTTTTTTCAAAAAAATTATAATTAAGAACATATTTAGAATATTGAGAAAAAATATTTAATATATTAATAATTTTAAAAAAGTAAAATAGATTTAATAATTACTATTTAAAAAACATATATTTCACTATTATAATATTTTCCATGGATTAGATATCTACCTATATTTTAGGCATCCTTAATTTCTTTGTTTTCAAAAATAAAATAGTAACTAGTAACTGCCGTGTGACATGTGTTTCTGAATTTTGTATACAAATGCACATTTCCTTTTTCTTCCCTCAAATAAAAGGCCATTAATTTACTCCACCACAAGATTCATGAAATACAACACAACCTTTTGTGTGTTTCAGTGACAAAATTTCTTCTATTTCTCCCAATTATTTCAAGTCAATCATAAGAGGAACAAGGTTGGAATCATGGTAGCTAGTCACTGCCTTGAGCATGAGCTTTTGCGTGCAGTCAAAGCTCCACATTTTACCTAGTCAATGAACCAGTGGATGCGCTAGTGATAGGCACAACTTTTATTCACCCAATTTTATATTCTCTAGCAACAGTTTCAAGTAACGCATTACATATAACAATTTTTGAAAATATGAGTTGGCCGCAAGAGAGATAACTGAGACAATCAAAATTAATTTTTGAATATTCATTAGTTTTTAAGTTAATAACAATTTGTCTAATTTCCCCTCAAATTCCAGCCTTAGGCACTAAAATCGCTTTGAGGAAGAGTAGCATAAGCAACAACAATAGCCCAAGGGATAGGTTGGGTTCATTACGAAGTATTGAAAGTTCTTTCTTTAGTTTACCCTACATCCCCATGCCAAGAAATCGAAGTTTTTTACCCTATTTATTCAGTTGATTCATATTGAGTTCAATACAGTAAGGTAATTTAAGAAAAAACTCTCACCATTATTCTGGAGGTTGAGATGAATGTATGCACTGGACTAAAATATTACCCAAAAATCCATGGATGAAAACCATACATTAGTGCAAGGTTGAACCACCTCATGCTTAATGCCAAGTCTGGTAAGACAAGTAGTGACCTTCATGGGGAGATGTATGGATTTCTATGAGCCTCTTGTATGTGGATTCTAGTGACATTGAATTTAGCTAATATATAGAAAGATCAAATTGTTTCCCCTAAAAGTGTTGTTACACGGATAAATCCTTCTTGTGGACAAGAACGATCTCCCTGGTATCCTAAGGATATCTAGAAACAAACAACCAAATGCAAATCATTTCCTCTAGATTATATGTCATTCAGAATTATTAATAATGAAGGATGAGGACATGCCCCTACCTGAAGTCCAATTCTTGTTGTAATCTTCTATGCAGTCGCTCCAAAAGAGGTCACTTCAGCATGTGAGACCTGCAATCAAAGACATAAAAAGGATTAAAAGCACCTGCAAGATATAATAATTCACGAAACACTAATCTATCTCAATGATCAAGGAATTCAAGAATTAAATTACTCAAATAGATACATGAAAAATTTAATGAGAAAATAGAATCCATTTGTATTAACTTGTATGATAAGAATTAACCTTACAACCTTGTCGCCTTGATGTCATGCAGGTTCTTCCAAGGTCTTGAACAACCGTTTTCCTTTGGTTTGACAAGCCTTATCCTCTCTGAACTACCATAGATATGAGTATGTGATCGTTCTCATATCAATGATTTTAAGTATAGATAGTATGATTTCTTCAGAAATTCTCCTCAAAATACCAATTTCTAAGTACAAGAGACTAAGTAAGTACCCTTGAGACTAAAACATGGTCTCAATTTATAGCAGAAGGGAGGTGGTTTCAGTTCCAATAAGAAAGGGATAAATTCCTCTCATGAGGGGATTGAGTTCCAAATACCAATGGATAGACTCCTTTAATGAAGGCATAGAGGTTCATGAATGAAGGGATTGAAGATCGACCAGTCTACACCTCTAGAAGCTTCTAGCTGGGAGAATATTCGACCAGCTGGGCTTCTAGAACTTACTTTTTCTTTCATTTTACCTTTTACGGGGGTCCGCAATTTTAATAAGAAGAGCATGCGGTATGTTCCGCATTTTATAGAGAAAAAAAATGTGGTCCCGTAGGCAAGGGATAAGAAAAGTGCGGAGTTAGGATTTTTAAGATTTTTATGAGCTTTTCTCCAAATCCAAGACTTGGTTTAGGAACTTTGGGGTTGTAGGCCTCTAAGGGAGCATTTATATTGGTAATGATGAACCCATATAGACAGTTAAATGTCATCGTGACAAAATAATGTGTAACATATTGCCCACTAAGGTGCGAAGTCTGAGGTAATTCTAAAGAGTGAAGTGCTTTATCATTCCGAGGATTGGATTTCGGACACACCGTTTGAAACCTGTAAAAACATTCAATGCAAACATATATATGTATATCATCGCTGAGGTAGGAATTCCCATACTTAGATCAAAACTAACTAAATGTTTTGATATAGAAATGATTATAATATTACATCAATAGTAGACACAGTATGGACATAGCCATCTTTCATAAGTAGTCTACTACATCATGAATAATAAAACTCCTCGCAGCCTGGACAGTGGAAACTAGATCCAGGGTCTTGATTTCTGCTACTCGAACTAGTACGATTCTATCCATGCGATTGATTGTGTCAAAGTCGAACATGGAAGAAACCACTTGATTACCAGTCAATGATGTGAATTGTTAACAAGTGTGAGAGAAACCACCAATAATGAAAATGGCTCTCATAGTACTCAGTTCAAACTATGAAGTGTGAATGAATGATTTGAAGTGGAACACTTCACAGAATCATTCGATCGAAGTTCAATGATGCAACCTGTCATCAAAGGCAAGAAACCTGCCATTAAGGCATGCAGATTCCATGGTACTAATAGGATTATATATCAACTTCCTAGATGATGTGCTGTCATCGATAGAAAGTGACCCGTCATAGGAAATCCCACAACACGAAACCATTAGATAAAATTTTGTAGAAATTTTTTTGCAAGGACTGACTCAGGGATGGTTAATGCGAATGGAGACAAATGTTTGCAATGAATGGTCTATTTGAACTATCTCTTGAACACATAATAACACTGTAGATGGTTTGGTAACAATTGAACTAAAGCTAATACCCAGAAACCAGCTGAAGACTTTCAATGAGGTTTGATTAACTATTAGACAAAGGATTTTTCCCAACCCAAGTACAAGTGTGACAAAAAGTGTCGTGTTCAAGAGTGGTATACTGCTTAAAACAATGTGTGACAACTGGATTCATTTTCTCTCTTTTTCCCCCACCATTACTGGGAAGTACCTCCTTATTTTTGACAAACTTGAGGAGGATAACATTTGCTTTTTTTGTAAGCTCATCCTTCGGATGAGTCCAACTTAGTATAAAATCGAACCCTAAGAAGGAGTGGTTCGTTCCTGTTTGTAATCGACAGGTCCTTTACTGTTAAGTTTTAACGAGTCCAATATAGGAGAAACTTGGTGTTTTTCAATTTTAGGGAGTCAGAAGAAAAACTTAAGAAAACTCTGTGGTTGTACTTTTTTGTAAATTTAGTCTCTCAAGCCCAAAAAAGGATAAAATAATACATGAGAGAACTCTATTGACCATGATTAGTCAATGTATACCTTTTTCGTAAATAGTCCATTTCAGTATGGAAAAGGGGTAAACTTATACTAAAGGGACGACTATTCATTTCCTTTAATGAGTTCGAATAGTCAAGTACTCGGCGATCTTTTCATTTTTAGAGATTCTGAAAAGGGCTTAAAGGAGAACTCGAGGGTTTTGCTTTTTCATGATTTTCAAGAGCCCGGAAAAGTGATAAAAGTGTACACATAATCAAAATGATCGTTTCACCAAAAAAATCTTGTATTCTGCTCAAAAACTTGGAGATTTAAACATACCTGTTTTTAATAAGTAAAAATCATTTGAAAAATAAATTTTCAAAGTGGAAAATAAATAAAATAATATTTAATTTATTCAAAAAATATTATAAAAATTAGTTCAACCAAGTCATTTTTACCATTTGTATCCAAAGTTGAAAATTGAGAGCCTTTGATAGCAAAATTTCCGGAGGAAATAACAAAAGAACCGACCGTTCAAATCGAAAATCGTCGAATCCAGGTAATCTACAACACTTTTCTCTTCATTTTCATCCATTTAGATACTCTTTTTGAGGTTTGAAATCATTTTTCGAGAGGAAAATTTCTGTGGGGTCTTGGTTAAATGGTGATGAGGTGGGCTGTTATAGCACTCATCACAGGTTCAATTCCCTTCCCCGATCGGGGTGATGTATCTAGACATGTTATGAAGACGGAGTAAAAATTGAAAAAAAAAATGAAAAAGATAAAAATGAAAGGCACTACCAAACTTACAAAAAAAAAATATTTGAGAGGAAAATAGATTCAAAATTCCACTCTTAGGGGTCCGCAGGTTATAGACACAGCACCTGCGGACCCCGATAAATTTCCAAATGATCAAGATATCATGTCCAAGTTAAGAAAATTGCTCAAAAATGGAAGGGCTCAGAAATGGTTGCAATTTGAACGACCAGAAAGGTCTCGTCACTGTGATTCTGGCACCATGAATTGTTCTAAAAACCGAGGTCATATGCAAAAGTTATTCAGGTTCGAAATCGTCCAGTAAACTCTAAAATTCAATTGACCAAGTTTGAATTTTTTAATTTGGAAAATTTTTAAAAAGAATATTCTAAGGAATATTATGGGAATATTCCTCAAAATATTCTCTGGAATATTCCCTGGAATATTCCATATGGCCATATTAGAGGTTGAAAAGTGGCATATTTTTAGTGGGGGATGGATTGACTGTTGGAAAATTGGCCTATCATGGGGTGCCACGTGGCAAGCCTGAAGGCTGCCATGTGGGCCCAGGCCAGATATGTATGGTTTGCCAAAATATTTTTTATCACATAGGAATTAAACTGGCGACCTGCTCACCTGCGTGAGTAAGCCTGACCTTCTCTGCCACATGTTAAGTCTTAACTTATATAGCAAACAGGTAATATTTAATGTTTGTAAATGGTTCCGATGGTGGGAGGAAGGGCTAGTCACACATTAAAACCTACACCATGTAACCACAGTCATGACCGGAGGGCTTAGCTCCCAATGGTTAAACCTTATCCGCTCGCAAACCTCGCATGTAACCACATTTATCCTACAAGTTAATGCTATAGTGCAGTTAGCGGGATAACCGACGGTTAGTGCGGGGGTGGTCACATGCCACCCCGCCTAACATTAAATTTTACAGTTAGCGTTTTCGACAGTTTGGTGAGGAGTGCACCAAAGATGGCAGCCTTATCCATTTTAGTGATTTTAACTGGAGTTCCTCCAGTTTTGGCAGAGGATTTTGGGGGAAACTGGGAAAAAAAAACAATTGCCATAACTTTCTCAATTTTTGACCAAAAAAGATGAAATATTAGTCAATTTTGGGTTTCTTGAGGATTATGAGTATTTTGGGACAGGTTTGAGGGCAAACAGAGGTAATATACAACATATTTTGCTTCAGGTAAGATGAAGGAGCCATTAGGGCCATCATGGAGAAGGCATTGTATTGGGTTATATTTCACTGTTTAAGGTGAAACAAAAGCCATTTCTAGCTATTTTCTATCTTCTGAAGCTGAATTTATAGTTTTTTTTTCTTATTGAGGCATATTTTTACCTATGTAACCATTTTGAGCAAATTAATAGAGCAAGGACATGCCATTGGGGAGCTCGATCGGCTGTGATGTAGGCCCAGAGGGTGAACTGCCTCAAAAATTTGTTGTTTTATGTGATGCTGAATTTTACTTGCTATTTATTTCTACTGTGCTATGTTAAAAAGTAAATTTTATTAAAAAATCCTCTCACTGAAAACTCAAATACATAACCAAAACTACTTTGTTTAACCTGAAACTCATGGAGAACACTTTTCACACTAAATTATATCAGAATGGATACTTTACATAGCATTACAAATATTTCCATTTAGATCACCAAAGGAAAATTATCAGGCTTCCACACTTTTTATGTAGAGTGTGTGCGAACATCTACACTGTCTCAGTGCAAAAAGTGCGAAGGCATCGTGAACCAAATAAAAAGATAAATTCTCTCAAAAATAGCCAAAAATTTCCATTTTGATTGCTTCTAATCTTTAAATGCATCCATTTTCAGAGTATTCACAATTCTTGAATGGAGAGAATGCGAACACAAAGAGGTAGATGAAGCAGCCATGAATAATCCAGCCACAATGCGTGTGCTGAGAAATTGTGGATTGTACAAATTTTGGGCAATTCAGGGCATGAGGGATCAAGTAGAACTATTGACGTGGTTGGTGAACAAGTGGGATGTCCAAGAGCAATGTTTTATCATTGGTGATCACCGGCTAGAACTTGAGTTGGAAAACATTTACTTCCTCACTGGTTTATCCAAAAGAGGGGAACCTATTTCTTTGTTTGGAGCTAGGCAAGGTGGCCTTCCTGTCACTAGCTATAAACAAGAATTTTGTAGTGAAGAAGTTGATCCCAAAGATAACCATGTTGATATAAAAACCATCATATGTCTTGATATGAAAGTGGTTGCGTTCACAGTAACCAGATCATGTGGGAGCGTCGCTCCACACGTGGCTACCAAAGCCCAGATGCAGACAACAGTTGAATGTTTTAGAGGCACCATTTTTAATTGGTGTGAAGGGGTATTGGCTAATGTAAAAGGCCAATTGACCAGAGCCAAAAACGAAAAGTTGAAAAACTTTGGATATGGTGTTATCTTGGTTTCTTTTTCTTTGGAGAGGATTCCATTCCTCGCCCTTCAACTTATCCTTGTTGATCATGGCGGAATTAGAGAGCCTCCTATGGTACGTTGGGTGGCACAGATGGCCCATCATGGTGATGGTTTTGAGATAGTTCAATTCACACCGGCATATTTTCGTTGGCTGCAGAACCAAATATTCACCATTGAAGATTTCTCATATGCTGGGATAGATTTCTGTGGTGATCTTGAGATGTCCCTACCTCCAGGGGCACAATGGGATGAGTCAGGTAAATGAATCATTTTGATGTGTTTTAATTCTAATTTTATTTTATTTTTTAATCATCAAATACTGATGACAAAAAAAAAATTAAATGCATATGTTGGTCCACGAAGGCTAGCCACTCTCCGCCGCTTCGAGAGGAAGCAAACAGAGCATGTTGTACCGCCACAAAATCAGGCAGCAAAAATCCTTACTGACTTAGAGCAAAACCTAGAAAGGTTGACTATAAATATCCCAGAGACATCGACAGATGATATTCCTCTTCATCTCCAGAGACACGTCACTAGTGTTCCTAGTCAGTTCAGGAGATTCTTGCGTAGGGTAGCGCGGGAAATAGTTTACTACCATGACCATCACCACGGATAGTGGATGATCTCTGCGGACTATTGTATTCTATTTTTTGTATGACTATTTTTCAAATCATAAGGTGTTTTAAACCTATGGTCACGGACGATGTAATATTTTTTGAAACAATACCTCTATCTATGATATTACTACCTTTTCTGGCTATCTTGTTCAACACATATCGAATATTTTTTTGGTTTACTACTTTAATGTTGCAAATGTCTATTTATAACACTACTAGCTAGTGCATTAGCCAATGTCTTTAAATTTCTCAGAATGTGTTGATATTTGATGTAATCAAACTGTCGTTCCAAGAGATGAACCTTCAAAAATAATATCAATAACACTAGATTTGTAATTGCATACACTCTGTTTAAATGTAATACAATGAGTTCAAAATCTAAGCTAATGATCAAACTTCAAATTCCAAATGAAGTGGCTTCAGATAATAACTCAATAACTGCGCGATATTCTGTAGTATTATTTGTTGTTCGACCGAGGCTTACCCCATGCATAGAAACTAACCCATTAGTGGGTGAATAAATAACCCAAGATATGGAAGAAATATTTCGTGTACTACAACAAGTACCATCAGAAAAATTAATGTACTATTGAAGGGATGTCGACATCTACAATATCAAGAGTAATCAAGATAAGCATGGATAGTAGTAAAAACAAACTTAAATTAGGCACACTCTTCTAATGTAAGGCACACTAGCTACAAAAATAACTAATATACAAGTAAGATCTTCACACAATAATCAAGCATAATATCTCTTCAAATAAAGCCCATTTCTGGGTTTGTCTAAAGATACCCCATCATAATCAGTCAATTCATAGGCCCCTTTTGCAAGTACTCGCTTGACAATATAAGGACCATGCGACATGGGTTCGAATTTCCAAGCTCCTAGCTTATCATTAGTTTGATCATATACTAATACTAGGCCACCTTCTGAAAAAACACGAGGTGTAACACTATAATCATACTTAGCTTTCATTCATTTTTTATGAGCTTCGGTAGCTAATGCAATGGTGCGCCGAGTCTCATCTAATTGAGCTAAGTACAAAGAGTGTTTTTCATCTTTAGAGGTAGCTGGTAGTAACTCTATCGCTAATTGGAGTGATGATATTTCACATTCAATAGGTAACACAGCTTCTAAACCATAAACCAGTTGAAAAGGAGTGAACCCTGTAGCAGTTTTTGCTGAGGTTCCATACACCCATAGTGTTGAAAATATTATGGTATGCCAATTCGATTTATGAATCCTAATAATCTGTTTAATCATGGTGGTTAAAACTTTATTAACGGCTTCAACCTGACCATTAGCCTGCAGGTAATCTGGAGTAGAGTTATTATGGCGCAGGCCAAGTTGATTAGAAATTTCGGTCATCATTATGTTTCGAAAATGACTCCCATGGTCAGTGATAATAGCTTGGGGTACACCGAAACGAGCAATCACATGATTGAATATGAATGTAGCTGCAGTTTTGCCATCTTCCGCAAATGTAGCCATCACCTTGGCCCATTTGGTAAAGTAATCTATAGCGAGAATAATATACCCATGCCCCCCGGCCGAGTGAGGGTTACATGTAATGAAATCAATGCCCAATTTTTCAAAAGGACCGACAGCAATTATGGGGTGAAGAAGAGCTGGTGGTGCACGCATCTTGCGATCAAATCTCTGGTAGTTGTGGCACTTTCATATCGCGAGAATGCAATCTTTGAATAATGACGACCAAAAATAGCTAGTGCGCAATATCTTTTGGGCTATGGCATACCCATACATATGACCACCACATGCTCCAGAGTGGAAGTCATTTAAAACTCTTCCAGCCTCTTCATGAGTTAAACATCGTCGAAAAATAGAGTCTGCACCATGACGATAAAGTGTGTCTCCAACAATATTGTATTGCTGATATTGGTAACAGATCTTTCATCAATTTGAACGTGAGAGTTCCGGCCGAAAATTTTGGATTTGAAGATAAATGATGATATCTCCATACCATGGATCTAAAGTACTGATAAGAAACAAAGATTCATGTGCAATTGGATGCTCTACCACAGTTTCTGTCTCAGTATTTGGGACATCACATATAAGTTCTATGAACACCAGTGATTTCTTTGATTTAGACTTTTCAAATTCCAAATCAAACTCTTGTAGGATAACAATCCATTTAGAGTATTTTCCCTCGAGCAGTTGTTTGGTCAAAATGTACATCATGGGGTTACATTTAGATATCACTGTTGTTTTTTGTAACAATATGTAACGACGAAATCTTTGGACAACTTGAACTACTGCCAAGGCCAATTTCTCCACATGTGAATATTTAACTTCGGTTAGACTCAGATTGTGACTGAGATAGTAAATCACATGTTCATTGGGAAATTCATCTTCCTGAACTAAAACCATTTCAATGGCGGAATTAGAGGCTGCTAGGTATAGAAAGTAGTCATGGTTGTAATTGGGTGGATGCAATAACGATGCATGGGTTAATGCATGCTTTATAGCATCAAAAGATCAATCAACAATCTCATCCCAAATGAAATGAATATTATGTTTCAACAACCTAGTAAAACATTTAGTTAACTCAACATAGTTTGGGATAAATCTACGCAGAAAGTTTTCTTTTCCTTGCAAACTTTGGAGTTGGCGGAATGTGGAAGGAGGAGATAAATTGATAATAGACTCAGCCTTCAAGGGATTGACACGAATGCCAGCCTTTGAAACAAAAAATCCCAATAATCATTCAGATTGTACACAAAAAACATATTTGTGAGGATTGAGATGAATCTTATAATGCCTACATCTCAAAAAAATTACTCGTAAATAAGTAGGATGATCTTCCCTGTGCAATGAGTGAGCAGGTGAATCATCGAGATAAGGTTGCATAGTGTGTTTAATGTCATGAAAAGCGTAAGAAATTGACCTTTGAAAAGTTGCGCCAGAATTCTTTAATCTGAAAGGTAATTTACAATAAGCAAAAGTTCCCCAAGGACAAATGAATGTTGTTTATGGTTGATCAGTAGGGAGTATGTTTATTTGATTATATCTGGAAAATCCATCCATAAATGAAAACATTTCATTTCTGGCACAATCATCAATGATTTGGTCGATATAGGGGGTTTGATAATTATCTTTTGGACAAGCCTTGTTAATATCCCTATAATCGACACATACTCTTATCGTTCCTTATTTTTTGTTAACAGGAAAAATATTAGATACCTAGTCTATTAAAGGGATCAGATAAATAAATCCTCCTCGAAGTAATTTTTCAACTTCAACTTTGATAGCAGCAGCTTTCTGTGGATGTATCAGATGTAATCTTTGTCTAACAGGTTTAGCATCCGGGTATGTTTTTATTTCATGAACGACAATCGTTGGGTTAATTCCTGGCATTTCTTCATAGGATGAGGCAAATATGTCATGGAATTATTGAAATAGGGCTTTATATGTATTAATTTCATCCATTGTACAAGAAGCGCCTATATGAATGTTTTCAACAACTCCTGGTTTAACTGATATGTCAATAGGAACCGTCATAGAAATATTTCCTAAGTTCATCTCAGAATCTAAATTTCTAATAGATAGAGGATTCTGTGGTTCCTCGACATAGTCAATGGTAAAAATTGATGAAAAATCAATTTCAACTCTATCAAGGTCAGGTAAAATTGAAGATCTATGATGTAGATTTCCCATGGTAATTCATCCGTAGAAAAAAATTCACGAATATGTTCATCAGTATAAAATAATTGTTGAAAAGGATCAGGAATTGATGTCAAGGTTAAGCTTGATGGTGAAAATAATTCTTCATTGATCACATTCATTAGATTAGAATCAAATTAAAAAGTATCATAAAATGACTGTACCAGTTGATATGCGATTTCAAAAGGACTCAAAGGCATCTCGCCAGTGAAAGAATCCATTTCTGACTCAAAGGCACTATCCAAGGATCATCAAATGGAATAGTGCTTGATGTAATCATATTGATATTAGTGATAGTATGCGGTACATTGGGTGGAGGTATAGAAAAAATTCCCATTAAATCAGAGTCTTTTATTAAACCTACCCCAACATCTTCATAAGGGATAGTCAATTTTCCAATATGCTGGATACTATCAGTAGAAGTTGGGTCAGACGAATAATATGAAAGCTGGTCAATTTTTACGATCTTTCCTTTATGAGGGAACATGATTAACTGAAAGAATGATAATATGACAACATTCATAGCATAAGACCAACTTCAACCTAGAAGAAGGTTGTAATCTAGAGGGGCATCAATAACTTCCACATCTATATTAACGTTTTTTCCTTCGACCTCTATAGGTAGATCCTATAAAATTCCGTACGGATGGAATCCTCTTCTATCAAAAGCTTTGAGGATGGTTGGATACTGGTTAATTGTCAGATAACCAAGTGATTTCCAAAAATTTAACGACATTATGCATGTGGATTCCCCCTCATCAATAACAGTACGAAAACAACGTCTATTTTTTACTAACACTGGAATCTGGAAATCCATTTGATGGGGGAGTCTTGGTGTAAAATTTTGTTAATCGAAGACCATAAGGTTCGAATCCTGAAGAGCTATGACTCCTATAGCTGATAACAGTAATTTCCTTTGTGCTGGACATGATTATAGCACTTCTAAGGCCAACATTGTTGAAGGGGAAATTGCCAAATCTTCAACGATGTTGTAGTTCTGAGAATCTCTCGCATGTGGATTGAAAGATGATTTTCGAAGTACACCTTTAGCAGGCGGTTTAATTACTAGATTAGGATTTGGTTTCTCGATGTGAAGCGGATTAGAAACTGAAGGAGAGGTAGCTGGTACTGAATTAGAATTTTCTACGTCTTTACTAGTAGTAGTATTTTTACTTCCATGGTCTTGCCATCGCGTCGCAACCATTACTTGAGACATCATAAAAATATCGGCTGATGTATTCGAAGAAGATCCAATCATTTTGCTATCCTGAAATGGAAAATGATCCTTCAAGACAACAGGTGTAGGTTAACCCTTAACGAATTTAGATACCTTAGACCTATGTGGGCACTCTTTAGTAAAGTGATCCTCATCACAGATAAGACAAGGTTAACGAGGTTTTCATTTATCATCAGTTGGTTTAGTTTTTTCATTTTTCTCCTTTGGAGATGTTTTTTTGTTCTTATTCTTACCTTTTTTCTTACTGCCAGTTTTAGATTTGACTGTGGATGAATCTACAACATGGATGTCGGCAGAAGTTTCAAGGGAAAAATCTCCTTTTGGTGAATTGGGTAAATTTATAATAGGAGAAGTAACCTTTGAATATTTCTTCTCACTCTTATTAACACTAACAGAACCAATTACACCATCAACGGCATGAGACCTTGAAGGAGTTTTAGTTATCTTACCAGGGCGTGGTAAATTCGGGAATTTTTCTTACAGAGTACCTGATTGTGTATATACAAGTTCACGGTACTAAGCTTGAGAAATGACTTGTTCTTTTGTAAAAACTCCTCCTTTAGCCACATCTTCAGTAATTTTGGGTAGTAATGATTTGATAAAACATTTCGCCAAGATTTGATCTGGAATAAAGACTTTCACTAAACGCCTTTTACATCTCCATTCATGTATGTGATCTGATATGTACGTAGATGTAGATTTTTTTAATGAAGTCAGAAATTCTGTGCCATTGTCGTATCTGACTGACAACTGAAAAAGTGTTAAAAAAGTTGTTGCTAATGCGTTGAAATTGTTAAATGAGCCTCGTGGTAATTCAATGTACCATTTGGCAGCTAAACCTATCAGAGTTATCTGAAAAATTCTTAATCAAATCAAATCATCGATCAGTGAATTGGATGCACACCAGAGGTGGTAAGTCATGACATGGTTAGACGAATCCTCTCCTAATTTACCTTCAAACTTCGAGATGTCAATGGGAAAATTATTTAGCATTGGCAGCCAATATGGAAGATAATAGATGGGATCATTCGTTAGGCACAAAAAATAAGGTAAATCCAAAGTTGCTATGAATGGTAACCGACGGTTAGGGTCTTGTTGATTGAATTAATAACCTTGTGAAATTATGCCAGTACGAGGAGGAGGATATCCAGGATATCCTAGAATAGTCTGTGCATTTGGAATCGAAATGCCTCTCGGATAACCAGGATTAACTAGACCATATTGGGGTTGTTGTGGTGTTTTATGTATGTACCAAGGATATGGCAGATATTGGTATACTAGATTTTGTGGAACAGGTCCGTATTGATATTACCCTTGATACGGTTGATAAGTAAAATGAGGTTGGCTTGTTATAACTGTACTTGTACTAGGTTTTCCTACAGGCATCTGAACAATAGTCTAAATTGTAGGTCCAGACTACGAAGCAGAAAATTGATGAATCTATACGATATTTGAGGGGCAGTAGAAACAAGAGATACAGATACTCCAGGAATAGGTGTGGTAGCTTGAACAGAAGTTGGAGTGGCAGTTTGTGGTATAGTTCTAGCTATACTCGGACTAGGCTGCGGAATAGGACTAGGTGCAGATACTTGAATTGTAGGCTGGACAGGTTGTTGGATCGAACCATAACCAATTGGTTGTCCAGGTTGGCAGTAGGGTACTTGCACATTAGGTTGCAAATTTTGTTGAACTTGGGATGGATCCCACACCATATTTACTCTAGATATTGACCCATTGAAGGTGGTACATAAGAAGGACAATAACCAGGTTGAACATATGGTTGATAATTAGCTGGATAATTTCCACCTGCTTGTGACAATTGTTGTTCCAAGTAAAAATGATGTCCTAAAGGAGGCTGCAAACCCTGAGTTGGGTACTTCCCTTAAGTTTGATATTGACCTTGAGGTATGTACTAACCTTGAGGTATGTACTGTCCTTGGGGTTGATATTGACCCTCAGGTATGTACTGTCATTGAGGTTTCCCCCCAGGAGGTAAATTACTACCCTGAGGTTGCCCCCCAGGCAGTAGATTACTACCTTGAGGTTGAGAGTTTGGAATGTTTCCAGACATCATATAAATTTGTTCTCTGTTCAAAGTTTTGGTATTTGATTCATTTGGACCAGATGATGGTGTATGTTTGTTGGAAGAAGGAGCTACCCCTGAGAAAGTACCAGAGAGAGACTGGTATCCTGCAGGAACAGACAAACCACCATACAAATATGTTTCTGGAGATTCAGAAAACATGGATGACTCACTATACATGTTTAACGGAGGCCTATAACCTCTTGGTGTAGGGTAAAAACGAATTCGTGGTGGCAAATAATTCAGACCAATGTTTTGTAGAAAGTCTATCAATGAAGAATACCAAGCGTCTTGTCTAAAAGGACTATAAAAAATCGATTCACGTGGTCTAATATTTAAAGTTTCTTGAGTTTTAGGAAGAATAACCTCTTCTTCTATGTCAGTAACTTCTTCAATACTATCTAGAACAGAGGGAAGATTTTCTGTAATGCGATACCTCACTCTAGGTGAATCAGGATGACTAGGGGGTGGAGTAACGAACTCGAAAGTAGGTTTAGATGTAGCAGGTTCAGTTTCTGGTTCAGAAATTTCAAGTTCAGTAGCTGATAATTCAGTTGTTGTAGAAGAAACTTAAGGTAATTCGGAAATTGAAATTTTATGTGGAGTATACTCTGCTTGTTTGCGACTGATCTACTTTGTATTCAGGATGAATAATGATGGATGTTTCTTCCTGTTCTATCGATCTAGTTCCTGATGTTTGTCCTTTCTCAGATTTAAGTATTTCTAATTGGCTTGGTGTATACTCAGGGGGTTTCCCCTGCATTCTACGTGATTGTCTAGGTAATTCAATGACAATTAAAACTTTTAACACACGCAATCAAAGAAAATTTCAATCAGAAAATCCTAAAGTATCTAAGGAAACAATCAAATTGATCACATGCCTATTAAATATAAGAGATCAAACCATGCACAAACAGTAGATTCCTGCACTAAAAACACTAGTTGGTGATGAAATCCAACATCGTATAATTGTAATGCAGAAATGGCGGTTGGAACAGTTACCCCGATAACCTGCTTAATGAAATAGACCGGTGCAAGTTTCTCCACTTAACCCATCTCGAGTGAAGATAACCCTCCTAAGAGTCCAAGTGAGTCTAGTCAACGTCTGCTCTAGGTACAGTGGGACCTTCCCTCCATCATCGCCTTGGGAAAGAATCCTAAAGTTTATAACCACTAAGGTCACCAATGGGAACACATATACCTGGGGGAACAGTCTACGATCCGATATACACGCAAGGGTAGAGTAACTAGCTCAATCCCCTTGAAGGCTCCTTGAGATAATCCAAGGTTTACCGACAAGTGACCCGAGGCTCCTCGACAATGGTCTATCTGAGGTTTACCATTTTTAATACATACACATCTTCTATCTTTCCAAATGAGATAGGTATGATTACCTCACTAGTTCGGATATGATCTCATGCTTAACTCGTTTAGGAGGAGCTTCCCTGAGAATACATGCTACAATTGGATTTTCCTACCGCAAGATTTACTACTTGTTTGTTTTGAACTGCCTTCGAAAGTTAATTACAACTTATTCCAAGACACTAGCCTAACCTATGTTGCTGGAAAAGATCCCTAGAAAATATAAAATTGCTAGATTTATTTTAATTAAGCGTTATTTTTAATTGGATGTTCCTTAGGATAGTGGGTACGGAAGTGAAACTTTGATGATTTTTAATGAACCGAGTCAAAAAATGCTAAGATACATATATATGAAAAACAATTCATTTCTTTTCAATGAAGCCTATCTAAAGGAAGGATTTGAAAGATTCAATAACATTTGAAACATCAATTCTTTCTTTCATAACAAGAATTTTTGAAAATAAGACTATTCTATAAGAGCTCAATTTCATAGAAAAATGATCACTCGTTCAAAACGAAATTCCTTTAATCATTCCAATCATACTTCAATCAAACTTTTTTCAAAAGAAAACTAAAATTCCTAAAAACATAAAATCCAAATATAAAAGAAAAACTCTAATTTTTAACTCTATCAAAAAGTTTTGAGAATGTTTATGCTTAGTTTGTAATCCAACCAAGAAAATTTATGCTTATCTCAGCAAAAAATCAAAAACATCCTATCATGGTTCAAAGTGAAATTCAGACCTCATCAAGCTAAAAGGTCTTATAGATTTGCGAATGAAAAACGAAATCTAATTTTCATAAAAGCAAGATCTGCAAAAATTTCAATGGCTCAGCAAGAAAATGATTACATACCAGTCAGCTAAGGTATATAAAATTTTATGATTTAGAGCAGCAAGAAGGCAGAGAAAAAACTTATTTATAAAATGAAAATCAACATAAAATCACTCAAACACAGAAATTGTTGAAAGAAGTTTAACACAAGGCTTTTGACAATCAAAGAAAGTTGGGGCAAACACTGAGAATCAAGTAATTTGGTTCCAGAAAAGAGAATTCTTAATTTTTCAAAAATTTTCCTGAAGTCGACAGGTTGTAATACAAAATAGTGCGGTACCGCACTGTCTTTACACTAAAACCGTGGAGGCTACTGTACTGTCTTTAAATAAAAACTGCGGAGGCCAAAAAACATATAGAAAAAACAAAAATTCAGATCTAATTTTCAGGGATTCTAAGAAATAATTTACCCAACCCATTGTAGACTAATCAAAATCAGAAAATTCTTCCAAAGTCAAACTCAAAAATAGAAAAGAAAACTAAGTTCCCCAGTGGAGTTTCCATTTTGTTACACGGATAAATCCTTCTTGCGGACAAGAATGATCTCCCTAGTATCCTAAGGATATCTAGAAACAAACAACCAAATCCAAACCATTTCCTCTAGATTATGTGTCATTCAGAATTATTAGTAATGAAGGATGAGGATGTTGTTCCTTGAGAAACAATTCCTTGCTGTGTACAGGAATCTGTGCTCAAGACATTAAAGATTATGTCACAAAAAGTGCATGCCTGTCTCTGTTTATTAAACCTTCAAATATTAATAATATATTTCCCAAATATCAAATCTTTACACGTTCTGCAATGCCATGTTCCATTTATATTGAAGTGAGTGAATGGAAGAAGAAGAAAGAAAAGGATTTTAAATTGCCATGCTGCTTAAAACAGAAACTACCATTATAAAATCCTGAAGAAGTGATTAACAATAAAGCTAAAATAGAGGAGCACCCATTAAGGATGTTTAACTCTTAGATACATAAATATCAAGAGACCTGCTGCTCATATCACTCTACTTTATTCACAGATATGGAAATGAAATGAAAACCAAGAAAACTCTTCAACACAGATGGAATAATGGAAACTTGCAAAACTTTTCATTCATTCAATATTGTTCAGTACAAAACTAGCCTTCAAGGTCCAAAACTCGGAACCTTCTCACTTCTTTCCATTGTCTTTAAATACAATATGATCAAAATGGTTTCCAGTAATGAAACCGATTCTAACTAACTCTAACTGCTTAACTGCTCACTGTAGTCGAGGTACATGCCTCGTAAAATTTTATTACATTTACATGACTTCATTTAAAACATGATAAAATGTGATAATCCTTAATCTAAGGGAGCTGATGCTCCTGAAATAGTGGCTGTCTCAATGACTATTGGTGGCTGAACGGCTACTTGTGGCTGAGTGGCTGGAATTCCTTTTTCTGTGTCCATAGAAAATCTTTTGCATTCTTTCCAGAGCTTATCTTGAGTCGTACGAGCATTCTTATAATGATGATACTCCAGTGTAAACGCAACAACCTGATTGTGAGTAAGATTACCTGGAAATAATGTCTTCACCATCCATAGCAGAAGGAAATGCCTTTGTAAGAAATTAAATACCGTTTCTCCCTTTAAAACCTGTGTCTTCTCATGTCTGCCATCTGCTATGCTTTTTGCAAATATCAACTAATCTTCATAGAATTTCTAGGACAAAATCTCCCCTCTCTCCTTCCAGCATGAGGGCAAACCTGTTCTCGTCAACTTGTCAAATGATATATCAAATTTCTTAACTATCTCTTTAATTCCCTGTAACCGCTTCTCTGCGGCCTTTAGAAGGTCGTTTTTTATTATCATTTTACTTACCTCTTCAGCATAGAAGTACCTATCCTGTATCCCCATATCTCCTAATTCTTCGTCTATCTTGGCATTAATGAAGTTTATGAATTTTCTGGCCCAATTCGCTCTTTTAATAGCGGCCTGCTTCTCAGATAAAAGTTCCTTTTTATGCTCTGAAATAATGCTTTTCTCTCTGGCAATTATATTCATGGAATCCCATTTTGACTGCATTTCTGAAATGATCTCATTCCAGATGATATCCTTAGCTTTGATAAGGGAAATATTTCCCTTTAATTTCTCCTTAAGCTCTTTGATTTCATCCTCAGCTTTCTGTAGCTTTTGCTCATTCTCATGTGCTTTTCCTTCCCATCCTTGCATCATCTTCGTAACTGTGGCCAATTCTGACTGGGCTTGTTTACAATCTCTTTCCGCCATATTTAATTCTGTGTTAAGCTGAATAACCTAGGCTTGAGGGTCAGCTTCACCTGCAGAAAAATCAAAAGTACAAGTATGTTTCTCGATTTGATTCTGTAAGGTTATAGCAGTCTGCTTTACCTTAGAGAGTTCTTCGTCCTTCTTCATCAACTGCTGCCGCAATTCCTCTTTCTCCTTTTCAACCTCAGCTACTTCGGCCGCCAATGAGTGCTCTGTAGCTGGTAATTTCAACTTTTTCCTTAATGAAGATATTTCTACTTCTGCACTTTTCATAAGTTTTTGAATTGCGGCTTTATCATTCGGATCTACACCGATTTTCATAATGATCTTCTTTAGCTATTTGTTTTGATTTGTTAATGCCCTTGCATTAGCTTTCTCCATTTTGCATTGTTTGATGACCTTAGCAAGCATGTTTTCAGTCTTGACTGCTGTAGCATTGGTCTTGCTCAAATTGTTTACAATCAGCTGACCGGTCTGGATGTGAAGATTCATTTTGTCCCACAAGGGGATATTTTTGACATCCATAACTATATTTAACTCCTTAAAGCTGCCCGAAGGTCCAAGGGACATTCCTGTCGGATGTGACAGAGCCATCTTAAACTGATCTTTCTCCAGATCCATCATAGCCAATAGTCTGGTTTGGTTAGCAGGTATATGGTGCTCTGCTTGTGCTTCTATATTGGCTTTTATCCTCTGGTTCCTTTCCTCAATCTGTGTGAACACTTGCTTCATTGAAGGAGCCTTTTCCAAATGAAGTTCCTGTCTACTAGGAGATAAGGGGCCATCTTGTTCCTCATTGACCTGGAGAGTGAAATCAGGTGAATTTGAAGAATGGTCTTCCGCCAGTTTGGTCCTTTTTTCCTCTCGGGGCTCTTCATCATCGATTTCAATGACATCCTCTCTACCTCTTTTGCTCATTCTTTCCAAAATTGCAGGAGTTTGAATACAGGTCTTCGATGAACTTGACCCTCCTGGATTAGCCAGTTTCTCCAAATTAGGTTTACTTACATGAGTAAACGCAACATACCCATTCTCAACCCTTTTCTGAGAAATTATCCCATGTGGATCATAGGACCACTTCTCTCCCAACAACAACTGCGTCCCTTCCAATATTTTTGATACTTCTTCAAAAGCTTGTCTTGTGTTAACAACAAATGGGCCTACACTCATAGGCAACTTGTACATCAATCCTTTCTTCATGGGCAGAAAATGAACTTGATCTACATTAAGACTTTGCCTTATAAATTCCAGGGCAAAAAGTCTCATGGGAACAAAGGTTGGGAGCCTATAGGGCTCAATACTAACTCCATACAGCCTTATCTCAAAGTAATCTTCAAAAACAAACCAGTCTCCAAATTTACAATTGGGTCCTAACTGTAGGAATTCCTGGGCCTTTGGCAGAAAGCATGGAGGAAGAGTTCCATTCAGAATTTTATAAGCAGTAGTCATGAAATGGTCAACAAATTCAAATAGCCCGGCTTCGTTCTCTTCTTTTCTAACCATATCGGTCCAAAGCAAAACTGACTTCTTATTTTTATTACTATCCATTATATTTAAACCCACACTCATGAATTCTTCAACATTTTGATATAGAAATAAGTAAACTACCAATGATGGAAATCTGAAAAAACCTGTTAGAGGGAAGGCGATCAATTGGGAATTTACTACTTCCTGCCAAAAAGACGGGATGTCTAGCACCACCCCTGGCTTCATCATAAGAGCGAACATCCCCAAGACTGCCTTATCAATTTCGTGATCATCATCTCTTCCCAAAATCTCCATAATGCAGCTGAGAACTGGCTTATATTGAACACTGAACGCCTCCAAACTGAACTTTCCTGCTTCAAATTGAGTTTTCTCTAGACTTGGTATCAAAAACGATATGCAATGGTTAAACTCTTCATTTGAAAGATCCTCGAAATACTAAACCAACGAGTCTTCGGAGAACTGCAATGGAGACTCATCTTCTGGAAAACATAATTCTTGACGCATTAATTGTGCTGAAACCTGCAGGATATTTTCCCCCTGAGAATTCATAACGAAACACTTTCCAGGGTACATAGGCGAAACTAACCAAGAAATGAATTCGGGGAAGAAGTGATTTTTTGGAACACAAGCGGACAACACACCCGAACTTTTCATAGCAGAGAACACATGGGACTTGTCAATGTTCATGGTTACTTGGTAATGCAATAGGGGGTGGTTGACGGACGACACGGTATCATGAACATCCTTCTCGCAATCTAGGAGGGGGCTAAGAATTGATGAACCAGACAATGATTTTCGCTTGGCCATGCCTGACAGGAATTCGAAAGAAATTCGTGAGGCAATGGATAATGCAAAGGTGGCGAGACGCGGTTAAACAGGGCAAACAGTCACAAATAAATCAAAACGGGACGGAAAAACCTCTTTGATAGGCTACGGAAACCATAATAAATGCAGGAGTGACGTGGAAAAACAGTTAACAGTGAATGACAACTGTTTTCCATCTTGGCTAATGATGTCATTGCGGGGGGTCTGTGAGTACAGCGGAAGAGTTTGATCCATACCCCCCGTAATAAATCCCAGCCATTGATCACAGCATTTCCAAGATCTGACTGGTCAACTTCGGGGGGTCGGGATTTGATAACCGACGAGCTGATTCACCCCCCGCAATAGCTTACCCGTAAGCTTCTTTGTGTGATTGCGACTTCCGCTCAGGAAGTTGCCCGGGTCTTAACCTTGAAATATATATATATCAACCTAAGGCTGATAACCGCTTCAAAAAATATAATCAGAAATACATTGCGTTCCTCTTTTTTTATGCTAAAGTATTAACAACTTCATACTATATCACATTTTCGAATTCCTATTATATTTATTTTATTTTTTTTTCTTTTAAACTTTCGAAATGAAATATAAAAAAGATATGCAGATAATGATCCACAACACCTGGCTCCACCTGGGAATAGTGTTTTTACCACGAAACACTAAGAACCTGCAGATTAGTGCCTTCACCTTGGGCATGGAGTCACATATTGCTTGATGAAACTGTACAATGATCACACCGGATATATACAATGATGAACGAACAACTGCTTAATGCCGAAAATAATGCTTGAGATATTGCCCGTTCACAGGCATATCCAGCACTTCTCCTTCAAGATTCTCCAACATGAAATTATTATTTCCTCTAACTTCATTAATCTTGAATGGGCCATACCACAGGGGATCGAATTTACCGTGTTTCCATTTGTCTTCCCTTCGTGTATCCCGTCTCAATATTAAGTCTCCCTTTTGGAACATGACTTCTTTTTCTTTTCTATCAAATACTTCTTTCATCTTCTGCTGATAAGTGAGCAAGTTGTCCCGAACTTGATTCCTGTTTTCACTTAGTTCCATCACATTATTCATTCTTCTGATCATGGCATTTGGTTCTGCTTGAGCGTCTTGGAGAAAATAAATCACGGGTTTTACCAACTTTACCAATTTATTTGAAAGATTTTTTATGACCTTAATCATGTCTTCAATTCTCTGGTCTTGAGCTGAGGCTTCTTCTTTAGCTTTTCCTTTATCTGAAACTTTACCAGCAGCGGTCATATTAGCTTCAATCTCCAAAGCATCAGTTTGAATCTGTTCTAACGTAGGAGACCTTCTTTCCCTCAATGTGAAACTGAATTTTGGTTCAAAAGCACCAGAAAAAACAACCCTTGCTCCAATAGGAGGGGGTTTCATTTCAACAGGCAAACTATTATACAATTTGTTAAATCTTTTAACAAAATCATTCATATTTTCATCGAATTTCTTCTTGATTGCATTAAACTCTGTCAAAGAATAGCCGTGGTCCCTCTTTTCGCCCCATCTCTCAATAAAACGTCTTTCTAGGGCATCCCAATCATTAATGGAACCATTCGGTAATCCTTTGAACCATTTCCTTGCCTCTCCACTTAGAGACTGAACAAAAAGTCTCATAACAACATCCAAATGTTCAACGTTTAAATTCTCTGCAAAAGTGCAAAACAGGGGCAAGTGCTGTTCTGCGGTTATTTCATCTTCACCAGTAAATCTAGGGAGTAACTTGAGATACTCCTGAGGCATATCATGCAATGGTTGTGGTAGATTTAATGGTGCATATCTATTCATCAAGAAAGCAGGGGCTGCAGGAACTGCCATGTTTACGCCCGGGTTAACTGCTCCTTGAGCGGGGGTAAAATGAATACCAGTTGTAGGAAAAGATGAATGAGGTGAAACAACTGATATAGGAATTGGACTATGAACGATTGCAGAAGAACTAGTGGCTATATGGGGCTGAGTTTCTGTAAAAGGAAAAGACACAAACTCCAAATATTGCTCTTCTAATGTGGGTTCTTGAAAATGAATGGGTGATGGTGATGATTCTTCTTCCGAGAAAATGAGTTTCTTGGAAGCTTTCTTGGATGAGAAAATGTGTAAGCTGCTGCCAGGTGCGAGCAGTGTAATTTCAGGTGTATCTAATATTTTTGGTTTCTGGCCCTTCTTTGAAACAAGCTTCTCAGGATCTGACAAAACGGGAACTGTTTGCTGAGAGGTATCTGACCTCGTGTGAGGTTTCTTAGGAGCCAGAGCTATTTTCAAACAATCACAGCGTACTATTTCCTCCTCTCTGAACAACCAGAGGAAATGTAAAACAAAACCCAGGGAAAATCTTCGACTCTTCGTTCCCCGGCAACGGCGCCAATTAATGTTGTTCCTTGAGAAACAATTCCTTGCTGTGTACAGGAATCCGTGCTCAAGACATTAAAGATTATGTCACAAAAAGTGTATGTCTGTCTCTGTTTATTAAACCTTCAAATATTAATAATATATTTCCCAAATATCAAATCTTTACAAGTTTTGCAATGCCATGTTCCCTTTATATTGAAGTGAGCGAATGAAAGACGAAGAAAGAAAAGGATTTTAAATTGCCATGCTGCTTAAAACAGAACCTACCATTATAAAATCCTGAAGAAGTGAGTAACAATAAAGCTAAAATAGAGGAGCGCCCATTAAGGATGTTTAACTCTTAGATACATAAATATCAAGAGACCTGTTGCTCAAAACACTCTACTTTATTCACAGATATGGAAATGAAATGAAAACCAAGAAAACTCTTCAACACAGATGGAATAATGGAAACTTGCAAAACTTTTCATTCATTCAATATTGTTCAGTACAAAATTAGCCTTCAAGGTCCAAAACTCGGAACCTTCTCACTTCTTTCCATTGTCTTTAAATACAATATGATCAAAATTGTTTCCAGTAATGAAACCGATTCTAACTAACTCTAACTGCTTAACTTCTCACTGTAGTGGAGGTACATGCCTCGTAAAATTTTATTACATTTACATGACTTCATTTAAAACATGATAAAATGTGATAATCCTTAATCTAAGGGAGTTGATGCTCTTGAAATAGTGGCTGTCTCAATGACTATTGGTGGCTGAACGGCTACTTGTGGCTGAGTGGGTGGAATTCCCTTTTCTGTGTCCATATAAAATCTTTTGCATTCTTTCCAGAGCTTATCTCGAGTCGTACGAGCGTTCTTATAATGATGATACTCCAGTGTAAATGCAACAACCTGACTGTGAGTAAGATTACCTGTAAATAATGTCTTCACCATCCATAGCAGAAGGAAATGCCTTTGTAAGAAATTAAATAATGTTTCTCCCTTTAAAACCTGTGTCTTCTCATGTCTGCCATCTGCTATGATTTTTGCAAATATCAACTGATCTTCATAGAATTTCCAGGACAAAATCTCCCCTCTCTCCTTCCAGCATGAGGGCAAACCTGTTCTCGTCAACTTGTCAAATGATATATCAAATTTCTTAACTATCTCTTTAATTCCCTGTAACCGCTTCTCTGCGGCCTTTAGAAGGTCATTTTTTATTATCATTTTACTTACCTCTTCAACATAGAAGTACCTATCCTGTATCCCCATATCTCCTAATTCTTCATCTGTCTTGGCATTAATGAAGTTTATGAATTTTCTGGCCCAATTCACTCTTTTAATAGCGGCCTGCTTCTCAGATAAAAGTTCCTTTTCATGCTCTGAAATAATGCTTTTCTCTCTGGCAATTATATTCATGGAATCCCATTTTGACTGCATTTCTGAAATGATCTCATTCCAGATGATATCCTTAGCTTTGATAAGGGAAATATTTCCCTTTAATTTCTCCTTAAGCTCTTTGATTTCATCCTCAGCTTTCTGTAGCTTCTGCTCGTTCTCATGTGCTTTTCCTTCCCATCCTTGCATCATCTTGGTAACTGTGGCTAATTCTGACTGGGCTTGTTTACAATCTCTTTCCGCCATCTTTAATTCTGTGTTAAGCTGAATAACCTGGGCTTGAGGGTCAGCTTCACCTGCAGAAAAATCAAAAGTACAAGTATGTTTCTCGATTTGATTCTGTAAGGTTATAGCAGTCTGCTTTACCTTAGAGAGTTCTTCGTCCTTATTCATCAACTACTGTCGCAATTCCTCTTTCTCCTTTTCAACCTCAGCTACTTTGGCCGCCAATGAGTGCTATGTAGCTGGTAATTTCAACTTTTTTTTTAATCAAGATATTTCTGCTTCTGCACTTTTCATAAGTTTTTGAATTGCGGCTTTATCATTCGGATCTACACCGATTTTCATAATGATCTTCTTCAGCTCTTCATTTTGAGTTGTTAATGCCCTTGCACTAGCTTTCTCCATTTTGCATTGTTTGATGACCTTAGCAAGCATGTTTTCAGTCTTGACTGCTATAGCATTGGTCTTGCTCAAATCGTTTACAATTAGCTGACCTTGACCCTCCTAGATTAAGTTTATGCTAAAGTATTAACAACTTCATACTATATCACTTTTTCGAATTGTAAACGATTAAAAAAAGAGGATTGGTCTTCGATGAACTTGACCCTCCTGGATTAGCCAGTTTCTCCAAATCAGGTTTACTTACATGAGTAAACGCAGCATACCCATTCTCAACCCTTTTCTGAGAAATTATCCCATGTGGATCATAGGACCACTTCTCTCCCAACAACAACTGCGTCCCTTCCAATATTTTTGATACTTCTTCAAAAGCTTGTCTTGTGTTAACAACAAATGGGCCTACACTCATAGGCAACTTGTACATCAATCCTTTCTTCATGGGCAGAAAATGAACTTGATCTACATTAAGAATTTTCCTTATAAATTCCAGGGCAAAAAGTCTCATGGGAACAAAGTTTGGGAGCCTATAGGGCTCAATACTAACTCCATACAGCCTTATCTCAGAGTAATCTTCAAAAACAAACCAGTCTCCAAATTTACAATTAGGTCCTAACTGTAGGAATTCCTGGGCCTTTGGCAGAAAGCATGGAGGAAGAGTTCCACTCAGAATTTTATAAGCAGTAGTCATGAAATGGTTAGTAAATTCAAACAGCCCGGCTTCATTCTCTTCTTTTCTAACCATATCGATCCAAAGCAAAACTGACTGCTTATTTTTATTACTATCCATTATATTTAAACCCACACTCATGAATTCTTCAACATTTTGATATATAAATAAGTAAACTACCAATGATGGAATTCTGAAAAAACCTGTTAGAGGGAAGGCGATCAATTGGGAATTTACTACTTCCTGCCAAAAAGACGGGATGTCTAGCACCACCCCTGGCTTCATCATAAGAGCGAACATCCCCAAGACTACCTTATCAATTTCGTGATCATCATCTCTTCCCAAAATCTCCATAATGCAGCTGAGAACTGGCCTATACTGAACACTGAACGCCTCCAAACTGAACTTTCCTGCTTCAAATTGAGTTTTCTCTAGACTTGGTATCAAAAACGATATGCAACAGTTAAACTCTTCATTTGAAAGATCCTCGAAATACTGAACCAACGAGTCTTCGGAGAACTACAATGGAGACTCATCTTCTGGAAAACATAATGATTGACACATTAATTGTGCTGAAACTCTCAGGATATTTTCCCCCTAAGAATTCATAACGAAACACTTGCCAAGGTACATAGACGAAACTAACCAAGAATTGAATTTGGGGAAGAAGTGAGTTTTTGGAACACAAGCGGACAACACACCCGAACTTTTCATAGCAGAGAACACAGGGGACTTGTCAGTGTTCATGGTTACTTGGTAATGCAATAGGGGGTGGTTGACGGACGACGCGGTATCATGAACATCCTTCTCGCAATCTAGGAGGGGGCTAAGACTTGATGAACCAGACAATGATGTTTGCTTGGCCATGGCTGACAGGAATTCGAAAGCAATTTGCGAGGCAATGGATAATGCAAAGGTGGCGGGACACGGTTAAACAGGGCAAACAGTCACAAATAAATCAAAACGAGATGGAAAAACCTCTTTTATAGGCTACGGAAACCATAATAAATGCAGGAGTGATGTGGAAAAACAGTTAACAGTGAATGACATCTGTTTTCCATCTCGGCTGATGACGTCATTGCGGGGGGTCTGTGAGTACGGTGGAAGAGTTTGATCCATACCCCCCGTAATAAATCCCAGCCGTTGATCACGGCATTTCCAAGATCTGACTGGTCAACTGCGGGGGGTCGGGATTTGATAACCGATGGGCTGATTCACCCCCCGCAATAGCTTATCCGTAAGCTTCTTTGTGTGATTGCGACTTCCGCTCAGGAAGTTGCCCGGGTCTTAACCTTGAAATATATATATATCAACCTAAGGCTGATAACCGCTTCAAAAAATATAATTAGAAATACATTGCGTTCCTCTTTTTTTATGCTAAAGTATTAACAACTTCATACTATAGCACTTTTTCGAATTCCCATTATATTTTTTTTTCTTTTTTTTTCTTTTAAACTTTCGAAATGAAATATGAAAAGGATATGCAGATAATGATCCACAACAGAGGACATGCCCCTACCTGAAGTCCAACGCTTGTTGTAATCTTCTATCCAGTCGCTCCAAAAGAGGTCACTTCAGCATGTGAGACCTACAATCAAAGACATAAAAAGGATTAAAAGCACCTACAAGATATAATAATTCACGAAACACAATCTATCTCAATGATCAAGGAATTCAAGAATTAAATTACTCAAATAGATACATGAAAAATTTAATGAGAAAATAGGATTCATTTTTATTGACTTGTATGATAAGAAGTAACCTTACAACCTTGTCGCCTTGATGTCATACAGGTTCTTTCGGGGTCCTGAACAACCGTTTTCTTTTATTTTGACAAGCCTTTTCCTCTCTAAACTATCATAGATATGAGTATGTGATCATTCTCAGATCAATGATGTTAAGTATAGAGAGTATGATTTCTTCAGCAATTCTCCTCAAAATACCATGTTCTAAGTACAAGAGACTAAGTAATTACCCTTGAGACTGAAACATGGTCTCAATTTAGAGCAGAAGGGAGGTGGTTTCAGTTCCAATAAGAAAGGGATAAATTCCTCTCATGAAGGGATTAAGTTCCAAATACCAAGGGATATACTCCTTTAATGAAGGGATAGAGGTTCATGAATGAAGGGATTGAAGCTCGACCAGTTTACACCTCTGGAAGCTTCCAGCTAGGAGAATATTCAACTAGCTGGGCTTCTAGAACTTAATTTTTCTTTCATTTTATGTTTTACGGGGGTCCATAGTTTTAATAACCAGAATGTGCGATATGTTCCGTAGTTTATAGAGCAAAAAGCTATGGTCCCATAGGCAAGGGCGAGGAAAAGTGCAAAGTTAGGCTTTTTAAGATTTTTATGAGATTTTCTCCAAATCCAAGACTTGGTTTAGGAACTTTCGGGTTGTCAACCTCTAAGGGAGCATTTATATAGGTAATGATGAAACCATATAGACATTTAAATTTCATGGTGACAAAATAATGTGTAATAAGTGTATATGTACTTTGAGAGATTCAGAGGCTTATCTCCCAGTATATGTTCAGGTATTTTTTTCATGATGATTCTCAATGGATTATCATACCTTTGATAGATTAAAGCCCTGTTTTCCTACCTATTATAAGCTTTTTTGAAGGTGCCCACTTGGCTAGATTATTCCTAGGTTAGCAACAATCTATGTTTAAATGAAATTCCAGTTGATGGTAAGAATATATCAAGCCCTCCCTTATAGAGAGATTTGGTATTAATATGGAATAACTTAAGCCACAACCCTCAAGTATTTCCACAAAAGAAAAACAATAGAGGTGTTTTCTCTGTTACATTTGACTTGGACCTTTAGCTTGAGGATGAAATCAAGGTTTATAAAAGGTGGAAAGATCTAGGGACTTATTTGAAAGCATGTGTAAAAGTGTTTGCAACATATGATTTCTATTTTCATGCAACAGTGAATTGTGGTGATACCTCAAAGTTTAATCACCCGTGTTCTAATCTTGAATTGTTGAACGATTAGCATGAATTCTAAGAGCAATGTGGAAATGAGTATACCTCTAGAAACATGGTCATATGTTGCAACAACATATGAGATTGGCATTTTGAAAATATATACTATAATATTCTCACTAGATTTCAGCTGAATATAGGGATGAATTAGATGATGACGGTATCATGGGAATCCTAATGCATTGCATTGACTCTGCAGTTTGAGAAATCTTGGATAAAATGTATTTCCAGATCCACAATCAATGGATACCCAGATCCCTGTAGTACACCACACTGTAAGAAGGTGTAAATGGTTATTTAGATCCTATATAGTTTGATTCGTTTGAAAAGTGCTTTGATTAGTTATGATCTTGACTTATGGTGGGTACACTTGCTAAAGGTTTTCAAGCATGATTACAACCAACACTTGGCACAATCTTTGAGGCCTATATTTAGCTTGCTCATAAATGTTTATTAGCAAACCAAAAGGTGTTGTCTCACTAGAAGTTATGAACAATAGACATGGATCACCTCTTCTGGTATATTGAATCCCTTGACATGGTCTAAAACAAGAGAAAAGGGAAAAGTTTTTTGAGAGCAGAAAATCTAGCAAAATGTTATTGTAAACTTCGTTCAGAGTAGGGTCACGCTAGTACAAAATGGCTAATTAGTTACTAAAAAAATGACTAAAATTTGCATATAAGCGACTATTTTTCGGTCGGTGACCAATAGTAGCTAATTTACAATATCTTATAACACGACCAACTTTTAGTCGCTTTTAGCTTATTCATGAATTAGTTGTCTCAATTTTGTTATCTAGTAGTATACTTGGTCATTGATTTTGTCCTTAATTTAGCCATTGATTTGGTCATTAATTTAGTCATTGATTTAATCATTGATTTTGTCATTAATTGTCACAATTAATGACCAAGTATAAAACAAAATATATTACTAAATGACCACCCACGAAAACCAATTAATGACCAAACAAATATAACCAAAATTTTGGTCATGTTATAAGATACTATAAATTAGCTACTAATAGTCATATATATGCAAATTTTAGTCATAGTTTGAAACCAATTAATTACCAAAGAAATATGACTAAATTTTAGTCATGCTATAAGATACTATAAATTAGCTACTAATAGTCGTATATATGCAAAATTTAGTCGTCATTTGTAATAAAAAATTATCATTTGCAGTAGTAATTTATCTTTTTTTGGTAGTTTCATATTCATTATATAAATGACTACTTTAGTAGTTCATATTAATTTCATTCACATTCATTAACAGTGGTCATAAGAAAATAATTTAGTCATTTATTCATTTTATTTGTGTTCATCATTAATAAACATAAACTACCTATTTAGTAGTTTTAGAGTGATTTTATGTGTTTATTATTAATTAAAATAAATTAATTAGTATGCTTTTGCAAGTAAATTAAAAAAAAATGTCATACAATGTACATGTTCATCTAATATGAAAACGTAAAGTTGCATATGTTAAATAAAATACTAAATAATATCAAGTGCAACTATAAATAATTCCAACCACAAATTATATTATATAAAATGTAAAGTATTACAATATGAATTTCCAACTTAATATTGGTTGGAATACAATTACACATGAAATATTGTTTCATCACTTCAAAACATTATCATTGTGTTGCCAAGACATTGCAGGTGAATTCACCAACTCTGAAGACTTGATCATCAATCTCTATGTGTGTGTCTTATGAAAGGTATTTTCTCTACAAGTACCACTAGACCAGTTCTCTTCTCTCTCTCTCTTTAATTTGAATTTTGTCGCTCTAGCGTTATTGTTCTCCTCTTTCTTCAATTCCTGCTTCTTACCATCAATACTGAGCTCCTTTTGTGAAAAAAAAAATACAATGCAGAGTATGAGACATTAAAGTTGATGAACACTAGAATATAAACTACAGTAGACTCTAAAATATTTATGCGATATATATCTCAACATAAGTAATATTGTTAATGTCATTTTGCTCTATAAAAGAAAGAAACTGGAACAAGTTTTCTTAAATTGGGAAATAGTGGCCATTATCTGGCTAAATGACATGTATAAACAAAGAAAATAAAACGTCACCATAGAATAAAATTTGTACCTATTGTGTTCAGAGTGTAGAGCATTTTTTGATGAAATGTTATCTTCAACTCAAGTAATAAATGCAAATATAAGCACACATTTCTATCCCAATATTTTGAATTCTCATGCTTATGGTACATTGAAATTTTGATTCTATCCAACATAATCAAACACAGTAAAGCTAGAAATTTCTACTAAGAATGTCTCATGCTCCACTTTTGTAGTTGTATTGTTTCCTCTAGTTATATTTAAGAAGCAGTGACACTTCAATAATAAAACTTGTTATTAAAAATCTAATGGGTGGAGCAAAGTATTGATGACACAAGATTACAACAAGAAACTAAAAAGGAATGAGACAACAATTTGTAAATTGTGATACTAACCAGGAATATATCTTCAATGTAACAATCTTCAATTTTCAGCATACTATTCTAGGGGAAAAGGAATCCAATTCCAAAAAGCCAAAAAATTATATCCAGATAAAAACTAAACATGTTGTTGCCACATTCAAAGGTAAAGTAACTTGGGACTAGCTATATGAGATAATTTTTAGGGTGTACAGGTAGCTACTAACACCATTAAAAAAAAAAAAAAAATAGATCTACCAAGTAAGACCTCAAATGTGGCACCAAGTTTGATATATGCACTACCTGTATACACTTCAAAATGCATTGCAATGATATAAGAGTGTCAAAAGAAACTGCACATAATTATATATTCACTATCCACTTTTACTCCAAAAAAAAATTCAAATTATTACTATAACTTACCCCTAAAAATATGTCGAAATTTATATTCATTGTCATGAATATCCCTGCCTGCTAGTTCCTCGGAAGGTGATTTCTAAGTGAAATCCTTCCCATAACAAGAAAAACTTAATAGGAGACAAATATCACAAATACCCTCACCTTTTGCTCTAAAGAGTGTAGTCTTCTCTTAAAAAAGTTCTAAAAGACTAAGCACTTATATATTAAATCACAAATAGAACAACAACTATGGGAAAATAAGAACTACACAAGTGGAGGACAAACTTTTTCAGTAGTGCGACGTGGGACATAAAACATGTCATCAGTGCTAGTGTTACTTGGAGTGAACCTTTTACCAAAATAATTTTTCAGTTGCTTTCTTGGTGTGTCGTGGTCAAAACGAAGATAACAATATTTTTTCTCTTTTTGAAAAATATCATCAATTTTTAGTTCCCTTCACAAATGGAACTAGTACCAAAGCATTTCTCACCGAAATTGGCAATTACGACAAAGAAAAAATAATGAAATTGAAAATGTCTTAAAACATCAAGAGGTTGCAATGTCATTTGAGCATATACTTCATCCCTTTCCGCATCTTCCTTGCATTCAATACAATGCTTATTAAATTTTAAATGTTATATATAGATCGATATCAATAAAAGTGTTCACAACCAAAGCAACGATGAAATGTAGAGAACCCCCATGCATTGTAATAGTGATAAATTGGCAGTTTAATTGAGTTGAAAGATTCATATAATTGGATATATGAGCATCAACCTCCTTGTTCGTTGAAGCAGCTACCTGAAATCACATTGATTATGATCAATTTCATTACATAACATTAAAATTTCAAAATACTGGGGTCACATTTTATGATGAAAATAAAATAAACATTCATTATTCCAATCATTTGTATCTGAAAGAATATTGCAAATTAAAAATTAGTGAGCAGCCACCTCACCTCCTCGCTGTGACCTTGTGGAAAATACACAACCTTTCTCCCAAAAATAGGCAAGGGCACAAGCGGTCTAGCATAAACATGCCAAAGCTTTGAATTAGGCATCTCCTTTCCCCTACTTGACGTGACATGTACAAACAAATTGTCAATTGGATACCCTATATAAATATCTCAACATTCTAATAGTAACTTTGTAAAGTAACATGATATTATGAATGTGAAAATGGCAATATAAAGCACATTAACTTGACAAATATTCCAAATGACAATATTTTACATTGACATTTTTACATTAATTATTTTTCTAAGGTGTTACAGTTTGATATGATGAGTTAATTTAACATTTTTAGCTATCTCAATTACATCTTAATATGCAATTCTAGAATCCAAAGAAAATTCACTTAAAATCAAACCATTATAACTAGAGTAGTGGATGCATTAAAAAGGTAAGAAGCACCATTTTCACGTTTAAGCTATTAGAAGAATTTAAGCGGCAATTCATTACATAGATATATTTTATTTAAAATTCCATGAGAATTCGTGGCCATATGGGAGAAATAAAAGCTTACATCATGTATGACATTTTAAAAGCACTTAAAGTAAAAAATGGCAACAAACAAAGATAGAGGTGAAAAGATGGTAACTGAATCTTGGTCCCAACCTACTCATCTGATTATTAGACTATTAACCAATTCATAATGCTTTGCAATATATTCAAGAAATAGCAAGAAAGCTAATATATAAAGGAAAGTAAAACCAATTCTGAATAAAATTGATTCCCTGAAACCAGTATACTCTTATAACTGATTACACCCTAGTAAAGTTTTATAAAACCACATATGATAACATATTCAGGTCATTTTGTCTAAACACAATAAGAAGTGAAAATACATTATACCTAGGAAGTATAGAAGAACGCTTCTCTATGCAAATATCATTCAATTTTTTTCAGCCCCCTATTGGTATGCTATGGTTCAGTCCATTAATAATTGCCCCTAATTGATACAAAATCCTTGAATATGACAAATTGAGAACTATATTTCTAGGCATGAAAACATTTGATTTTCGAAGCTCTCTAGGACAGTTTACAGATGAGTGGCTGAATATTGGTGTTTCCATTGTCTTTGACGTCTCAACAAATGTTAAAAACCAACATTTGATAAATGTTCTTGGTGTGTTGGCTAGTGATGCAATATTCCTTGTAGCCCAAGACTCCTCATCATTTGTACCATACTTTGGAAGCATTGCATAACTCTTACCGATAATTAATAATGATATAGGGCCATCCAATATGACACAAGTCATTAAACATAATGTAGCTAATTGTAAAGTATCAGGAAAACCATTGAGCATGTACATCCTCACATTTTCACTCTCATTGTTTGTTGCACATGTTGAATTTTTTAATACATAATATTGTTAAGCACATAGAGAAAGATTGGATCAATGCCTTGTAGAAGGAGTGGAAGTCCATCATCAAATCAATCGCAAGGCATATTTTTGTCCACTACATTTACTATATCCACTCTAAGTTACAATTACTTAAGCTCGCAAGGACTAGATTTGGTAGCCATTAGCTCACCTTTAAGTGCCTGTTGAAGATAAGATGGGCACTGGCCAATATGATAGTGAATGATTTATGGGTGAAATTGAGGATACATAATACTACAAATAGAGATAGTGATTTTGTAGGCTAAGATATCATTTTTTATCCTATAGTTTTTTGTCACATATTAATATGTTTTGCAATTCATCAAATCTAGTGTGACTCGATTTGTATATTGAGATTAACCAATGACTGAGGAATTGCATGAGAAAAAGACACCATACTAGAACAAATTAATGACATTGTTGAGCCTAGAGATGTGAAATTATATGACTGTATTTGTGTAGAAGTCGAAACAAATAATAAAATTACCTCTATTGGTCCACCTTTGCATACAACATAAATTTTGGGACATATACATAATCAACAGAGACAAATACTCTAGTCCATGTGTTAACATACATTGTTACACCAAAATACTATTCTACATAATGCTTGAAAGAATTATTTCTTATTTGTAGGGTGAAGAGAAAATTGCAAATGGGTCCATAGGTTCAAAGTGGTCAGATGCAAGCATTAAACAAGCTTGTTGTTGGTGTGTGATATCATACAACAACAATTTAATACCCACATAAATGCCTAAGGATTTTTTGGTTATGCATATCCATTTATATATAATGGGAGATGACAAATTCACTCCAGTGGCGAAACATGTATGATGTTTCTACTCCAAAGGTGCAACATTTGGAAAAATGGGGTGCTTCCACAGATTATTGAATTTTGACTGTTGCGTTCACAGACTTTGACTGGATTATTTCATATTGTTTTAGGATGACTTTGACTCTGAGAAGAGGTTGAGTTAGACTGGCTTTTACTAAGCTCCATTGGGAGGTATTTTGTTGGTTTGACCAACGTTGACTTTGTTGGTTAGGGAATCCTGTTGACTTTTGTAAATTGTACTTTCTCTCTCTACTAAATTTGAAGAATTAGAAGATGATTTGATCAAAGGGGTTTCCCCGCATTGGGGTTTTTCCCTGGCATCTATCAAATTATTATGTCTCTTTTCTTGGCTTGTCTTTTATCGATTTATTTATGTTCTATCAGCATTTACTGTCAATGTTAATCTGATTGCATAGATGGAAATTGAATTGGGCTAATAAGAAAGATTGAAGTATATTACTCAAAGCATAGAACATACCATGGTTAACTAAAATTAACACCATGTGCCTCGAGTAAATATTAGCTTTGCCTATAATTTGTAGGGTGAGGTGTAGAGAGGGAGAGAGAGAGAGAGAGAGATACAAACATATTTGGTATCCTCTCCATCAAGGTTCAATTCTCATAAATGACATGTTGAGCTCTTGTCGAGTTTATTGTTGTAACGGCTTCAAGCCTTGTTTGATTAGTCCAAACAATATATATTCAGCCAAAAAAATACAAATATATTTCAATAAGGAACACACACACACACACTAATGTAGGCTTCCTTCTTTATTTTATTATTCACATTTTCTAGAAATTCATTTGCACTCCCACATTGTACGCTTACTACTGTATTCTTCGATCTCATTGACCTATTTTTGTGGTCACTTATTGGACATTAATAAAATTATCTATAGAGAGAGAAAAAAAGAGCCCAACCTTTGTGTGTATAAAGAGCGAGAGAGAGCATATGTTTATGACTCTGTCTCTCTTTCTCTCTCTCAAATCGCTATAGAAAGTGGATGAGACAATGACCCAAATTCAAATCCTGGCAAGCAATGCTACTCCCCTACATGGAGTTTGACACATGTGGGTATTGATTATATTGATATTTTTGAGGTAGCTTTCATGTGGATTATTGTATGGTCCTAGGCAAGGGGCCAAGAAACATTATTCTCCACTTAAATATGTTAGGGTGGGTCAAGCTTATTTCCACATTTTCCATTCATAGAAAGATAGAATCTTGTTTATATATATATATATATATATATATCATAAACAAAAACAAAAACAAATAGAAGAAGATAAAACAAAAGGATAAACTTATAGAAATTTAACAAAAATTAAATAAATTACACCAAAAAATACCCTAATACATAACAACATTATCTGTTGTATAGATACCAATCTCAAAGAAAAAATGAGAATTTAACAACATGAAAACATGCTTATAAAATGAGGAAAAATTAATAACAAATAGAAGAAGATAAAACAAAAGGATAAACTTAAATCAATTTAACAAAAAATAACTAAAATAAATAAATTACAAAAAAAACCCTAATAGATCAACGTTATCTATTGTATAGATACCAATCTCAAAGAAAAAAATGTGAATTTAACAACAACAACATCACAACATGCTTATAAAATGAGGAATGGAGTGGAATACCTACAAAGCTCCGAGATCAAAATTTTTTACTTTTACGTTTATTCTCAAAAATTCTCCTTTGCGTTTCGCCAAAAAATTAGAGGTTCATTCTAATTAGTTTGGCTGCTCTGAAAGGTTTGAGGTCCAGGCACACCTGAACCATGTCTGAATAGGAGTATAGATCATATATAGAAGGCAATATTTATTTTTAAATAGTGGTCCTGCTTTTCAAATAGGAAATTATATCTTTGGAAAGATATTTATGAATTTAATAATTAACCTATGTTTACCATTTCACAACAAGTAATATCAAATTCACATAACAATAAAACCTACTATATCAAAATGGTTTAAAAAGAACACACAGGACAAGGTAAATACCAAATCAAAAGGCTAAAGTGATAGAAATGGTGAGGGCATAATAATTTGTTATTTATAATATCTTTGATATAAAGTGTATCACTCCAACTAATCAAGCTCAAGTTTCAAATGAAGCTAACATTATAGGTTAGCTTGCATTTCAAAGTGCAAATCATGTAACAGTAATGTACTTCAAGTAAATTAAGGGTGGAAAGTGTGGGGGGATTATACTAGATCCCAATGAAGAGCTTGAACTATCATTTCCTTGGGGTATAAAAAATCCATGAACAATCAAACTAAGGCTTATGCTCTTTATCAAAATATTCTCTTGGAAAAGAACATCAAAACAAAGTCTTTGACAGTCGATGGTCATAGGAGAGTCAAGCATAATTATCAAATTGATGGTCTTGAAATAAATCCCACTCAAAAGAAAACTTTCTTTGTATCCAAAATCCCAAAGGAGGTCTACAGCCTACACGAGGTCTAAAAAGAACACAAATATCAAGCTAAGGCCATCACACTTAAAATAAGTGCACTTAGAAAAAATAGGGAATGCCAATTTCATGTAACCCCTTAATCCTCTTAGTTTATGGGTATAAAATCATGTAGTATCATAAATACAAGTAATCACCATTTATCACATAGCCACTATCAAGAAAGGAGCTCAGAATTAATAGGACTAGCCCACCCCTCTCTCACATGCTTGAAATTAACCCTAGTCTGTCTCTTGAATTCCTATACAATGGTCTTCATTGGTAAGGTGTAATAACGAGTCACCGAGTGGGAAAAGCTAGCAACATCACATGGAGAAGGTTATTCAACCAATAATGATCCCATTAAGAGCCCCTATCGCTTTCTAGCTGGTATCCTAGAATTTGTATTTGTTGGGCTTACTAACAAGGCATGTTCAATGTGCATTCCTTTGTTTATGCCCACAAAATCCAAGATTGCATAGTGTGTGTTTGCACTATTCCGGTTGTTCATTTATTTTCAATACCTTTCCACTCGTGGATTCTTATTTCACGCATACCCTTTTGGTTCTCTAGGTTTTACTTCTAACTAGATGTTAAATCTTGGTGTCCTATACTCTCTCCACTAGGGGTATGGATCTACACTTCTTACTGGGCACTGCTCAATCTGATATTCTCAATTTTGGCTTCAGAAAGCTCTATTCTCCTAACACCTTAAGTGTTCTGTTGTGTGATTTCCAAAGCAAGGAGTTGTATTTCATGTGTTTGAATCAAGGTTACATCTGGATAATTTGTGTGCAACAACTTGAGCTGCAAAAACCATTGTCAGTAGTTGGCATCAAAGTTTCTTTATTGAGTGTCACACCAATGGATTACAATGAAGCCCGAGAGTTCAAAAGGGTTCTTCAAAGACATGAAAATTCCATACAATGAAACATATCTTCTATTTTTCTAGTGACTTCTAAAGTGAATGAAGATGAACACCAGTGGACTACATAAAATATTATAATTATGAATATTGTGGACCAGCAAACACATAAAATCAATGTATTTGAGGCAGAATGTCATATCTTTATTCTTTAAGAATATGGTTATCAGTCTTAGTCAAGGCTCTCACTTTGTAGCTTCTACCCACAAGATGTCAACAAATTCAGTGCAAAAATATTCTGAGGAAGAAATAGTTCACCAAATGATGGAAGACATTTTCCAGTTGGAAAGCCAAACTCCTTTCTTTCCAACAATGGGCAGGAAGAAGTCAACAGTGATAATGTATTTTTCCAATATCTATGTTTAGTAAAGTAATTATAAGATTAGGTGGTTTTAAGTTCTATACCCAAGGAATTTTGGGATGTACAACTTTGAATCTCTGCAAGTTTTTCTTTGCAGCATATGAGACCTGCTTATTTCATCTGAACACAGTGGGCAGTAGTATTTTGTAATTTTTCTAGAAATTTTATGATACAAAGCTTCAAAGTTTTGGTTTTTTAACAAAAAAATGAAAGCATACTTCAAGTCAATTCTCAAGCTTAGGTTCATTTCAATGCCTAAATAATAAAATAATATTTTAATCGAAGAATTTTCAAGACAATTTAACAAAAACTAGTGGAATATAATAAATAAATAAATAAAAAGACTTCGGTAAAATGCATTAACAAAGTTCCAATCAAACACATGTTCTCATAAGATATTTTATCATTTTTGGCTAGGTAAAATACTTCCTTCAAATAAATATAGCCCCTATTCACTTTCTTTTAGGGATGGCACATATTCAATGCGATGTTTCCCCATATTCAATGTGATGTTATATATCTAGTTAGAAGAGAACAATAAACCAGAGTGAAAATTTTGAATTCACATGATCCTAGCAGAAAGTATGTGTTAGAAACCATTATTGCGAACAAAAGTACTTTCTCATGTAAATCATGGAAAACTTTGTCTTTGATAAGAAACAGTTGCAAATAGCTTTACACGTGAATGATTGTTGTCTCCAATGTTTCAAGTAAAATATGATTTCAGCCCAAAGAAATCAAGATTCAGGTCAAGATAAAAATTTCCAAGTGAAGCAGTATATCAAAGTAATGAAAATATTTCATTTGGGTGAAAATGTGAAGTTGGGTTACACTTTTTGCCCTTTTTTGAGAAAAAAATTCATTTTTTTCGGTTCTTCAACATTCTGCAAACTATAACAATTTTTCTATTTAGAATTTCATTTTGAAATAAAAATAAAAGTTGTCAGAAATTTTGTTAGCTTTCTATTACTTATTTTTTGAAATTTTTTTATGCATATTTGATATGTCAAATCAGTGTTTCTTTGAGTGTGTGTTTCTTAACAATCAAAGGATTCATAAGAAGTCATGTTAATACACAATGTTGTATTCTTTGAAAATTTTTGTTTTTGAGAAAACAAAATGTGTTTCAACAATCTAGACAGAGTCTACTTCGGTTTTGTCATATTTACAAAGCCAATGGATGCATATCATAATTACTAGAATTTTTTGAACTAGTCCAATATGAAAAAACTACATGTTTTGGATATGTTTTGCAACGCAACAAATTTCTTAACATATAAGTTATAAACTAAAAATCTAAAAGCTACCCATTAGAGACGATGGACCATTGTAATTCCCCATAATTTTTTCAATTTTTTTTACAATGTATTTTGGGAGATATAGAATTTTGATTTCACTGAATCACAATGACCCTCAAAAATTGTTCGCACCTATCTTATTAGAAAATTAATTAAAATTAGTAAATGTTTATGAAATTCCATAAAAGTTATATTTCCTGAAAGTAGATTCAATTCTGAAAATGCTTGTCTTGGTTTCGACAGTTAATTCAGAATGTTTCATGGAGTTTAATTAGTCCAAAGTTGCAGAAACGTATTCAGAGCTTGGTTCTGCGGAACTGGTGATGCGTTAGTTCGGCTGAACTTTTATTAAAAGTTTAGCTGAACTCTTTTTTGCACCGATGGATAATTAAGTCTAATGAATTAATAGTTCAGCCAAGCTCTTAATCAAAGTTCGGCTAAACTTTTAATCAAAGTTCGGCCGAACTTTAATCTAATTTTCCGTCTGCTGGAAAATTTCGCGGAGCCCACAAGTAACATACAAAAGGTAAAATACATTGTTCATACACCTTTCAAAGCTTTCAGGAGAAAAATATCATTTTAATTAGGGTAATTACGAGACAGATAAACACAATATCTTCAAACAAACAATGACATGGGTCTTATTACACAAAAATCAGCAAAAAAATTGTTTCTGACATAAAAAGTCTTCTTTCAAAGTACGCAATTTATGGTAAGCTTCATTCAAGATTTTTTGGGGTTGTGAAGAAATCTATGTCATAAGGCAAACAAGAATAATGACTAAAAATTCAGAATACAAAGTCTTCGAACATAGATTAATTGCAACTATTTCTTCTTACAACACTCGCGTACACACATAAAACTGACAAAAATTTAAAAATAAAATTTCTGATTTAAAACCCAGAATGCTATAAATTAACTAAATCCAACTATAATCACAAAAGGCTAAATATTAAAACATGAATGCACCAATGTCATGTCTAGAACAAGTGTCGTGATAATCTGAAACAGAATAAGCAAGATTTAGATTTCATCAAATAAATGGAGTGCAAAAGAAATAGAGTTTGACAAAATTACACTGTCATTGATTTCTTCATCCTCACTACCAGAAGAATATTGATCGTCCACTGGGTAGGAAGCATCCGCCAACTGATTTTCTTCATCGTCTTCCTTGTCGTCTGTCGTCAAACGAGTTACGACTCAGAGCTTTTCCTGGCCTTCGTCTTCTTCGTCGAGACTCAATTCTTCATTCTGTGGTCGTTCTTCCTGGGAGGAATCCAGGTTGTCTGATGAACTCCTACTGTGCTTTTCCATGGCTCAGCTCAACTTAGCTACAGAGGATAGATCCTAGAATCTGTATGGAAAGCCAGAACGAAAATCTGACACCCTTGAACCAGTGATGGTTTTAAAATTTGACGAAAAAATAAAACTATTCAACTGCTGAGGATGGATCCTGGAATCTGTATGGAAAGCTGGAATGCAAATTTGAAACCCTTGAAAGATTGAGGGTTTTAAAATTTGACAAAAAAATAAAACTATTCAGCTCTAGAGGATAGATCCTGGAATCTGTATGAAAGCCACAACGCAAATTAGAAACCCTTGAACCAACGAGGGTTTTAAAATTTGACGAACAAATAAAAATATTCTTTGGTAGTTTTTGCTGTCGTTCGAGTGAGGTAGGGAAGAGTGGATTTCAGTAAAAGAGTGAAAAGTTTTTGCCACCATTTTTCTATTAATTTCTTTTCATTTTTTTAGCCTTCTATCTGTGGATTAGGAATTTGTCCTTCCTAATGCATTTTTTTCACCTTCTCGTGGAATTTGTGAGAGGGGGAGGGTTTCGACCAAGTTTTGAAGGTTCCCGCCTTTTGTTGCTAGGATTTCCTCTCAATGAGGATCACTAGAGCAATCCTTGTTGGTCCACTCTCGTAAGGAGAAGGCTCTCAAGGAAGCAATGAGCCGTGGAGTATTTGTAGCATTGTAGGTTTAAATATATATAATTAGTTTAGATGTGTAGATATATGGTTGATGTATTATTATTTTATATTTTTAGATATATTGTTGATATATCCAGGTAGGTTTAAATATATATCATTATTCTTAGATTCTAAGATATTTCATTTATACATTATTATAATTATAATCTTGTACTTGTTTTAATCTTTGTCAAGTTGAATATATGTAAGTGCAGCTAATGATTTTAATGATTTTAATGGAGGGTTTTATAAGATCAATTTAAGGAATCTGTAAAATGGATAGGGTCATGAAAAAATACAAGTATCTTAATAGGGTTAAGGGATGTCAAGGTGCTATAATATTGCATTAAGAGAACCAGATAGCAATTCAGGAAATCTTGATACAAATTTCACATATGTATATGTTGTGGTGCAAATGTAACAATGTTTTTGAAATTATTTTGTAAGCCATGAAAATGGTCAAGTTTTCCATGTTTTTTAGAAGTATGCATGTGTAAGTAATGGTGGAGTAAATGACTTATGTTAGGAGGGATGAGGTTGAACCCCAACAAATGCAAGAAAGGAGATCAATCTAGGAACTTTTGTTGTGTGGATCAATGAGCATTGGGGTATTTAACTTTCTTTGACACACATTTGTTCTTCTTATTGAAATTTTTTTAATGAGCACAAGAAAATGGAAATTAATTGATTTTATACATTGCAATGTGGTAGAAGCATCTCCAAAGTTATTAAAGCACCAATTTAACTCGACGGTTACACCTAAGTGGTATTTATTCTATTAAAGTCACTCTAGACTTTGACCTAACCCTATCTTAAATAAAAAAGGCCCTTAAGAAGAAAATTTGGCCCATGACGGGTGAACATGTCACATGGAAATATTGAACACTTGGGGGGGAATAATAATAGACTATTTTCACCCGCCAAGCAATAAGAAAGCCCCCATAAATGTTATTCCTTACTTTAAATGGGTTGATTATCATTGGATGCCTATAATAATTGTATTGAATGGATGTGATTTTAACTAATTTAACCAACAAAACATGCCTTCAATAATGGTAACAAGACTTGCACACTATTTATTGCATTGAACAATCAATTGATGCTTTAATACTTGTAACCAACCATACATGTAGTTGATAAAGTTGACCAACCTAACATGCTTCTGCTAGTGATAATCAAAAGGTACATGTTGGTAATCGGGTGACCAATGTGGTATGCCTCCACATTTGTAATTGAACATAAATTTTGTTGATGGGGTTGACCAACCTAACATACCTCTCGCAATTGTAGTTAAACATGCATGTTGATAGGGTTAATCTACAAGATAGTGCTAATAAAAAATAGATGCTAATAACCAACCTAACACATCGTAAACAATGGCAATGGAAAGTGCATGTCAGTAAATAAACTAATCGAAATGACATGTTGTTCATTAAGATGATTGAAATGACACACAACTCGCTAAGTTGACCAACTTGACAATCTATTATCTTTTTCATTGAACTAACATGCCTTTAATGAACACAACCAAATATGCATTATTTTGAAGAAGTAAACTTACCTAACATTCCTTTAACAATAGTCACAATGTGTGCAATTTTTGGATTGGGAAAACCAAACTAACATTCCTATGATAATTTTAATTGACCATACATACCTATTGTGATCAACCCTTCAAGAGTTCCCTTGATTTCGTGAAAAATTAAGCATGTCATGCAAATCTTAGACTAAATTTGATACATATACAAATTAGGTTTGTATTTAATTGTTATAATTGTTTTAAAGTGTTTCCCCTTTAAATGTCATAGGCTTGAATCTAAGGGAGAGTAAGGTATGTATAACTCCACAGATTAAATAGTTAAATCATTGCATTTCCATTGTCCCATGAACAAGGTAGTCTCACATGCTTTAGCATCTAACTATATTATAAACTTATATTAAATACGATTATTATTTTCTTGTGTTAATATGAGTGTTTTTAATATTTAATATGTAGTTAAGTAGATTACTCCTTGAATAATTAGTGAAGCATTTAATATTGGATGAGAGAGTTGTAAAGTTGAAATTTCTATACCTCGTGTTAATTTGGGTGTTTTTATCATTTCAATGAAAAAATGGATTTCATACATATCCATGGATCAATTAAAGGAATTTACACATGCCAACCAATGACATTCGATAGTTGGGTTAGAACTAGCAGTTGGGAGGTGTTCATTATCATATTCATCCAAGGGTTTCCAGACTAGAGAAATTAGGGCATGTGTTTGATTTATGGGATAGTGTTTGAAAGCATGACATGAGGAGAGGAGTTAGTGCAAGTCCTTCTTATGGAAAGGCCCCGCACCTCTTCGTTTGGTTCTTAAAGTAAACTTGAAAGAAGTGATTACAAAAATATGATACATATAATGTGTTAACCATTCACACCATTGTAACATTAAACATTTACACAAGATGCAACTTAATTCATGTTCAATATATTTTTTCCTTTAAAAAAGAAATATATGGTACCATGATATAATATAGTGATTCACCAACAATGGCCACCAAAAAAATGACCTAAACGACAAATGTTATTTATGGTGAATATCATCCACCATAAACTATAATTATTAGCCACTCTGACACCCCTAAGTTTATGGTCATTCATTGAAGATGCCTCCAAGAGTTGTTTCGAGCTTCTTGAACTTACTCTTTCCCAAAATACTGACAAGGATGTCTCATCACCGTAGCGTTTTTTCTGCCTCTTTCATCAAATGCTCTGCAACCATGTTTTTATGTTATCCTAAATTTACATTTCAATTCCACGCGTCTTCCTGTTGTGCCTTTTAAAGGGTGTCCTTCATTCTCATGGCAGACAAAGAGTCACATTCATGGGTCCTTCTATGTTTTTGGGACCATCTCATTACTTCTTGTGGTTTCTCTCTAAATCAACACATGGCAGGCGTGGTAAGACCAACCAAAATAGATTAGCACCTAAAATACCATCAATTTCGAGTTAATCCCTATCCTCCACCATGGTGAAATTTTTGGTTTGAATACCTTGTGTCAATTAATAACATCATTGTGAGTAAAAAGGTAATGCGGTTTGGCCAGGAATATTCTTGTTGCATTAAATCGAAGAGAATAAGGGAAATTTTACCATACCCGTGCATTCCATAAGTAAGAATCATCGAATTCCACAAGACGACGTCTCTTCTAGGAAATCTGTCAAATAGATGGCGTGTAAATTTGACAATTCCAAACTTAGCATACATGTTTATAAGATCACTCATCACAATAACATCAGACTAAAGCCCCCTTATGACCACATAATCATGAATCTCTTTACCTTGTTGTAGAGCTGCTAAGTGTGCACAAGCAGGGAGAATTCTAGTGAGAGTGACCACGTTCGGCCTCATACCAGCCACTTTCATTTGATGAAGCAGATTCAAAGCCTCTGTAGGAGGCCCATGTTAGTTGCAGCCTTGCTTTAGTGATTTTGCATTACCGCAAGCCTGCAAAAGAGAGATAGGTATTGAAATCGACCGAGATGCCTTTCTGGTTCATTTGATGGAGTACACCTAGAGCTTTGTTCAACTAGCCTCACTTGCACATGTTGCCGATGTTGATGATGCAGGTAACGAGGTTGACATTAGTACTTGCGATTTTGAATCAATGTGTTTTGTGGGCACTTTCATGGAAATACTCCTTCAACATTCCCTCGAGTGTGAAAATGAAATTCGAATGGGAAAATGACATTCCAAATGAAAAAAGGCACAAAATTTTTACCATAATGTGAAAAAAATATTATTTTAATATAATAAATATTTCAATTTTTTTTAAGTTATTAAATATTATAAATTTTTTGATGTTTTTAAAAAAGAAAGGTGATTGAATTTGTAAGGATTTTTTTTTTTATGTGACTAGTGTAGATCCATTTTAACTTCAAACTAAGAGAGATAAAATCTCTTTTCACTCTTAAATAGAGCTTTGCACCTTAAGAAATATTTCATTCCTTCTTCTAGGCACTTGGTAGATCCAGAGTTAAGATGGATCTAGATCGGTTTAATTATTAATTATAGTTATATTTATAAATTTTTTTCTATTTTTTTTACGAAGTAAAAATGTGAAAGAGGACATCACAACATCTCTACCACGGGAGAGGAATTCAATAATTATGGAGAAACCCTATAGGCCCATGGAAAAATACCAGGCGGACAAAGAGGTGTGGAGTTTCTGACTAGAGAGAGGTGTTGTTTTGACAAAGAGTGAACTGGATCTGAACAATGTCAAGCTAATTTGACAATATAAAAATGTATTTTTACATATATAACAATAATTGTTTTTGTCGCATATCGCCCATTTCTGAACAAACAAAGAAAATAAAAAGGAAACTAAAAAAAACCTTCAATTAACATTTGCAACAAATGAAGTTATCCAAAGTGATCCATCCCAAAATAATAAATGTTCCAACCAACACGAAGAGCTATTACAAATTAAGGAAAATAATATTATTATTTGGCAGAATCGAGAAAAATAGGGTTGTTACGAAATCTTCGTTTCTTTAAAAACCTTTTAATTTAGTAATAAAAAAATAATAACACATAGCTTGATATTTCCAAGACTATAACATAGACAACAACAAAAATATTTATTTAGAATCATTTTGATTATCAATATCTAGGGAAATTATGACTTTGACCTATCATGACTTCACTACAATATGTGTGTAAAAAATCTTTGATTTGTTAACTAACCTAGTAGAATTTTGTTTACAATGTGCTTCCCTAGCTCGACAAGAAGCCTTGGTTATTTAATTTTCTTGCATAAGCTAACTAATTTGATAATTTACATGAGGTACAATGAACAAGAACTATTGATTCGAGTATACATTTAACAATGCTTCAAAGTTAGAAAAACTATGAGGAGACTTTTTAACATTATCATAGTTGTTAGGTTCAAAATTACCATGATCTACAAACTCTTCAACCTTAGGTTTAACTTTATTAGGTGTCGGCTGAAGTGAAGCTTCCAAATCTACAAACACCTCCTTTACATGAGCATTTTTTTTCTTGATTATGCTAGGTCGAGTGATTTTTCTTTGCATTTTCTTAATTTTGACTTGAGATTGAGAAATATTTTCCGCCTGACTGATATTTTCTTTGAATACATATTATAGAGATAAAGGATCAGGCCAAGGATTAGCCTTGCAAGGTTTCATTTTCCTTTTATCCTTAAACTCCTATTTTGTTTTACCATGATTGACATCAATGCCATTCACCCTACTTCTGGTTAAGCGAACATGAGTGGGTTTAGGGTTTTAATCCCTATTGATGTCGGAGCATCCAGCAAACTTTCAGTAAAATTAGAATCTGAAGCTGTGAAAGGAGATTACGCACATCATCAATAAAAACTGGGAAAAGTTGGTTAAAACAGAATTGAATTGATGGAACTAATGAGGTCTAATTAATTTAATTATCTGTCATGTATGCAACGAGAGATTTAGTGAGTTTGTTGAGTGATTGAGGGAGAAAAATTATGGATCTTACATGATCCACGCTTCTTCAAAATTCTATATAAATAATTCATGTTGTGTGACAAAGGAGGGGGCCAGATGATACAATGTAACCAGAGGAGAATTCGTGACTAAGGCTGAAACACCTTAGAATGTAACTGAGTTTGTATGTAATTGAAGTACGTGTAATGTAGATTTCTATGTATTAAATTATCTGGAGTTTATCATGATTTGGATTTTAGTCAGTATTAGAAGTACATGTTCGATTAAAGTATATGCTAGATTCTAGCATCGAAATCAGAAACAAACCTTTCGTTGGAAGTTTTGTTGATCGAAACAAAAAAAACCTGGTATTTTTTGTAGATGCTATTATTGTAAATTCAGGTGGGTTAAGAACTATGAACTCTATGTATGCGTATCTAGTCAAGCGGTGTTGAAGGAAGTTGGAATCATTGTAATGCGTATGGAGTTAAAGCCCCAGAGGCATCCAATCAAGGGCCAATTCAAAATGATGGAAATTAGTCGATGGACCCATGCCTCAAACAAAAGAGCACATCTTGCTTGCCGTCAGGTAGGAATGCCATCTTTGGTGTGTTTCTTTAATAAGGTTGATGTTGTGGATGATGAAGAGCTCTAGGAGCTTGTGTAAATTGAACTACGTGAGTTTCTTAGCTTCTATAAGTTCCCAGGTGATGAGATACCTATTGTGAGGGGTTTTGCATTATCAGCTTTGCAAGGTACCAATGAGGAAATGGGCAGGAAATCCGTTTTGAAGTTGATGGAAGCAGTTGATGAGTACATTCCAGACCCAAAGAATATGCTTGACAAACCTTTCCTTATGCCTATAGAATATGTTTTCTCCTTTCAGGGTCGGGTAGCAGATGTGTCTGGTAAGGTAGAACTACCAGAGAATGTCAAGATGGTAATACCCAGTGACACTGTCACTGCAACATTTGAACTTAGAACACCTGTACTTGTTGAACCAGGACGATGCTTTGGTAGGTCAAGGTTAATGAAAATTCTCTGTTTGGTTGCTCCCTATATATATACTTGGGCCCATAACCCACAAGATCCACGCAATTGTGAAATATGCAGTTTCACTACATAAAAGTGGTATCAGAGCGGGAAAATATTCCTACGAGGAAGTATTTGCGTGAAGAGGAAGAAGAGGTACAGTTCTATTGAAGATTTGTAAAGCTTGTGGTTTTTTTTTTTTGTGAAGGTAGCAACAGACGAAGGTGAGAAGATTGCAGCAGCCTAGAGCAAGAGTGCTCAATTGGTTCGAGAGGAGAGAACCAGAGAGATGTCGAAAGACTAAGCTCAGGAGAGCAGCTTGGTAAGGTATCTGGTAGCAGGGAGGACTTGCTATTACAGAGGTTTTGTTGCAGCTCACAAAGGAAAATTCTGTTGGAAATATGATGCAGAGTGTTGTCCTTGATGGCAACCCACTGAATGGAACATGTGTTGTCCTTGATGGCAATCCACCTGATGAAGTTATCCTTGACTTGATGGACTTGTATTTACAGAAGGCAATGAAGAAAGGATTTCAGAATGTGCTCAAAGTATGATGAAAAAGAGTATGTCTCTTGGTATACGCGGATTGGACTAGGGGAAGTCGCGTATGCACGCGGAAAGGAACGTTCCAAGTAGCGTATGGGCTAAAGCGCTCAAAAAGTGCAAAACCAAGGGTAATCACCATGGTATTGACCCATTGTATTGGGTAATGGTCCGCCCAATTGACCCCGTCCAGGTAGTTTTGGGCTTATGGTATTGTTTTGGTCCATGGTATTGAAAAATGGGCTCATGGTATTGAAAAAGGATAATCATATAAAAGGAGAAGAAATTCATTGTGCACAATAAGTGGGTGGTGCAAGATGTCTGAGCTTGAATGAATACTTCTCTCTGAAGTAAATCTGAATGAAAGGGTTACACTTGAAGATAAATCTGAATGGATGATGCACCAATGATGAAGAAAGGGATCTAGATCTGAAATATATCTACTACATCTGCTTATGGAAGGCTTAGATCTGTGATGAGGCGAACATCTAGGCGAACATCTGTCTGAAGTGAAAGGGTAAATCTGAACTGAATATCTGATCTGATGAAGTATGCTGCTCTGTAATAATTGAAGATCTATACGCTACTTCGACGCGGAGAGGAAGCGCGTATATACGCGGCTTCGCCGAAGATAAAGCGTGTATGCGCAATGAAATATACACTGAGGTATACGCTGGTTTGTGTGGACAGAAGCGCGTATATACGCGACATCAGTGAAGGGAAAGCGCGTATTCAAACTAGGGTTTGCTGAAGCAAGGGGTATGAAATATCTGATCTGTTCTGCTGTGTTTCTGCTATCTGATCTGTGTTGATAAGTATCTGTTGGTGACATATGTTTGTGCTTAAAAGTATGGAAAGGGTCCAGTATGAAAATATGATGAAATGTGGCCTGCAAGTGGTGTTCTATTGAAGTTGTTGGATCCAGTGTGAATATTGATGAAACGTGGTCCAAGGTGGTGCTGAGGGTTGTAGCCTTCAGTCAGGGGGTTGTAGCTCCCTTCCAGGTGAGGCTGGTAAACGAGATCAGGGAGTCGTAGCTCCCTTCCAGGAGAGGCTGGTAAACGAGTCAGGGGGTTGGAGCTCCCTTCCAGGAGAGGCTGGTAAACGAGCGCAGGTGGGTGCCTGCGTGCTGGTCAAGTCTGCGCCGGCACATATGTTGTAAGATGTTTTCTCTATAATAAAATATTGAAGGCTGAGCAACTGCAGCGGTGGTTTTCTCCCGATTTGGGTTTCCACCTAAAAATTCTGGTGTTCATGTGTGATGCTTTGTGTGATGGTTTATTCTGTTCTTACTGCACCTGTTTACTGCTTATTGAATATCTGATGAATAAATGATGGAATGGGTTAAGTGAAGATTTAATGACATATCTAAATCTCTGTGTATACGCTAGTTTCACAAAGGGGATCCGCGTATATACGCTAGCTTACTGAAGTAAAGTAGCGTATGGGTTTTAAGGAATGAAAAAGTAAAAGATTTAAAATACTGATTCACCCCCCCCTCTCAGTATTTTTCCCAACAATTGGTATCAGAGAGGGTCCTTCTGAAGAAGCTTGATCGCTTGAAGGAGATCCGTCACAATGGGAAGTATACATACAAAAGCCTTGCTGAATTTTGGTGCAAAAGTATGGGCTCTCGCAAAAGAATGTGAAGAAGAAAAGGGTACCTTTGTGGATTCTCTAGAAGACAATAATCTTCTTGAAGAAAACATTCAACTCAAAGTGAGCCTAGAAGAAAAGAACATAATCATTGAGACTTTTAAAAATCAACTTGAAGCAAGAGAAAAACGCATGGAGGATCTAGAATGTGAAGTAGTAAGTCTAAGGAAGGATAATGAGAAATTGAATTCTCTCAATCTCAGATTTGCTAAAAGTTCAGAAACCTTGGATGAGATTATCAAGGTACAACGGTCTCCTTTTATAAAAACAGGTCTTGGATATACTGGGGAATCTTCTCAGACATCAGCACCAAATTCTCTAAAAGCAACCACTGTTGGTTCTCAACATTCAACCACTCAGCAAGAGAACAAAGGATCTTTACAGGTAAAGCAAGATCACCTCAATTCAAGAAACACTAACAGGGAGATCTTTCAAAATGGCTACAACCAACAGGTAAAGTCTAATAGAAGATTTCATGATCACAGAAATTTCTACTTCAATGGTCAATGTTTCACATGTCACAATTTTGGTCATAAAGCTACTCAGTGTGTTGCATATAAAACCATCATGACCAGAGAAGCAAGAAAGATAAGGATGAATGATGAACCAAAGAAGAACACCTATAACAATTTTTCTCCTCTCCAAAATGAAGTTGAATGTACTTATTGCAATAACTTTGGTCATGAAGAATCTGAATGCAGGAGCAAGGTCCAGCCAAAAGAGCATGTTCCCTCAAACTCTAAAGTATGGAAAAAGAAAGAATTACCGGTTGAAAATTGTGGGATAGCGTTATTTGCAGAGGGTGAAGAGAATCAATGGTATATTGATAGCGGGTTTTCAAGACACATGACAGGTGACAAAAGCAAACTTCATACTTATAATGCTCTAGAGAAGGAAAAGAAAGTTACTTTTGGAAATGATACTCCTGCTGTTATTAAAGGAAAAGGGTCAGTATTTCTAAAAGAAAAGGTGAAGGCTAAAGATGTCATGTATGTGGATGGATTAAGGCATAACCTATTGAGTGTTAGTCAAATGTGTGATCAAGGAGCAGAAGTGGTCTTCAGTTCCAAAGAATGTGTGGTTCGTGATCTTGATACGGGTAAAATCATTATAAAAGGAAAAAGAAATCCAAGCAACCTGTATGTACTCAACGGCATAGAACAATGTTACTTAAGCAAATCTTCAGAAAATTGGCTATGGCATCGAAGACTGGGACATCTGAGTTTCTCTCAAATCAAGAAAGCAAGCAAACTTCAAGTTGTTCGTGATCTTCCCAAGATCAATCTTCCAGAAAGTACCATATGCAAATCTTGTCAATTTGGTAAGCAGACCAGAGTCCGATTTAATGCCAAAGAAGGTTCATCAAGTAAGCCTCTTGAACTCATTCATACTGACATCTGTGGACCTATGAGGAAAAAATCATTACGTGGGGAAGAATACTATATCCTATTTATTGATGACTACTCCAGAATGTGTGAGATCGCGTTTATTAAACACAAAGATGAAGCCTTTGAAAAATTTCAGAAGTACAAAGCACTGGTAGAAAATGAATTGGACTCAAAAATCAAGTGTCTTAGATCTGATCGAGGAGGAGAATATTCATCAAATGAATTCTTTGAATTTTGTGAACAACATGGCATTAAAAGACAGTTCTCTGTAGCAGGCACTCCACAACAAAATGGTGTAGCAGAAAGAATGAATAGAACAATTGTTCAAATGGCCAGAGCTATGCTTACTGACTCTAATGTTCCTAGCATGTTTTGGAGTGAAGCAGCTCGTGCAGCAGTTAACATTCTCAACAAGGCTCATGTTCGGGTAAACAGTGATAAAACTCCATATGAACTCTGGTATGGCAAATCACCCACTGTAAAGCATTTTAAAGTTTTTGGAAGTAGATGCTTTATCAAAAATAATGATGAAAAACTTGGCAAGTTTGACCCTAGATCAGATGAAGGGATACTTCTTGGCTACTCATCTTCAAGCAAAGCATTCACATGTTACAATAAGAGGCTTCCAAAGGTTGTTGAATGTATTGATGTTGTTATTGACGAGTCTCCTGCAGCTCCTAAAGAAGAAAAACAAACAGCAGAAGAAGATGATGATGACATATGGCCTTCTACATCAGATGGAAATGATATAGACAGTGAATCAAATGAAGAACCTGAAAATGATTTATCTGAAAAAGCTCCATCCAGATATGTTCAAAAGAATCATCCTGAATCTCAAATTTTGGGAGACAAGGAATCAGGTGTACGAACAAGAAGAACTCATGCAGGATCTTCTAGTAATTTGGCACTTCTATCCACAATTGAACCACACAATGTCAATGAAGCTAGCAAATATGAAAGTTGGAATAATGCCATGGATGAAGAAATTGAGCAAATTGAAAAGAATGACACTTGGGATTTGGTACCAAGACCTCATGATAAAAATGTCATTGGAACTAAATGGATCTTCAAGAACAAGTTAAATGAGAATGGGGATGTTGTAAGAAACAAAGCTAGACTGGTTTGCAAAGGGTATACTCAACAAGAAGGTATATACTTTGAAGAAAATTTTGCTCCTGTCGCTAGACTTGAAGCCATAAGAATGTTTCTTGCTTTCTCAAGCTATCAACGAATCAAAGTTTATCAAATGGATGTTAAGTCTTCTTTTCTTAATGGTGATCTAGAAGAAGAAGTATATATAGAACAACCGGAAGGATTCATTTTGGGAAATGATGCAAATCTTGTTTGTAGACTTAAAAAGGCTCTGTATGGACTCAAACAAGCTCCAAGGGCTTGGTATGATCGTCTTGACAAATATCTTCATCAACAAGGATTTTCAAAGGGGTCTGCTGATAGCAACTTATACACAAAAGTTGAAAATGATAAACTATTGATTGTAGTTGTATATTTTGATGATATCATTTTTGGGAGTAACAAAGAATCTATGAGTCAAAAATTTGCTTCTGTCATGCAGCAAGAATTTGAAATGTCTTTACTTGGGGAACTAACATTCTTTCTTGGCTTGCAAGTGCATCAATCTGCAAATGGTATATTTCTGTCACAAGAAAAATATCTTAAGCAAATTCTGAAGAAGTATGGCATGGAAGAATGCAAACCTGTAAGTACACCAATGATAACCGGATGCAGTCTCAGTGCTAATGATGATTATCCCACTGTGAATCAACCAGAATACAGATCGATGATTGGAAGTCTACTTTATCTCACTGGGACCAGACCAGACATTATGCATGCTGTTGGGATTGTTGGACGATTTCAAGCTAATCAAAAAGAGTCTCACCTTCAGGCTGTCAAAAGGATATTCAAATATCTACAAGGAACTCAAGACTTTGGTCTATGGTATCCAAAGGATGCTGATCTTACTCTTCATGCTTACACTGATGCAGATTGGTCTGGAAGTGTTGATGATCGGAAAAGCACTAGTGGTGGTGCATTTTACATGGGGCCCCGGTTAGTATCTTGGTTCAGCAAGAAGCAAAATTCTATTGCCTTATCAACGGCTGAAGCAGAGTATGTAGCTGCCGCATCTTGTTGCACTCAACTCCTATGGATGATGCAAACCTTGCAAGATTTTCAAATCAAATGTGAAACTCCTATCTCCATTATGTGTGATAATACAAGTGCCATCAGTATCTCAAAGAATCCTGTTATGCATTCGAAAACCAAGCACATTCCCATCAAATATCATTTCCTACGTGAACAAGTGCTTGAGCAAAAAGTGAAGTTGGAGTATGTTACCTCCAAAGAACAAGCTGCTGATATCTTTACCAAACCTCTGCCCAGAGAAGCGTTCGAGTATCAAAGACAGAAGCTGGGAGTGGTCTCTGCCAGTCAAAAGAACAAATCTGCATAAATTTTAGAAGATGGTAGAAGATGGCTTGAGATGTGTGGATTTCACCGAAGCAGTCAACGTATATCGAGTTCACATGAACGTATGTATGGTTGCTGGCAATTTTTGATTGGTTCAGCTCTTTTCAGCACAACTGCAGTGCTGTTTGGTGTCTTTAATGCTGTTTGATATCTCTGGTGGTGTTCCAGTTCTCCTAATTCTGTTTCTAATGTTTTGATGAAGATGGCTTGATGATTTGTTGCTGAAAGTGTTCAGGATGCACAAACTAAGGGGGAGCCTTAGTCATTTGGAAAGGATGCTTGGATGCACAGATTCAGGGGGAGATTAGTAGTCTTGAGTATAATACATTTACGACATTATGGTGGATGCGATATAAGATCTCTCTTGAGGTCTTTTTGGTATTTGATTATGAGAAGTCATATTTGTATCTTAATGAAAAGGTCTTGTTGGGCTTTGTTGTAATTATACTTAATATTCGATTAAGTAAGGACTTGTCGGTTTTGTAAACCCACTTGGTTGGGTGGCTGAGTCAAATTTGTAAACCCACTTGGTTGGGTGGTTGAGTCTCATATGTAAATCCACTTGGATGGATAATTGATGTAAGCATGACCCCTTATCAGATACGAGAATGTTCTTCCACAAAAGGAGGAGAGTGTTGGTTTTTGATCCGCCCTATGCCCTTGATGTCAAAGGGGGAGAGTGACATGGTGTTTGAATGAAGAGAATATAATGATGTCAAATGTTTGGGAGAGTGACATATTTGGGAGAGTGACATGGTACCTATCTGTTGTGGTAACCAAACACCATCGTGGTTGCCATCAAGTCCAAAGGGGGAGATTGTTGGAAATATGATGCAGAGTGTTGTCCTTGATGGCAACCCACTGAATGTAGATGAAGACATACGACTATTGACATGTGTTGTCCTTGATGGCAATCCAACTGATGAAGTTATTCTTGACTTGATGGACTTGTGTGTACAGAAGGAATTCAGAATGTGCTCAAAATATGATGAAAAGAGTATGTCTCTTTGTATACGCGGATTGGCCTAGGGGAAGTCGCGTATGCACGCGGAAAGGAACGTGCCAAGTAGCGTATGGGCTAAAGCGCTCAAAAAGTGAAAAACCAAGGGTAACCACCATGGTATTGACCCATTGTATTGGGTAATGATCCGCCTAATTGACCCCGTCCAGGTAGTTTTGGGCTCATGGTATTGTTTTGGTCCATGGTATTGAAAAATGGGCTCATGGTATTGACAAAGGGTAAACCTATATAAGGAGAAGAAATTCACTGTGCAAATAATGAGTGTGGGTGCAAGATGTCTGAGCTTGAATGAATACTTCTCTCTGAAGTATATCTGAATGGAAAGGGTTACACTTGAATGATAAATCTGAATGTATGAAGCACCAATGATGAAGAAGGGGATCTAGATCTGAATTGCTCTTGTATTTGCTAGATCTGATTATGGAAGGCTTAGATATGTGATGAGGCGAGCATCTAGGCGAACATCTGTCTGAAGCAAAAGGGTAGATCTGAACTGAATATCTGATCTGATGAAGTATGCTGCTCTGTTATGATTGAAGATCTATACGCTACTTCGCCGCGAAGGAAGCGCGTATATACGCAGCTTCAGCGAAGAGAAAGCGCGTATGCGCGATAAAGTATACACTGAGGTATACGCTGGTTTGTGTGGACGGAAGCGCGTATATACACGACATCAGTAAAGTAAAAGCGCGTATGCAAACTAGGGTTTGCTGACGCAAGGGGTATGAAATATCTGATCTGTTCTGCTGGGTTTCTGCTATCTGATCTGTGTTGATATGTATCTGTTGATGATGTATGTTTGAGCTTAAAAGTATGGAAAGGGTTCGGTATGGAAATATGATGAATTGTGGCCTGCAAGTTGTGTTCTATTGAAGTTGTTGGATCCAGTGTGAAAATTGATGAAACGTGGTCCAAGGTGGTGCTGAGGGTTGTAGCTTTCAGTCAGGGGGTTGTAGCTCCCTTCCAGGTGAGGCTGGTAAACGAGATCGGGGGTCGTAGCTCCCTTCCAGGAGAGGCTGGTAAACGAGTCAGGGGGTTGGAGCTCCCTTCCAGGAGAGGCTGGTAAACGAGCGCAGGTGGGTGCCTGCGTGCTGGTCAAGTCTGCGCCAGCACATATGTTGTAAGGTGTTTTCTCTATAATAAAATATTGAAGGCTGAGCAACTGCAGCGGTGGTTTTCTCCCGATTTGGGTTTCCACCTAAAAATCCTGGTGTTCATGTGTGATGATTTGTGTGATGGTTTATTCTGTTCTTACTGCACCTGTTTACTGCTTATTGAATATCTGATGAATAAATGATGGAATGGGTTAAGTGAAGATTTAATGACATATCTAAATCTCTGTGTATACGCTAGTTTCACAAAGGGGATCCGCGTATATACGCTAGCTTACTGAAGTAAAGTAGCGTATGGGTTTTAAGGAATGAAAAAGTAAAAGATTTAAAATACTGATTCACCCCCCCCTCTCAGTATTTTTCCCAACAAATTCCACAGAGGATGTGGGTAGAATTGTTCAAGAATGCTATTACGGGAAGATCACAAAGGGCAATTCCACAGAGGATGTGGGTATAATTGCTAAAAGATGACAAAGACATATGACCAGGAGGTCATAGAATTTTTGTACCTCGGGAGTGTGATGTAGGAGCATCCAGCAAAATTTCAGTAAAATTAGAATCCAATGCTATGAAAGGATATTACATAGACCATCAATGAAAACCAGGGAAAAGTTGGTTAAAACTGAACTGAATTGATGGAACTGAAGAGGTTTAATTAATTTATCTTTCATGTATGCAAAGAGAGATTTAGTGAGTTTGTTGAGTAATTGAGGGAGAAAAATCGTGGATCTTACATGATCCACGCTTCTTCAAAATTCTATATAAAGAATTCGTGTTGTGTGACAAAGGAGGGGGCCAGATGATACAATGTAACCAGAGGAGAATTCGTGACTAAGGCTGAAATGCCTTAGGCTGTAACTGAGTTTGTATGTAATTGAAGTACGTGTAATGTAAATTTCTATGTATTGAATTATCTGGAGTTTATCATGATTCAGCTTTTATTCAATATTAGAAGTACATGTTCGATTAAAGTATATGCTAGATTCTTGCATCGAAATCAGAAACAAACCTTTCGTTGGAAGTTTTTTCGATTGAGACAAACAGAACCTGGTATTTGTTGTAGATGTTATTATTGTAAATTCAAGTGGGTGAAGAACTGTGAACGTTATGTATGCGTATCTAGTCAAGCGGCATTGAAGGAAGTTGGAATCAATGTAATGCGTATGGAGTTAAAGCCTTGGAGGCATCTGATCAAGGGCCAATTCAGAACGATGGAAATTAGCCGATGGACCCATGCCTCAAACAAAAGAGCACATCTTGCTTGCCACCAGGTAGGAACACCATCTCTGGTGTATTTTTAATAAGTTTGATGTTGTGGATGATGAAGAGCTCTTGGAGCTTGTGGAAATGGAACTGCGTCAATTGCTTAGCTTCTATAAGTTCCCAGGTGACGAGATACCTATTGTGAGGGGTTCTGCATTATCAGCTTTGCAAGGTACCAATGAGGAAATAGGCAGGAAATCCATTTTGAAGTTGATGGAAGTAGTTGATGAGTACATTCCAGACCCAAAGCATGTGCTTGACAAACCTTTCCTTATGCCTATAGAATATGTTTTCTCCATTCAGGGTCGGGAAGTAGATTGACTAGTAAGGTAGAACTACCAGAGAATGTCAAGATGGTAATACCCAGTGACACTGTCACTGCAACATTTGAACTTAGAACACCTGTACCTGTTGAACCAGGATGACACTTTGTTAGGTCGAGGTTAATGAAAATTCTCTATTTGGTTGCTCCCTATATATATACCTGGGCCCATAACCCACAGGATCCACGCAATTGTGAAATATTTAGTTTCACTGCATCACCTATTATCCTCAGAGATACAAGGGTTTGCCTCATAAAATTATTCTTCAAATTCATTTGTAGTGAATGAGACGACGATGACTTGGCATGATGATTGAGAAAATGATTAGGTGTAGAAAGATCTAGTGGTTCAAATTCACTAGGAATTTTGGGTTTGTAGAAATTATTTTGACACAACAAAGAATCCCATTGATCCCCTATTTTTTCCAATAGGTGTTTAATTAGTATACAAATATGTCTACGATATAAGACTTACCATTAAGAATTCTTGTGTCGTAAGTGATAAGTGTGAGACATTTTAGTTAAACTCTTATGCAAATAAAAAGGAAAATTGACCTTATGGATAAGAAACTCCATTAATAGCCTTATATGGTAGATAAAAACCAAACTATAACATCCTTCCCAGGTAAAATAATGACACAGTAACAATACCAAATTCTTTCATTTGGGTTTCAAATAAGAAATATGCATACCTTTTACATGATATTCATAGTCCTTCTTAGCAAGAAGTTTGTTCCAGGGAATATTGCACACTCCGTAATTTTTTTTACCATTTTTATTCTTCGAGAGGGAGATGTGTGGCTTTAGTGATAAAATCAACATCCAAAATAATTTATGTATTTCCCACTTGGGATTTATTTCCATTGAATGAAGAGTAAAATGCTACTACAACCATTACTTTATCCTTGAAACAGCTGGAGAAATTCCCACCATCCAATTGGGAAAAACAGTTTTATGCACTCATCATAAGCTTCAACCATTTCTATCCTAATGCCTTCTAACCAAATAATGTGAGCCTTGGATATAATATGTGAGGTTTTTAGTTAGAATCTAAAGAAATATAGAGAGATTTAGTATGCAACATGTGGAAGACTCCAAAACCCTAGCTCATGATGATGAAAAAGAAAAATTGAGTGAAACAATGAAACAAAGGAGAGTTAGTTTGGTCTAAACCCTAGATATTAATTCAAAGATTAATGATCGAGGGTATGGTATAGGAAGAATGATGGTTATCAGATGAAAACAATCATGGATGATGGATTCGTTATATATGGCATCAATCAGGATAAGCATCCCTGACAAGAATGACATGTGACCTACAAGAGTACAATACAAATCCTAAAACCATAACTCAAAACTAGAGAGCATCATATCTCATCATTGTAGGTTGACAAGTTCCATATCTTTCTTCTTCCAACACCTTCTACTCAAATTCTTCCAAAAATAAGGCAACATTCCCTATTCCATCAAAAAATGGCAAGTCACACCCCTTCGTTGTGACACAACGAAGCTATTTGTTAACTTTGTTACATTTCTTAGTAGATACTTCAAACGAGCGGTTCTTCCAATGCTCTATTTCTTCATCAAAGTCTAAAACATACAAATTATCATGCTCCCAACATATTCTACCATCCGCGGTGGGGTTAATCCAATATTCATCCTGCGCAGTAAGCTTATAATTCTGATCAATATCAACATCCCCATATTCATGTCAGATAAGATCTGTATAGCACGCACCTTCTGAGGGATCCAATGGTACAACAACCCTAGTACCACTTGTTTCAAATACCATCTTCCTATTCTTTAGGATGATTATAGCGTCCATGTCGCAAGCCTAGTCAAATCCAAGCAACGCATGATATAGATTGCTATTGTCAATGATATCAATAACTTTGAAGTCAGCTAACACACTTGCGCCATCAATATCTATGCTAATACACTACAATCGTCTCATAGGAATGATATTCTGTTGATTTTCCATCCTTAGCTTAATCAATGACAATTGCAGCTTAGGCCTTCCGATTTGTTCTAAGGTCTATTTTGGTATAATGCTGGCATCAGATCCTAGATTTTGAATGACTTGATCCATCCCATAATCTCTGATTTGCAAATAAAACCACATCTCCCGAACAATTCTCTTATTATTTTTGTACACTTTATTCACTATGTGTTGTTCGAATCGTGGCTCCACTTTACTAGCACAGTTATATATCAGCTCCTGTAACCCTTCTACAACCTTCTATTCCCTTAGTAACTTCATACACGTCTGCAAAAAGGATGCCAAGATGGACACATCAACTTCCTTCACTTCAGTATTCTCCTCAGGCTTATTCTTTAGTGGAAACAATTGTCTCTTCCCAGTTGATGTTGAAGCTTCAGGAGTCATAAATGCCTTCTTCACTTCCATGAATGACTCTTTCTCACGTTGTATATTGATCAAATCGTTCTTATTTTCATATTTCCATACCCACGTCTCCGTAATAATGTGCTTTCCTTCTGTACAGTCTTCTCCAATGTTCACACCGCTATCCATTACCATGTTAATGCTTGGATCTTCCTCACATGGTTTAACCCTCATCATTTGTATGTTCTAAGTCGGCTTATAGTTGCACTTTTCCTGCATTTTAGCTAATAAAGCGGAAAAATCCTCTATTTCATGATCAAAAGTGCTACAATACTTATAGGAAACTACATTGGGATTCTGACAATCCTTGGAAAAATGTTTAGCCTGTCTACAGTTGTAACATGTGATCTGCGCTCATCTATGTCTAGCGCCTCCTCCTCAACCACGCCCTCCGTCATTCAAACCTCCTTGCATTGTTGGAAAACTCGGAGCTTCTCCCCCTTCTTCTTCAATTCTATATGCACCTGGACTATGTTGCATCATTAAATCATAGCTTCGACAATGTTGTTCATCATGTCCAACTGAGCTGCAGTAGTTACAGAATGGTTTTTTTGGCGATCTGACATACTTTTGAAACGGATGATGACAATCCATGGAATGTTGTCCTACAACTTCATATTTTCTACACCATAAATTAGGCCCTACACTTGGCCTTGGGCTCGGTCCATGCTTCAATGGAATCGATGTCCCAGCACCTAAATAATCTCGAAACACAAAACACAGCTCTTTATAATGACCCTCTACTTCTCACTTGATACAACATCCTTCCGACCTCATATAAGATCTAGCCTCCATTCCCTTCTTCTAATCTTAGATCTCCATATGAAAATTTTCCAACTGAGTTTGAATCTGTTGAACCCCTATGATTGTATTATCTATCGGAGAAGCCTCAAGCTTCATCGCTATCTCCAGTGCTTTATCCTGGGTTGCAATCTTATTTTGTGACAATGGAAATCTGAGATGATGCAACAATGCAACAATGAACCATTATTTATGTTTTTCATTAAGGATCTTGAAGCTGATTTGGCTTAGAAATGTCTTGAAACGTTGGTGTACCTCCCACACAGTTTCAGTAGGAAATTTCTTAATCTCTTTGATCTATGTGATACACTAGGGCTGCGATTTTGGTTTCTTGAACTCAACGTTCAACACAGTATTCGTTTAAGCCAATGTAGCATTTGCGTTCATCGTAGTATATTTCATGTACCAGGACAACGCTCTATCTTTCAACGCTGTAACCAACTACGCTTTCTTCATTTTTTCATCTGTAATGTTCTGTGAACTCCATATTTCTTCTGCGACAAACCATAATTGTTCAGTATCATTCAATCCCTTCAACACAGGAATCTTTGGTGGTTGGGCCATGAGGAATGGGGAAGGTGGAGGTGGAGGTGGAGGAACAGTATGGTGATGGGTGGTGATAGGAGTGGAAGGTTGGGGAACCCCAACACACTTTGATGCTTTTAAGATCTCAGTAACACAGTTATAGGGGTAGCAGGGTTTCTTTCTTCACTGTCATATCCAAACATCGGTCTATACTCAGATTCAATGTAAGTACCCCAATTTTTCCTAAATATTTTACCACTTCTCGTAGCACCAGGTTCTTATCCTCTGAACATCAATACGAGTGCCCTCATGATCTCGTTATCGTTCTTCTTCAAATGTTGGATTAGCTCTGGAGTCCACACAATAGGCCTATTATTGAACTGGGTCGTTTTCTCAGCTAGTCCTGATATCCACTCATGTAGCTCACTATAAATTGATGTGACAAAGATCTCGTATTAATCTATATAGATATCCTTTTGTAATTAATGTTTAGTATATTTGTGTGGATTTACGTTTTCTTGTGCGACAAACTCACGTTCTTTTAGATCTACCCAAACTTTAATATCTTTTGTAAATAGATGCCACATTCAGCTACTCCTCAGTCGGATCTCAGTCCCAGCAATGAAACCATTTGTTGGCTTGATGGGGCCTAGACACAGGTTCAAATATAACCGTACGAACCAAAAAAACCCACTATTAGTGGCCCTTTCAGCAACAATCTACTTGCGCAAAACAAAGTCTCACCCGAGGAAATATAGGGGGGGTGCTAGAACCAGGTTTTTGCATCCAGAGGGACAATGGACTATAGCTTTAGGGATTATTTTCCTTTATATACTTAGCAGAAATTCACAAAACAAATATATCAGTAACATAGTCATTTTTCAACACATCTATTGAACTAACTTGCAGAAATTCACAGAACAAATATACTTAGCAGAAATTCACAGAACAAATATATCAGTAACATAGTCATTTTTCAACACATTTATTGAACTAACTTGCAGACTGTGCAATCTTACTCATTCAAGTATAAAACAATGTAAACAATCATAAACAGAACTTCACTATGAAATTATAGATCCAAACCATTACTTAGCAAAAATAACATAAAACACAAGTAAAGAAAACATATCAAATAATAACACTAATCTATCTTCAATAGTACTTCATTAATGCTCAAATATTTCCCATAAAACTAGTTCCTCCCTACGCACTTAGCTGCAGAATTCCTAAGGTTTGTACCCACTCAGCTGCAGGAGCCTTTCCTCTAACCCAAAACCACAGACTCAGACTCAAAACAATGTTACATCCAAGTGCATCACATCAGTTACATATCCCAATATATCTTTGACTTCTATCCTAGTCTCCTTATATAGATTTTACATTTACAATACCATGGTCTCAAAAGCATGGGCAAAGCTCAACGTTCACAAAATATTCTCATCCCATTACAAAATATGGGGATTTGACCCACCCCAGAGCCCCTAATACTCAAAATGTACTTCGGGCTATGTTCTTCGCTCCTTGATCTGCGAATTATTTCTCCAAATTTCTTCTTTGAGGGGTACCTTCTCCAACAATGTTTTGGGTTTATTTATTGAAGAAAAAATATGATTCTTCTGAAACATTCAAGAAATTCCATGCATGGATTGAAAATTATGCACAAACTCATATTGGCTCTATTCACACTGATAATGGAAAAGGATACACTTCAAATGAGTTTGAAAAATATCTTCGCCATTATGGGATCAAACATCAAACAACCGTGCCTTACAATCCCCAATAGAACGGAGTAGATGAAAGAATGAACAATACAAATTTAAATATGGTATGTTCCATGATGTTTTTCAAGAATGTAAAATTGATATTTTGGGCTAATGCAGTTCTATGTGTTGTGTATATAAAGAATATGTGCCCTTCTAATGCAATTAGAAACAAGACTCCTTATGAAATGCGGCATGGACACATTCCTTCGGTAAAGCATCTCAAGGTATTTGGTTCCACCTGTTATGCCTTGATACCTAAGGAAAAAAGAAACAAACTTGGTGCAATGATTCGAAAGTGTATCTTCTTGAGGTATTCAAATACCTCCAAACCATAATGTCTCTATGATTAAGTTAATAAGAATTTTGTAGTATATACAGATGTCATATTTATTGAATCTCCCAAGACTGACATTGTTGAGCGATAACTTGATCGCTTGGATAAATTCGTGCATGAAAATTCATTTCAATAATTTGATAATAAAATTCCACATCTTGAAGGGTGGATTCCGATACTCGATCAATCTGTGAAATATTATTCTGAAACACTCTCTCCCCCACATCAAGCTCCAAATATGGATGAAACTTTGAGTGATGTGATTGAAAAAATTGGGAGAGTAAATCTTGATTCAACCCCAACTTAGTCATCTAAACATCTTGGGCCATCTCAGAAAGGTCCTCCAAAATGGCTAACAAAGACACTTGAAAATGTTCATCTTGATGAGGTTGGAAAGACAAGAACAATAAGTTCCACCAGGAAAAAATGGAGGTGATGTAGATGATTCTGATTCACCTGTTGATATGGATGTTTCTTATAATTTTTAATTTAATTTGTCTATATATTTTGAACTAACTTCCTTCAAATAAGCCGCTTCTTATGATGAATGGAATGAAGCGATGCGGAAGGGATATGGTGCCTTGATAAAGAATGGAACATGGAAGCTTGTTAATCCTCCATTGGGAACCAACCCAATTGGTTGCAATTGGGTCTACAAGAAAAATTATAAAGCTGATGTATCACTTGAAAAGCACAAAGCCATGCTTGTGGAAAAAGGTTTTTCATAGAAAGAAGGGGTCGATTATGAGGATAATTTCGCCCCCACAACAAAATGGAGTAACATCTCGACACAGTTTGTCTTGGCTGCTTAGAACAGTTAGAAATTCCATTAAATGGATTTAAAAATTGCTTCCTGGAATGGAGATCTAAAGGAGAATGTTCTTATGTCCCAACCAGAAGGATTTTTTGTGAAGGACCAAGAACACAAAGTGTTCAAGCTTTTAAAATCATTGTATGGCCTAAAGAAAACATTGTGAGCCTCGTATGAGAAGTTAAATGGGCATATTCTGAAACTTAACTTCAAACATTATGATCTTGATGATGCAACTTTGTTTTTTAATATATTTGGAAAAATAGTTGTATATATTGTGGTGTATGTAGACAATATTTTGATGACAAGTAACAATGAGAGATATTTTGCATCCATAAATAAGGAATTGAGGAAATATTTTGAAATGACTGATTTCGGCTATGTTCAGTACTATCTTGGTATTGAATTAAATTAACATCCTAAATATATATTCCTCTCTCGGAAGAAGTACATTGGAGATCTATAGAACATGTTTGGCATTGTTGAGTGAAATCCTTTCACTACTCCAATGGAACAAAAATTGAAGCTCACATCCATTGAAGGAAAATAATTTGAGGATGCAAACCAGTGTAGATAGCTTGTAGGAAGTCTCAACTACCTGACTACAGTTAAGCGCTCTTGATCCAAAGGAGTTCTGGGATGGGTGACCTCCCGGGAAGTCCTAGTTACCGGGTGCAAGCCGTGGAAGTGATGATTGACACTATGTGATTCATTTCACTAGTTTCAATCCCACTTCTTCACCCTTGTGAGCATCACCCGATGCAATGAGTGCTAAGTGGACTATTCAAAAATCATGAGAAATTGGTCAGTTACGACTATCTCTCATGGAAATGGTCATAGATGAATGACTATATTAACGCAGTTGAATCCCAAAATTGATATCTAATATAATGCACTGCGGAAACCCCTCATACTTAAAATACAACGAGTAAAGGGAGCTCTACTTGAATGGTTCATGAGGCACAATAGTTGCTAAGGTTTTGAAAATGGGGGCAACAAGCTAAGTGGGCTTGATTGTGGGAAAAACTCCACAGTTAAGCGTGCTTGAGCCAGAGGAGTTCTGGGATGGGTGACCTCCCGGGAAGTCCTGGTTACCGGCAAGCCTCGGAAGTGATGATTAACGCTATGTGATTCATTTCACTAGTTTCAATCCCACTTCTTCACCCCTATGAGCATCACCCGATGCAATGAGTGCTAAGTGGACTATTCAAAAATGATGAGAAATTAGTCAGTGACGACTATCTCTCATGGAAATGGTCATAGATGAATGACTATATTAACGCAGTTGAATCCCAAAAATGATATATAATATAAAGCACTACGGAAACCCCTCATAATTAGAAAATATTGTATCTGTATATACCTTATTGGTTCAAAAAGAAGGGCCATAAGTTTATAAACATGTACAAATTAATAGCTTGAAATAAAAGTTTACAAATCCATATTAAAATTTGGGATAACAAGTCACTTTTTAATAGTTTTTTATTAACAAAGATAATAATAACATTTTTTTGAATATTTAGACATGCAAAATGAATCCAATCTTGAAGCCTCTCGAGGAAAATTTTTGAAACATTATTGATGAGATAAAGTAAAGGATTTTTAGACCAGGAGGTAACTCCTCAAAGCGAATTGTTTTTTTTGCATTAAGGGTGCACACAAATATATACATGGAGGGAGAGACTCTTGGGATTCTTCTCTTAGTGTCTCTTCATATTCCAACACTCCTTATTTTCTATTTACACTATTTTAGAATTTCACCCAATCCCTAGGATTAGGTGTCAACATTTCCCCCATTAATATGAAGGGATGTTGGTGAGTCCAAGCATCGTTCTAAATCTTTCAAACTTTTATCTTCCAAGCGCTTTGGTGAAAATATCTGCAATCTTCTCATTTGTGGAATAATGGCATAGATGGATTGTCTTGGCCTCAACATGATGTCAAATCAGATGGTATTTTTTATTGATGTGCTTCGTTCGATGACTACCTACAAGCTAGTATGATACAATATTTTATATTATAATACATATGATTCCATATGATTCCATTATTTTTTATAAAATTATTTAATTTTTTCAAAAAAAAAATATAATTGAAAACATATTTAGAATATTGAGAAAAAATATTTAATGTATTAATAATTAAAAAATAAAAAATAAATTTATTAATTATTATTTAAAAAACATATATTTTACTATTATAATATAATAGTAGAATACACATTTTAATCATAAGTAAAACTCGACAGAAAAGTACAATACACCATTTAACCATACTCTGAGAATGGTAATCTGAGAAAATCTAGATTTGAAATTATCCATGTGAAAAAAATATTTGAAATTAAATCAGAGAGAAAATGTCATCATTCAAAATAACAGATCGACCATTTATGAGAAGGGGAAGCCCCTTGTTGACCAATCATGTGAAGGCCTTTCTATCCACAAAACAAGCATTAGTTCAAAATATCTAGGAATCCCTTCCTATGGTTGAGATTTTCACTAGGGTGAATATGGTTGTCAAGATATTCCTGTAATTCGAACCCTCATAGAGATCCAAACAAAAAGGAGGGACAAATTTAAGAACTTACAAGTTATTACTTGGGCTTGTTGCTTGGAAAGAACTGTTGATAATCCATTGAAGGAACAAGTGTATGAATACATTAGATATTTTCTTGCCACCTTGCTACTGCATTAAGCTCACCAACAACATACAATTAGTCCCAATTCCACAATTATATGCAATTTGTCAATTACACTTAATTTCACTAAGAGCAGCAAGGCACTCCCTTACCTTCCAACAACAGAAACCAAAATCTGCAGATGGGAGTATCTGAGATAGTTTTTTTCATACCCCCAAAAAACACCATGTAAAGTACATAGGCCTCCAAGATTACAAACCAAAATATCATACTCATCTGAAATTACAGAACTAAATTATTGAAAAATACATAGTGAGATATTAGATTTTCCTTGGAGCCTCCGACCAACAAACGAAAGAACATATTTTGAGAATTATCAAGGTGGACGATATGGTGGGAGATCCTGCCATTTCTGTGTAGTGGGGGAAGAGGAAATTCTATTTCATATTACAAAGCAACAGAAAATGAAGGTATGGAAATCCACTAGTATATGTTCCCTTCTTGATGGCTTCATTTATAGGTTGTTGTAGTTATATTTTTTAGGGAGATAAAAGTGTTTTGATCCATAGACGTAGGAAAGAATCAATTGTAATGCAAGAAATGGTAAATTAAATTTTAAACATAACAAGTGGAATAAAATAAATAAATTAAAAACAACCATAATAAACCATGTGGGCCCTCACATGAGAGTCACGTGTCCTCACCGCTCCATTTCCATAACAAAGTGCAAACCTAAAACATATCACTTAAGGTTGCATGTTGCTAATATGTCTATATAGGGGCAGAGACTTGCTTCTTCAACTGGAGCAGTCATTGAAGCCGATGATCCAGTAGAGTGAGTCGATGGCAAAGGCCCCGGAGATATCGCTGCTCAAATCACAAAATCATTTGAAGGTGGAATCACCCATGATGAAATAAAAAATTTGTTAGAAGGTTTTTTGACTTCTATTCTGAGCTACGTCAGTTCTCATCTTGATACGTTGCAAATAAGGAGCATGAAGAAGAAGAATTGGCATTGGAAATCCTCTATTCTAAGGGTCGAAAGAAGAACCCTTTGAAAAATTTATCGTTGAAAAAGGTTGGAAACTGAGGTATTTGTGAATAGGCTCATGCAACAAGTAGCTGCCCTTAATTACTAGAGCTGAAAGAAATATACCAAGGTGCTAATAAAGAGACTAAACAAATTTTCTTTGCTGCCCAAAACCAACCATGGGAACCTCGTTGCAACAAACATCCATGGGAACCTCGTCGATCACGTATGATTCAAGAGCCATTTTAGTTTTATAATCCACCCAAAGGTTTGTTTCTACCCCTGTGTAATCTTATCTAAGCTTCTATCAGGTTCTATTGACCCGATAGAAATGATGTAAATGAGTTGTAAGAAATCAAACCCAAGCAAGCCCTACCTGCGCTTGAATATTGTTTGGCTCTAGTTCATATCCTTCAGTAGAACCACCAACAACATCATACCTTTGCTCCTGTTTCTGTGAGGTAAACATGGTAATTCCATTCACCAATACACAAATGAGTTATTGCAGGAGGAGGGTTACATCCCTAGTTTGACAGTCTTACATGCAGTTTTACATCGCTAATTAGTTGTCAAGGAACTCTCTAAGCTTACCTTCCCTTGTTTACTGCACTTCAGTTGGGGATTTGAGTTTCAATAGCCTGAGATTCTATTGTTTGTCTGGGGAGGATAAGTGAAACAATTGACTCTGAATGTATTTCTTGTATTTCTATCACTGCCTTTTACATCTCTTTGTCTTGTGTTTTCTTTTTGTGTTTCCTCTAGTAGCAGCTCCCCCTCTACTACTCATAAGTGTTGTAACCAATATATTTTTTCCATGGCCATGAGAAGCAGTAGTGCTGGAAATACTCTATTTACAGCTCGTTAGCGTACAACTCACCTATTGAATACAGTAATATTTTTCTGGCCATATGGATGGCATGTGCTATGGCGATGGCAAATCAAGTGGCACCATGACCACCTCGTCTAGACACAACAACAATTTATCGACTATGGGTTATGGACGAGTATGAAAAATAGCATAACTTACATTTAATATTATAGACTAATGTTAGCATTAGTCCATAGTGTGAATCACTGCGAATACATATAACAAAAAAAAGCGCACATAATATATGGTTTCCCTAAAGAAAATGTGAGAACCATAAAAACTGAAAAAATACATTGCCATCCTAAAAAAAACTGAGTTAAGTTTCTCTATGTACAACAAAACTAATATAAACCCTACATTTTCGATTACCATAGTCCCATCCGGAACTAATAAGGAAACAAAATTAACCAGATTCAGCTCTGCCATTACGATATACAATTTAATGAATATTTAGTAAATAGGGTGAATAGGATTCGTTTCGGCTTGATTGGGAGGCTGGCCCGAGTTTATTATCATGAGGCCACATTCAATTTTCAGTATCTTCGTCATCCAGGAAATATTGTCTGCTCTCTCACCAAAGGTGTACAGTTTCACGCTTTATCAAAAATATGTATACTTTTGCTCTAACCTTGGTAGAGAATTATAAATTATTTAATATTTACCGTATTGGTACCACCTTACCAACATACGAGATATTTATGCATTATTTTAGTTTTCACTCTACTCCACCTTATATATGTTTAAACACCACTTCCTAAAAAACTTACAAAACATTATGTGTTATAACTATTCGATTTGTACATTTAATCTTCGACGTTCACATATATTTAAACATTATTCAACATTCACTAGAAAAAATTGCAAATTCGATTTGCAGATTTTTGCTTCGACGTTCACAGATATTTAAACATTATTCAAAATTCGCTAGAAAAATCACAAACTATGTTTTTATTCCTGAATATGCAGTACTAAAAATCACAAAAGCGGCGTTTCTCCAATATTCTTCGAAAACCAACAAGATAAGTTAATCAGTACTTTTGCAGAAGTCTTCAAAAGGGCAATACAGGATTGCAGAAGCAATGAAAATTTTTGAATATTCTTTGCTAGATACAGCCTAACCTTGTGGGGTGTTATTTTTTAACAGATTTTCTGAAACCTATCCTTGAAAGTCCTCTATGAACTTCCATGTTCTTTTCCAACTAAACAAGTCAGTAACTTGATCCTTTGCTGAAAATTCATGCAAACATTCTTTGGATGTCCTGCAAAGACTGCAGCCATTTCAATTGAACACTCATCTCTACTCCTTGTCATTATATCATAGAGCATAATGCAGATATCAGGAGTGTTATAAAAATTGAATTACATATACCATAGCAAGTGCCCATTTCTGTGCTGGGAGACTATATAACCGAACTCATTTCTCAGCAAAGGAGTGCAGAATTAGTCTCTTGTCTTTGCTCAATGAGGAAAGTAACTGGTTACAGAAATTCTTCTTAACTGTTTCCAAGTCGAGATGCCTCACGGTCGCATGCTCATTTCGGCTGAAGAGACTCGGAATGTGTTCAAACAGGAGCTCGTCGCAGGGAATTAGGAGACTCAGAATGTGTTCAATTTAATGGACTACTATAAATGGTAACTGTCATGGGAAAATTCAGTTCGCGATGCCCCTAGTTATGCCCATACGCTATTATTTCAGTATTTTATTAAAGACTGGTGGGATGTATGTGACCATTTTCAGGGTTATGGGAGGCGTACCCAAACAAAGAGAGGAACCCATGTGCATTTGTCCTTTCGCTATTGCAATAATAATTGGAGAATCGATGTCTTTGTACTCCTGAATGGCTGTGAATCCTTGGTTTGCCGAGACACGTTCTCCTGAATTGGAGAAATGTTTGCCGAGACAAGAAGTCCCCCGTGAAGATGTTTACATGTATTCATTTATGTGAGAAGTGTCATGTGACGAGCGTCATCACATTTGGAAATGGGGAATCTCTGGGAACAAGCCACATGGTTTTCGAGGTATGAACAGTGAAACTAGCATGTTTAGACAAGCAAACCATAACATAGTATAGGCCCTTTTATATATGTAGTAATGTTTGCATTGAGAGTATTGTTTTATAATTACAATTTTTATATATTTTTAAGGAATTGTTTATGGAGGTGGAGAAATTGTCTACATGGTCAAAAGTTGTTGCGAAAAATAAATTTAAGAAATCTTGCAATATGTTTGGAATACTCTCAACCACCACCATGAATAAATTGGCAGCAGGCCACACTTGAATCGAATTTTGTTGCAGGGAAGGACAAAGCTTAGGATTCAAATCTGGGTTTTTGTTTTGCTTCATGCAATTTTGTAAATGTTCAGAAAAATAGAGTCAATCCATTAATCTGCATTTAATTCATTATCGACTGCATTCACTTACCTTTTGCTCACATATCGCAACCTGCAAGTTTTAAGCCTTTCCCCTTAAGACTTTTCCAAAACTTATATTTCCACCGATGCGATTTGGTGGGACCCATCATATCTTACTACATTACAAAACTACATGCAAACCTTTGTATTTCCTTTATTTTTTACCTTTCACCTTTTTCGCACTTCCCGCTGCTTAGTGCGTCACATTTCGCGCATTTCACATCTTAGCCCTTACCTTTTGCACTCCGTTACAAACCTTGTGATGGTGTGATGCAATATTGTCATCGCACATCACAATCGCAATATCTTAAGTTCTCTGTTGAAGTTGTCCGCAAGTTAAAAGTCTTTAGTTGCGATGTTATCGCACATCGCACATTGCAAAGCTCGGGAGGATAGAGAAACCAGACAGCCTATGGGAAGGTTGTATCTTGGGAAAACAACACAGAGAATCATTTCCAGCAGGAAAGAGTATAAGGGAAAAGGCACCTTTGGAGATTGTCCACTCAGATTTATGTGGACCAATGCAAACACCTTCATTAGGTGGCAATCACTATATTTTGACATTCATAGATGATTACATGAGGAAGACATGGGTCTATTTCCTAAAACAGAAAAGTGAAGTGTTTGAATAGTTCTACCACTACAAAGCTCTTGTTAAGAAGCAAAGTGGACACTACATAAAAGTGTTGAGAAATAATAGAGGTGGAGAATAGCTCTCCAAAGACTTCCTACGTTTCTGCAGGGAGCATGGAATACACAAGAAATTTACCACAAGGTATACACCTCAACAAAATGGTGTAACAGAAAGAAAGAATAGGACCATCATGGAGATGGCAAGAAGTATGTTGAAGGAAAAGCATTCGCCAAATGATTATTGGATAGAAGTTGTCTCTTGTGCAACATATATCATAAATAGATGTCCAACCAAAAGTGTGATGAACAGAGTTCCAAAATAATCATGGAGTGGAACAAAGAAATTTGTCACTCACATGAGAGTGTTTAGATGTGTGGCATATGCACATGTCCCGAATCAGTTAAGGAATAATTTGGATAGCAAGGGGGGGAAATGTATATTTTAGGGATACAATGATGAATCCAAGGCTTAAAAGCTCTATAATCCATCAACCAAGAAATTAATAATAAGCAGAGATGTTCAGTTCATAGAAGAAGAAGCTTGGAATGGAAGTTTAGAGAAGACAGTAAATGTGAAGACATGTATGTTTCATGAAGAGAAAGAGAAATGGACTGCAGCAAGCAACTCCTCAACGGTGACTCCTCCTCCACCTACACAAGCTCAATAGAGCACACCACAAGCAAGCAATAGAACAACATTGATAAATCAAGGGAGTGCTTCTCCAAGTACACCACATGGATCAGCAAATCCCTCGAGTTCAAGTGCAACTCCAAACACATATTCAGCAAATACAAGAAGACCAAGATTCAGAAATTTAAGTGAAATTTATGAGCAAGAAGAAGTTAATAATAGTGCTGGTCTAATTTATTTATTTGCATTATTTTATCATGTTGATGACCCAATCCATTTCGAAGATGCAGTTAAAGAAGAGAAGTGGATTGAAGTAATGAATGAAGAGATAGGAGCAATAGAAAGGAATGAAACATGGGAGTTAGTGGACCTCCCACAAGGAAAAGAAGTTATTGAAGTGAAATGGGTCTATAAGACCAAAAGAAACATTGAATACAACATAGAAATGCACAAAGCAAGGCTAGTTGTCAAAGGCGACAAGCAGCAGCAAGGAAGAGACTATGAGGAAACCTTTGCACCAGTTGCAAGGATGGAGACAGTGCGAACAATGTTGTCTATAGTAGCACAACAAAAATGGAAATTTTATCAAATTGGTGTGAAGTCAATATTCTTGAATGGAGTGCTGAAAGAGGGGGTGTATGTTGAACAACTTCCTAGCTATGATATAGAAGGCCAAAAACACAAGGTGTGTAAGTTGCGGAAATCTCTTTATGGGCTAAAGCAAGCACCACGTGCATGGTACAACGAGATTGATGCTTATCTGATGGAAAATGGGTTCAACAAGTGTGATGGTGAAGCCACACTATACATCAAAGAAAATGACAGTAAAATTCTTATTGTTGTTTTGTATGTAGATGATTTGATTTTTACAGGAAATGATGTTTCTCTCATTGTTGATCTGAAAGAAATCATGAAAAGTGAGTTTGAAATGATTGACTTGGGTTTGTTAAGATATTTTTGGCCGTAGAATTAAAGAAAACAAAAAAGGGAATTTTTATCTTCCAAGCAAAGTATGTTGCAGAGATTTTAAAAAGGTTCAATATGCAGAACAACAAGCCATCATCAACTCCAACTATCATGGGGTTGAAGTTGAGAAAAAAGATTGCAACAAGAATGTGAATTCAAAATTGTACAAAATCATGGTTGGCAGTCTAATGTATTTGACTGCAACTAGGCCTGATATAATGTAGGCAATAAGTTTGATATCTAGATTCATGGAGACACCCAAGGAGACACATTGGAAACCAGCCAAGAGAATATTGAGGTATGTAAATGGAACGAAGGAGTATGGTATTCTATACTCCGCAACTGATGATTTTAAGCTGATTTGTTACGCTGAAAATGATTGGGCTGGAAGTGTTGATGACAAGAGTACATCAGGGTATGTTTTTCATTTCGGATCGGGAGCCATTTCATGGCCTTCCAAGACGCAGCCATCAACAACAGTAGCTGAATATGTAACAGAAACAACAACAGCATGTCAAGTAGTTTAGATGAGAAGGATGTTGAGGGATTTATGTCATGAACAAGACAAAGGAACAACAATTTTTTGTGATAACAGTTCAGCAATTGAATTGTCAAAGAATTCTATTTTCCAAAAGAGAACAAAGCATATTGAGGCCAAATACCATTTCATAAGAGAATTAGTTAACAACGGTGAAATTGTGTTGCAACATTGCAGGTCAGAAGAACAATTTGCAGATATCCTCACAAAGCCATTGGGACAGAAAATTTTTGTTTATCTTAGGAAGTTTCTAAGAATGGTTAATGGCAACAGTTGTGATTAAGGCGGAGTGTTGTAAATACTCCCAACCACCACCATGAATAAACTGGCAGCAGCCCACACTTGAATTGAATTTTTTTGCAGGGAAGGACAAAGCTCAAGATTCAAATCCGCAGGTTTTTGTTTTGCTTCACGCAATTCCATAGATGGTCAGAAAAATAGAGTCAAGCCATTACTCTGCATTCAATTTCTTACCCACCGCATTCACTTACCTTTTGCTCGAATATCGCAACCCGAAAGTTTTAAAAATTTCCCCTTAAGACTTCGCCGAAACTTATATTTCCGCTGATGCGATTTGGTGGGACCCATCATACCTTAACACATTACAAAACTGCATGTAAACCTTTGTATTTCCTTTATTTCTTACCTTTCTCATTTTTCACACTTCTCGCTCCTTAGCGCGTCGCATTTCGCACATCGCACATCTTAGCCCTTTCCTTTTGCACTCCATTACAAACCTTGCAATGGTGCAATGCGATATCGTCATCACACATCACAATCAAAATATCTTAAGTTTTCCATTGAATTTTTTTGCAAGTTAAAACTCTTAAGTTGCAATGCGATTACACATCGCACAACGCAAAGCTCAGGAGGATAGCGTCAAGTTAATTTTTGACACCGTCGAGATATGCTTTGCGATATCAACAAGGATGCGATATCACACACAACCAAAACTTAAATAATTTCAAGTCCGTTGTACAAGGCTTTGTGCACTGTGGTTAATGAAGAAAGCCAAAACACGGTAGAAGGACATTTTTTTGTTACCCATCTGGTCCAGCATTGAATTAGCATTCAATTTTTTCTCTCCACCATTTTGTATTAAGTAATATGTTTTTCATACGTTCGAAGAGAGATGTAAGAAAGAGAATGTTGTTAAATTCTACCACAACAGAAGAATATGATATAGAATTGTTCTTTGTTTTTTGTCTCTCCGTGTATTTTTGTGCTGTCATTGATTTGAATTCTGCACTCTGTGTAAATTTTTTTGTTCTTCTTTGTTTCATGTATGTTCTCGGCATATCATTAGACCATACCAGAATTTCGAACACAATAGGAGTGTTTAAATTATGTTTTTTTATGGTGGAAATGGATTCAGCACCATGAAAAACCTTAAGGGAATCCAAAATATTGATAACCTCAAAGGCACCTAAAATCTGATGTTTGATAGCTATAGCTTGGATTTACATAAATCTCTCCATGATTTTATTAAAATCTAGCTTTAATTTTCAAGATTTTCAAGGCAAAAAATCAAGTTGATTAGACTACAACTATTTCTAATAATAGTTGAATCGAAAATAATGATGTATAATTACAACTTGGGTAAACGTGTTAATGCAATGTTTAAAAATTAAATGATTTGCCGAGTCAGATTCTTTGTAATAATGGTTGCATTGAAAGTACTGATGTATAATTACAGTTTAGATATATTTCTAATAATTTAGATATATTTTGGAGTAATGGTTGCATCGAATCAATTAAAAATGGAGCTGAGAGGAGTAGCGAGGTAGTAGCTATAGTTAGGTGAACTCAAGGCACGGAGTAGGTCAAAAGTCCAAATAGAAATAGGCAGTTGGAAAGGTCCACAGGCCAGGCCAGTGGAGATGGGGTGGGCATAAGCCTTGGAGGCATGGAAGTCATTTAAAGACGTAGTCATGAGGAATGAGGCTCGACCTAATGGAGAAAATATGCGATGGGATGCAGGGAAGGAGTGAGCGATGGGTTTCACCATATGTCTATTGAAGAAAGGATGGATGTGTGACGAGATCATGTACGATATATTTTTCATATAATTTTTGGATATTTATATCCAAATATATATATATATTTGGATATTTAGAGTTTTGTGAAAAGACGTTTGGCTCAACAACTTTTAGATAACAAAAGGTCAAATCAATTTGTTTTGATAAACACCTTTTGGATAATAGAAGGTCAAATAAATTTGAAATTAGTTGTTTTTTTTCCTTCAAAATTAGTATAAAGAGTAAATATTGGAAAAATGGTTTTATTTTTTCAATTCTAGAGGTTTTGGTATTGGTTAAGGTAAGAGATTCTAAGAAATATAATTTTATATTCATGTGTTTCTTTAATTGTTTTTGGAAAGAAAGAGATTTTGGAAGGTTTTGGAAACATTCCTGGAATTTGACGGTTCTATAGATAGTAAAACTAGGTCATTACACATTTTATGTTGGCTTACATGAATCTAGGAGGGGTTTTCCCAAAGTCAACTATTATTGCTTACCAGGATAAGTGTAACCAAACATGTCATGAGTATGGTTATTGCTCATGGATTGTCCCAAAAATGAAAATAACCCATAATTAAACTTAGAGAGGAATAGGAAAATGATAAATTTGCTAAAAATGTGAGCAAGAGAGTCAAGAATGAAGCCAAACAAACATGTGACTAGAGAGCCCACCAATATAAAAAATAGTTTCCATGCACTCTCAAAGTTGTAAGTGGAAATGTCCAAAGGTTAAAGGCCCTTATATCTAAATACACATAAAAAAAAAGGCACAATGAAGAAATCAACTCTTGAAGCTCAAAAGCGAGGAAAATAATGCAGTTGGCCTAGAAAAAAAATAAGCATGGATGAGGTAGACATGCATGAGACATACACAATGGCATATATGCAATAAAATTGAGAAAAGGATAATGAAACAAAGCAGATGGAGCAAGAAGATATGAAAATCGATATCCCAACCTTAATAGCACAGAGCGAAAAATACCAAAATAATATATTACGTAGCCAACAATGACAATTGCATACGGATCTGAAAGGAAAAGCTAGAGGTTGTAATCCCACAAAAAAGCCAACATTATCAAGTTGACTAGGGGTTAGGAAAATGCACTCAAGATGTAGAATAAATAAGACACAAATGAAAAGAAGTGAGGAAGAAAACCAACAAAGTACAAACTAGAAGAACCATGTACTCTTCTAGCAAACTCAAGGAAAACAATTAATATTTCAAAGAAGTACTTCCCGCCAACCTAAATCTTAAAATGAAATTTATGTCATGGAATATGAGAGGTCTCAATTGATTTATAAGCTACCACATATATTCTAGTGAAAATTTTGTTACAATATATCTACTAAAATATAAGTAGAAGATATGAAATCTAGACTATGAGATTTTATTTATCCTTGAACTTTTCGATTTGCTAATTACTATTTATTGCATATGCAAGAAAAAGATAATTATAAAGGAAATAGATAACAAAAAAAATAAAACTCATGAACCACGAATTAACACAAGACATAACCTGGGAAACCATTTCAAGAAAAAATCAGGTTGGAAGGTGAGGCTTCTTTAATCCCTTTCTTTGAATGGAAAATGGATGCAAGTATAGAAATGTGCATCTTGTGGCCTATGAGTTGTTACCATGCACAAATCCTCTCTTTTTTCTCTCCCCCTATCTACTCTCATATACTGTACCCATGTAGGGAACAAAATACACTCAAATAGAGTGGAACTTCTTTTCCTCTTAGTGACCTGGTTATAACACAACCATATAGCTTATTAATTATTAATTTTGACACCTTTAACTCTTAACTAGGGTTACAATAACGAATCATCTAGGGTATTCTCATAATGATAACATGGCTAGCCCATTTTCCATGACTAATGTGGATAACATGGCATCCTCTCAAATTATGGTCATGAAAACAGAAAGTTAAACTTCTGGGTGGCATATGTTTTGTATATGAACATTGATTGAGGAAATTCTTGTGTCCTTGCAAAGGTATAAATTTTTTGAATAGTTTTATTAGATAAAACACTTAAAAAGTGATTAATTTAACCCCCCCCCCCCGCCCCCACCACCACACCCCCAAAAAAAAAAATGATGCCTCGAACTACTTCTACAAGGTTTCATGCATCAATTCACCAAACTAGGTCCTACCGGTAAAAATCGTCATGTGAGTTGGTTTCTTCATTCTCAAAGCATAAAAATGTATAATAAATATAATGATCCAATATGGATCACACTTCCCCAATTTGGGAGGATTTTGGTCCCCAAAAGTTTCTACTAAATGAGGTGAGGAAAATTTTCCTCGACCTTCTCTTGCGTGTACAATTTAAATTTACCTAGAAGTTTTCCTTTCAAGTTAATCTACCAAAGATCATGATGCCCCTATATTGTAGTTCTATACATCTACAAAATTTTATCCTTTGTTAACTATGCATGAGCATCTGGTGTCAAATCCTCTACATAATTAGGACCTATTCCTCTACATAATCTAGACATAGAAGACGCATAAATTTTCATATTCTCTACATTCACCACTTAGTAAATCCACATGTATGGCGGTTGACTAGGTTTATAGGTGTTATCTCCCACATTTTCCAGTATCTTAAAAAGCCCATATTGCAAAGACTTGATTTATTTCCAAACATCGTGTAGCCTCTCCTTGTGTAATTGTAACCACACTTTGTCTCCAAATTTGAAGGACTTCTCTGTTATGCGTTAATCATGCCTAGCCTTATATTTTTCTTGCGACTTCCACAATGTCTCATGTACTTATATAATATGGATTTGTATAATATTCTCTAAAATAAATTTTACCCTAAGTCATCCCCTACAATATCCTCACTCCTCCTTCCTTCCCATTTATAATATCCAAAACTGAAGGTGGGAATATCTAAAATACTTTCAAAATGGAACTTATCGATAAAAGTGTGGAATGCTATCTTATTAGAGTGACGTATATGTAATAGATTTTCATCTAAGGTCATTCAAATGCTTTTGAATGTACATCCTAAAAATTTGTGCCAAATTCCCATTGACTACTTATGTTTGCCAATGTATCTATGGATGGAATGTTGTACACATGTTTAACTTTAAATATATCTTCTCTCACATTTTAGTCCAAAATGCACTAAAAATATTGCATCCATATCACAAATCATGCTCTTTGGTACTCCAAAGTGAACCCAGACCTATCAAAATAAGAGGTTTGTTGCTTCTTTCCCACTGTTGGTTATTTTATAGAGTATTAGAACACATCTATAACAGATTCTTCGTTTTCACCTTATAACTAACTAGACATATATATTCATTTTTGTTAACATTGTTTTAATTTCGAAAATATTTAGTTTATATTTGAATAGAAACATGTGTCAACTTTAATTTGAGCACGATAGATAGCACTCATATTGAACTATAAAATAATAAATTTAATAGTTTATTTATTTATTTTCTGAATATTTTATTATTATAAAATTTTCTATTTTTTAGATATCTACTCCCTATATGTTATAAAGATCCTTAACGACTCTATTTTCAACAATAAATTAGTAACTACCATTTCACTTGTTTTACTAAATTTGGTATACAAATGGTAAACGAACACCCTAGGTATAATAAAATAAAATTTATGGATATTTACAATTTTGAAGAAAGATATATTTGGATGAGTCAAATCATTTTTCATAAAAAAAATCAAATCAATTTGAAATTAGGATTGGTAAGATCATTTTGAACTTTAGCATTGTTTTTGTACATGGAGGAGATATTGAAATAAGGATCTTAGTTCTTATTCAAATAATAATTTTAGTTCTTCAATTCTAAAGGAATCCATGTATTGGTATAATAATTAATTTAAGGGATTCTAATATGTGAGAAAGAGGATATTATATAAGCGTTAATCTTGATTCATTTTCTTCCTTAATAATTTTGCGAAAAGGAAAAGGAAACACCTTTGGAATCTTTGTGAAGGTTTCGTAGATACTAAAACTAGAGAAGTATTCATCTTAGGCAAGAATTTTGGCTTACAACCATTGTTCAGAGATGACCCCAAAAATGTAAAGAACTCCCCAATCAAAATTAGAAAGGAATAAGACAAGTATGAATTCACTAATATTGTGAGGAAGAGAAAGTCAAGAATGAAGTTAAAAAAACCAATGAGTAGGGAGGCCAATGGTATAACAAACAGTTTCCATGCACTATGAAGGTTGTAAGGGGAAGGATCCAAAGGTGAAGGGCCCTTATATCTAAATACATATAAAGAGAAGAAGAAACAAAGAAGAAATCAACTCTTGAAGCTCAAAAGTGAAGGAAAAAAATGCAATTGGCCTAGAAAACATAAGTAAGCATGAAGGAGGTAGACATTCATGAGGCATATAGAGGGGCGTATACCTAATAGAATTAAAAAAAAGAATAATGCAACATAGCAAATATAACAAGAAGATATGGAAATATACATTCCAACCCTAATAGCACATGGTGAACAATACTAAAATAATATGTTATAAAGCCAACTATGAAAATTGCATAAGGATCTCAAAGGAAGAGGTAAAGGTCGCAATCCCACACAAAGTTCAACATCATCAAGCTAACTAGAAATTAGGAGCAACCCACCTAAAGTGTATAACAATAAGACATAAAGGAAAATAAGAGAGGAAGAAAACCAACCTAGTACTAGAAGAACCATGCACTTTTCTAGTAGGCTTAGGAAAAACAATTAGCCTTTTGTAGAAGTACTTTCCCCTAACCTAAGGTTTACAATAAAAGTTATGTCATGGAATATGAGAGGTATCAATTGGCCTATAAGCTTCCATGAAGATTCCACTATGAAATTCATCATGGTAGATCTACTAAGATCTAATAGAAAATCTAAAATCTACACTATGAGTTTTTGTTTCTCCTTAGATTTCTATATATGTTAATTATTGTTTATTGTGTATGCATGCAAACTATAATTATGTGAACTGGTTAACCTACCAAATGCCTAGCCTAACCAAGTAAAAATGATATCGGGTACAATTTTTTATTAAATTGAATTTTTTTATAACCCAATACAAGTGGAATCAACTCAAATAAAGCACATTAACATGTTCTAAAAAATAGAAGAAAATTACTATTACTTTTCTAAGCGACTTCTAGAAATTCTAGATTTTTGAACTACTAAACCAATTCAAGTAGCTCAATGATGAATATGAATTTTCAAAGTTTTTATAAGGATGCTTCATGCTTTTGAATCTTTAAATAACCTTAAAAACAACTCACTTTAATCATTTAACCAATATGGCATACAACAAAATAAACATGAATAGTAAATGCATAAATAAGAGATGCAAGTGAGAAAAGCACTCAAAGGAAATAAATAAATTGTACAAGAGGGATATGAGGCTACTGAGATGGCCAAGCCCAAGGAAAATCAGATTTATATCAAGGAAACCAAGATTTAGAAGCTAAAATGACACCAAACTTCATTATTTGAATCGATCCACGTACATCCTTGCTAGAAATGAAAGTGGAGCTGCTAAATAACAATTTTTCTCCACAAGAAGACTAATAAATGCGTTCCCCTAGAGGAAAATTATAATTATTACTTATAAAAATTGATGGGGAAACATTCTTCATGAAAGGAGGAAGTTTTCCCCTCTAAAATCCCTCAAATAGTGGATCTAGTTCCTAACACTAGGAATCTGCATTAAATGACAAGGAACACATTCCTAGATTTTATTAATCACTCGATCTCCATAATTTGTGCAATAATTTCATAATATATTTTTCATTTATATACAATATTGATCCAACTCCTTTAGCGGGGATCACACCCCTAGATTATCACCTCCAAATCTTCATAATCTTCCAAATATTCTCACAATATTCTACAAAAATAAATAATATTAGGAACATAGTATGCAATAATCTCTAAACCTTCCTAATGAACATATTAAAGCTAAAAATATGTCATATAATGCAAAAATAGATATTTAATGTCTGAAGGATGGTCATATGGGCCTTAATTTGTGTCTAATTTGGAGGCTCATCAGTATGCTTGTAGAAACTCTTCATGTTCTTTGTGTTTAGTACACTCGTCTAAGGATGAATTTTCTCTTACTAACTCTTCTATAGGATTATTTTCTCTTAAAAAGTGTAAAACATACTTATTGTTAGAATTGATCGATTTTTTGGTTTGGTTGACACTTACGAGTGAAATTTTGGACTTTCCCTTATGGATGTTGATGGTGAAATATTTTCCATCCTCGATGAGGTGGTATTGTCTAACTCTTTGCTTGAATATTGCATCCCACATGTGCATATAGGAACTTCTAAACACCACTCCACATACATCAAGTGGAACTACATATAGTTCTACTTCCTCCATAAAATTAACATTAATAGCAAATATGATTTTACATTATTTGGTTACCTTTATTTCTACATCCTTATTACCCATCCTGATGGATATGGGCTTGGATGATCATGAACTTCCAATTCTAATTTATTTATAAATATTTCTTGAATGAGATTAAGCTATGATCCTAAATTTAAAAAAAGATAAAGCTTTTTCATCTTGACATTTATCTTTATATGGAAGAGTCATGTGTTTTCGTTCCCTCCATGTTGTTAAAGGATCCTTAGATTAACCTCCTTTTTTACTACTTTACAAAAAATATTCTCACCCACACCCAAGTTTCCTTCAACCTGGTAACTAGAATTAGAGGCCATGGGATACTTCTAATTTTCATCTTTATTTTTGTTATTCAGATAAAGTTCTAGATGTAACTTCGAGCATTTCTTCTATATATGATGGTCAATGCTACAATGGTCATAATGATTACTAGGATATTCGCACTAGTGTGTTGTGGCTTTCATCATTATATTCTTCCCTCCTTTCCACTTCTTCACCTCCTTAGAAGAATCATGGTACTCCTTCTACTTCAACCCAGTGGATTTCCCTTTCTTTTAGCATATATTCTCTAGGTACCATTCCCCTTTACCTATTTTTAGTACTTGTTTCTCCCATCAAAATTATCCAAAAAATATAGAGAGCTTTCCTTTGGGTATGACCCTTAAAAGAGAGTAAATTGGTTTCAATAGCATTGGGGAAGATTTATACTTCTAATTCGTGTGGAAGGATAAGCACTAAATACCTACTAATCATGGGAAAATAATTGACGAACAATACTTTGAGGAGATAAATAGAAGGACAAAGTGACCTAAGAGAATATATTTAGAAATAAAAATACCAATACAACATTTTTGAAGAGTGTTAATCCACATGGATAGTAGGAATCATTGACAATTATTTTGGAAACATAGAAGCTTTGTCAAAGAATACTACTTCTAGGAAATTCAAAATGGTCATTCAAAATGGTCAAAGAATACCATTGTTTGGAGGCCAAGATTAATGTCTACACTAGACTAAGAAATTACCCACAAAGCCATGGTCTAAAACCACACACTGGTGCAAGGTTGAATCGCTCCATGCTTAATGCCAAGTCTGGTAAGACGAGCAGTGACCTTCATGGGAAGATGTATGGATTTGTATGAGTGTCTTGTATGTGGATTCAAGTGACATTGAATTCATCCAATATAAAGAGAGATCGTAGTGTTTCCCGTCAAAGTGTATATGAACACTGTTACCGATGAAATAGGTAACTGCACTGGTACCTTTTTTTTTTTGGTAGCATAAAAAGCACCCGATTTTGAAAAGTGGTGATGCAGAGTCACCCTTTTTTTTTGTGCACATTTTTGACACTCTAATATTTTTATTTATGAAGTATGAATATTTGTTTTAAAATGTTAGTGATTTTCATGCTAATTTTGAAACGTATTGATGCAGCATCAACTTTTTTTTTTAGAGCGGTGATTTTCATGCTAATTTTGAAACGTATTGATGCAACATCAACCTTTTTTTTTTAGAGTGGTGGTTTTCATGCTGGTAATAAAACACAAAACTTAGATTAAAAAAAATATATAAAAACAATAAAAAAAACCAATAAAAATGTAAAAAATAAAAAATTAACTTGTAAAAATAAAAAATTTAAACAAATATATATATATATATATATATATATATATATATATATTCGAAAATTATATAAAAAGAAATGAGAAAATTTGAAAAAAAAAAACACATAATTTAAAGAAAAAAAACAAAAACTGAAAAAAATAAAATAAAAATAAAAACATCAAAAACATTTTTTCTAAGTTATTAAAAAAAACCATATAATTAAAAAAATATATTTAAAATAGAAAATTTTAAAAAATTAAAATAAAAACTATTATTAAAAAACAAAAAAAAAAAAAGTAAAAAACCAGTGCAAATAATTAAAAGACAAATATACATAAATTTAGTGTTTTTTTTAAATGAAACCATTTATAAATTTTAAAAATGAAAAACAAAATAAATTAAAAGATTAAAAAATTAAATTTAATTAAAATTAAAAAAATTTAATAAATAAATTTCAAATTTTAAATTAAAAACAAAATTAATCTAAAATTTAAAATTTAAAAACAAAATTAAAAAAAAAAACAAAACAAATTAAAACAAATTAAATTTAAAATAAAAAAATTGAATTAAAAAAAATAATTTTAAATATTTTGAAATTAAAAAAAAAAAAATTAAAAAATATAAATATAAATAAAAAAATCAAATTAAAAAAAAATATTAAAGCAAATTTATACATGCCTTCCCATGTGAGTTGAGATGGGTGAAAGTCATGAATATAATTTTCCAAACTTCCATTGGAAATAAACTGGAGTACAAGATCCTTTGTGTTTTAATTTGAGAATGCCCCCATAATTTTCACCAGGTTCCGATGTCAAATCTTACCTAGGACCTCCCATTCCTTGACAAAATTGCACAGGGATTTGTTGTAGGCCATTTCAAGGATTTTTATGACAACTACTTTCCCATTCCTTAGAACTCCCTCGTATACTTTTCTCAATGCACTTGTGTCAACGATGGAAGCTTCACCGAAACCATTGGTAGCATCTAATAAACCTGATAACTTAACTTTAAACCCTCTCCAAAAGAGTGAATTTCCGGTGTCTCGTGAATAGATGAACGACAAGTCAATTTGTAGTAACAGCAATACCAGAAGATTGTGGATAGAAACAATGTTCCTGTAATTACATCTGCTATTATTGCCGCTTGTGCTGTGTTATGATTGTGTTCAATGATGTAAACTACTGGATATGCATGCCTGTCGAGTTAGCAAGATTGGTTAAGTGGACGCAATGGTCCAAACACCTCAGTGAACTCCCTCCACGAAACTTTCATCCCTTTCCTATCAAACCCTTTTGGTCTATAAATATCCCTCAAAAGGCAGGGCCGAACCCTCTATGGTTTCGGAGGCTGATCGTTATTTTCTTGTGGTCATCAATCGTTCACTCATTCATGGTGTCTGTTCACACCACTCTATGCCTCGTTGGGAGATTGAAACCTTTTTTATTAGACTTTTAGCAGAAGATCTGATTCAGGAATCGACCTCCGCCGCCACCTCGGCGGGTTGCCGATTCCAGGAATCGGATCTTCTGCTAAAAGTCTTCATGAGCGGGGCCACTGATCGAAATTTTTTTATTTTTTATTTTTTTTATTTTTAAAATTTCTAATATATATATATATATATTTTTTAATTTGATTTTTTAATTTTTAATTTTTTTAATTTAATTTTTATATTTTATTTATTATTTTTTTTGTTTTTAATTTTTTTTTTTTAATTTTGTTAATTATTATTATTATTATTATTTTATATTTTTTTAATAAAATTTAATAAATTTTGTATTTATTTAGTTATTTATTTTTAATTTTTAATTTATTTGAATTTAATATTTTTTTTTTAATTTTTAATTTTATTATTATTATTATTTTTAATTACATAAAATTTTTATACAATTAAAATTGTGTATTTAAAATAGATTTTTTTTTTTTTTCAATTTTCCATTTTTAATTGATTTTTAAAATTTTTTAACTTTTTATTTTAACAATGGGTTTTTTTCTTTTATATTTAAAATTTATTTGTTTGTTCATTTATTTATTAAAATTTAATATTTTTGTTTTTAAATTTAATTAATATTAACATTTTTTTTTTAAATTTAATAAAATCTAATATATGTTTTTAATTGAAGTTCATATATATATATATATATATATATATATATTTTATTTTTTAGAATTTAAACTTAATTTATTTTTTAAATTTTATTTGTTTTCTTAATATATCTGTTTTAAAATTTATTATTTTTATTGTATTTTATTTTATATTTTTATTAATTTTTCATTTTTTTACTTTTAATTTAAATAATGTTTTTTCTTTTTTCTTTTTTTAATTTTTATTTTAAAGTTTTAAATTTATTAAAATTTAATATATTTCTTTAAATTAAATTTTTTATTTTAAAATTTATTTTTTTTGTTTTTAATTAAATAAACATTTTCTTTTTCTTTTTTAAATTTAATTTCTATATTTTATTTTTTATAATTTCCTTTTTCTTCTTTTTTTTTTTTCCTTTTTTAATATTTTTATTTTGTTTTTATTTTTATTTTTTTATTTCTATATATTTTTAAATTTTAATTTTAATTTTTTATTTTTTTGTTTCTTAAATTTTAGGTTTTTTTTAATGTTTGAATTAAAATTTTTATTTTGTTTTTATTTTTATTTTTTTTATCTCTATATATTTTTAAATTTTAAGCTTTAAAATGTTTTTATTTTAAAAAAAAAAAAATTCTTGAATTTTAGAATTTTTTTAATGTTTGAATTTAAAAAATTTAAAAATGTTATTTCTATTTTTAAAAATGTCGAAAATATGACACAAATTTTTTTTTTGTTATTCTAGCATCAACTGGTTTTGTTTTGAGGGTGTTTTTTCAATCCTTCTTTCAAGAAACAATTTTATTTTTAGCATAATTTTATAAAATGTTGAAATTTGACCTTAAAAAAAAACCAAGTGCGTTTTGGAATACACACTTTTTGTTTTTGGGGTGTTTTTCATGTTTTTTTGAGTCTTTTTGGGCTAGAGTTCTCGTTTTTAGGTGAGGTTACCTATTTCATCGGTAACAATGTTTATGTACTTTGAGAGATTCAGAGGCTTATATCCCAGCATATGTTCAGTTATTTTTGTCATGATGATTCTCAGGGGACTATCAGACCTTGGATATTTTAAAGCCCTTTTTTTGCTCCTATTGTAAGCTCTTTTGAAGGTGCCTAGTCGACTAGATTATTCCTGGGTTAGCAACAATCTATGTTTAAATGAAAGTCCAGTTGATGGTAAGAATATAGCAGGCCCTCCCTTGGAGATAGATTTGGTATTAATCTGGAATATCTTAACCCACAACCCTCAAGTAGTTACACAAAAGAAAAACAATAGAGGTGTTATCTCTATTACAATGGATTTTCACCTTTAGCTTGAGGATGCAATCAAGGCCTATAAAAGGAGGAAAGATCTAGGGTATTATTTGAAAGCACTTGTTGGAGCAAGGTCCTTTGGGGAATTTTGGGTTTATTTTTGTTTAAGTTTAGTAGTACGTGTTCCGCGTAGATGGTAAAAGGGGCTTTGGGGCAGGTCAAAGTCCCTTAATTGTTGTAAAGGGTTAAATGGAAAAACCATGAGTCTCAGACCACAGTTTGAGGGCATGGTATGTGCATGTTTATAAGGCTATAAATATGTAATATTTGAGAAGGATAGAGACATCATCTTAGTACTTGAATGAAGAAATAAGCGTTCTGATTCTGGGTTTTGTCTGGGTAGAAAGGCTCCTACTGGTTGTGTGCTCAGAGACCTATATCCTGAGATGTGTGCGAACTATGCAGCTGTGTGCACAGAGTGATAGATTATACTTAATTTCAAATCTCTTAATAAAGAAGGAATTTTTGGCGAACTCAAATTCTTATGCCTTTACTGTCTTAGATTATTTGCTATATGTTATAGATATGGATCTATTTTTTTGTTTCATATTTACTTTAGTGAATTGGTTAATTGCATCTCTGTGCAAGTGTTATTTTGTGTTGATTGGTTAGATCTGAATGTAGTATAATTAACTACTATGCGCTAGTTTGTATTGAAGTATTCTTTGATAGTTTGCAGAAGGGTTAGATATGTTTACCATTGACTGTGCGCGCGTGAATCTATTATATTGTCTACAGTTAGATCTTATTAGATTTTCCACATTAAAATCTCCCTCAAGGTATGGAAACCTGGTTCCAGCACCCCCCATACTACTTTGGGTGAGACTTTGGTCTGCGCAAGAAGATCATCGCTGAAAGGGCCAGTAGTTGGAGGGCTTTTTGGTTGCGCAAATACTCTAAACCTGGGTCAGGCCACCTCAAGCCAAAAAATGGTTCCGTTGCTGGGACATGGACACATTTTGAGGAATATTTGATGTATTGGAATCTGACACAAAATGAATTACAACATTTGCTCGATAAGAAGGTGCGTGAGTTCGCAATCAAAGAGAATTATAACCCTAAATTATTTGTTGAAGATTGGGAACAAAGGTATATCTACATAGAGATCCACGATATTTTGTTTGCTTCTTTTGCGACTAAGCTACACCAGTGGTTGGATTGGCTAAATAAATTTCAAACCTGCACAAAGGATGATGTGATCACCAGGTGGACCCCAAAATTGATTCGGCAGTTGGAAAAGACTACAAACACAATCATCCATGTGGTAGATCACCTGATTGATAACATTCTGGGTGGATTTTTGATTGAATTTTCCATTAGCACTTTTGTGTCATATTTTGAAGCAGAAAGGAGATTTTTTTGTGGGCCTAGAGGTAAGTTTCTGCACTCACTGAAATTGTGGATTAAGATGCTATTGTGTGAAAAGGGTACCCTATTCAGTCATATTGTGTGAATGTCCCGAAGAGCCCCTCCTAGAGGATTTGGTAGTGTAGTTATGCGCATCGGAAAAAATTACAGGCTAGATCCAGAAGAAGAAGATTTTGTGTATAGCCCTCTCAAGCATAAATCTGATAGTGATAATGAATCTGAAGCGAGTAGCTCAGATGAATCTGCGCACACTGAGGAAGAAGAGAGATTGATCAGTGATCAGATCCCATCCACCCCATTTCGAGGCTCACCTCAGTCCGCAACATCTTCTACCCCACTCCCTCCACCGCCACCAAAATTTGATATGGCTAACTTTATCAAGATACAAAATTTCAAAGGGGTCAGTAATGAAGATGTGGAACAATTATGGTTCGTCGCAAATGCTATGTGGACAACACAATAGATCACTACTGATAATGTAAAGAAATCATAGCTTGCCACGACCTTTCAAGAGCGCACATTAGAATGGTACATCAAGTATTAAGCAAAGCACCCTAATGCAATGATGGATGAGATTAAGGCTACTTTACAAGAGCAGTTTAAGAAACCGAAATCATATTCTTAGTGCATGACAGAATTAAAAGAGACTCACGAAGAAACCAATGAATCTGTATGGGAGGCGGACTAGTAGTTGAAGCACACCATTAGGGATGAAGGATTAATGATTGATGACAAATAGAACAAGGAATGGCTCATCGCTATGTTGCTGCCAGATCTGCACCAACCCCTGAAACAATAGAAGATTGCAACCCAGGCAGAAACTGTGGAGATCGAAATGAAGTTAGAGGCCTCACCCATGCCAATTGCACAGATTGGGGCCCATCATATTCAAAGTCAATTGGTTGTCATGCATTTGGAGATACAAAATTTGCGGAAAGACAAGGATAAGGAATTATGCATAGGTGTATGGTGCATACAATGTAAAGTTGAAGGACAAAGCAAGGAAAAATGTCCCTTTTTTAATAACTATTTGGAAGTTGGAGGACCTAGTCCCCTTAAAAGTCCAGTAGGGCTGACCGAAGCCCCCACATTATGGTGAGCGATTTTTCAAGAACTAGGAACACATGCGACCAATTATTTTCATCGACTGGGCAGATATGTTCCCGAGCTCAAGTAACCATTGTGTTCATTTTGCAGTTCTCTAGGGCATGACAAGAAGCATTGTCAAAGTTTTGACCTAATGATCAAACAAGCTACTACCTATAGGATGCAGGTAGAAGGACGTGAGCCACGCTCCCTTACATCGTCATCAAGACACAGTGTATTCCTAGGTAGAGGATAAGGAAGAGGAGGAGGAGTTTGTTGTGGAAGAGGAAAACTCATTTTCTATAACTACAGGAATCTTGGTCATTATGTTCGTGATTTTCTGAATCCCTCTCAGCAATCATGCAGGTATTGTAGACAATTTTATCATGTTATTGAAGATTTTCCTATATTAATCACAAAAATTCATGAGAAAAAGCAATAGACTGAGACTCAAAATATCTAGATGGTGAGAGTTGAGTTGCGCAAAGAAGAACCTAGTGTTAATATCGTAACTAAGAGTGGTGTAGCGACTGGTGAAGATAAAGGAATAACACTTGGTGTGGATGACTGGAACCAGAAGGCGCCTGAAAATCATGAAGGATTTGACCTACAAAGGGAGAAGAAAACCTTTGCAAAAGCTAATAAAGATTTCATAAAGTCTGGCGCATCTACCTCTACTACACAAAATAAGCCTATGAATGAGATCAGAGGAAATGAATCTGCTGAACTGAGGCCTTTCCTACAAGCTTGCATTAAAATATTGCACAATAATAAGGTTGTCTAAAACCTCCAAGCTTTGATTGACAACTGCGTGGAAAAAGAATAAGCTCGGTTGGAGTAGAGACCTATTAACAAAATCTATAAGAACAAGAAGAGAACTAGTCGGGAGATGTTCCTAACTGCGCAGATAGAAGAATATGAAATAGATCAGGTCATTTTGGATCTTGGGTCTGATGCGAATGTCTTACCTAACCAGACTTGGCAACGAATGGGCAAACCTAAGCTTGAATGGTATACTATCCAGTTGTGCATGGCGAATCAGCAAAATATCATTCCATTGGGGAGACTGTCGCAAGTGGTAGTGGATATTGAAGGTGTCAAAGTGTTTGTTGATTTTGAGGATATCCATATTATTGATGATACTAATCCTTACCCTGTGTTTTTGGGTCTGGATTTGGCTATTGATATGGATGGCGTCATCAACCTTAAGCGCAGAAGTATGGCATTTGAAAATAATGGTATGAGGGTTATGGTCCCTCTAGATCCCACTGAAAGAGAAATATATACAGAGCCGGTGTGTGCAGACGATGATATTGACCATATTTAAAGTTGAATGCGCCATATGAAGATTCGATCAATCTAACTGCATATGGTCAGCTGAACTGGGAGAATGATAGCTCATGTTTTTCATATTTGGATGAGGAGCTAGAAAATTGGCAGAATCATTTGCATGAAGTCTCTACGCTACACTACAATTGGGTCACCAAGGATATTCGGTGCATATCTTCAGAGGTACGATATTTACGTTATTATAATGGCAAGGGTAATTTTATTTTATTTTTAGAATAATTTGCAAGTATTTTCCTAGAAGCGCAGCAGTTCCAAGCACTCAATATAGTGCTCCCTTCAACCCTAGCATGATGGTGGGATGCACATAAGGGTCACTTTGATGATTGGGCAGAAATTACCCGCACGATGTGTCTGTGCTTTACGAATCTTGTCACCCACATGGAGGAAGTATATTCAGGAAAGAGTGATCTGCATGATCACCTGGCTAAATGGACTGTTGCCTGGGTAAGTGAGCCACAGCCAGAGTGGGTACATATCTTTGTCCACACTTTAGGAAAAGTACCTACTGATTGGTATCTGGAAACAGAACTGCGACGAGGAACTACTGACTGGACTACACTTACCGAAAGCTTCTTCCTCACCTTTAGCTTTGCAAGTGGGTTCGAATGCGTTGATGAGACACCACAAGATATTAAGGAGGTTATATTTAACACAATAGACCCATTGGTGGACCACGTCTTACCAGCATGGGATGCAGAGATGTAGGATATTGCTGACTGTAGGAATATGACGATTAAAGAACATGAAGATGACCCAAGGAACATCAATATTCCTGAGTCGGAAGGGCAGCGCATAGTGGCTGGGCCTGCAGTTGAGTTACCTGATGCGACTAAGCCACTGAAAATTAGGCAAGTCAATATTTTCACAGAAGAACAACCCAAGTTGGAAAATATAGGTGGCTACTGGGATGACGATATGGTGGGAAATATTATGGATTTGTTAACTGAGTATCAAGAGTTGTTCCCTACAAAATTTTATGAACTAAAGGGAATTATAGGAGATCTTAGGGTCCCGAAGATCACACTGAAGCTCGATGCAGGGCCATTCAAGAAGCGCACATACTGGTTGAATCCTAAGTAAAAAAACAAGTTCAAAGAGGAGTTGGAGAAAATGGTTTCTGCAGGGATCATCAAACCAATTAAGGAGGCAGACTGGGCAACCCTATGATGATCCAAGAAAATAAGAAAAAGGGAGAAATTAGAATCTGTGTAGATATGCACAAGTTGAATGATGTTTTCACAAACGACCCTTTCCCAATTCCATTCTTTGACAAAGTGCTGGAAAAATTAGGTGGACAGGAGGCTTACTCGTTCACAGATGGGTTTTCTGGATACCAACAGATCAAAATCACACCCAAAGATAGAAGGAACACAATGTTTGCGATGGAGTGGAGATCATTCTAGTACACTGTTATGCCCTTTGGTCTGAAGAATGTGTTTGCCATATGCTTGCGCGATGTAGTAGCTAGATTCAAAGAGTACATTCATAAGTTATTAGAAGTGTACTTTGATTACTAGACTATGTTTGGCTTATTAAAGAAGCATGTTTCGAGCCTACGCCTGATGCTGGATACTTTTCGGAAGTATCAAATTTCACTCAATCTAAAGAAGTGTATATTCTACATCCCCTTCGGGATTTTTCTAGGTCATATTGTTTGTAAGCAAGGATTTATGGTGGATCCAACAAAGATCGTTTTCATTGTTAATATGGAGGTTCCCACCAATGTGAAACAATTGTGCTCAATTTTGGGGCATATAGGATACTACAAAAAATTCATTACAGGCTACACGCTAATCACTGCGCCGATGCAGAAGTTACTGAAGAAGGATGCCTCATTTTGCTGGGATGAGTATTGCCAAATGAGATTTGAATTGCTTAAGGAGAAAATGGTCAATGCGCCCATATTGGTGTTTCCAGATTGGAAAAAGGAATTCAATGTGCATGTTGATGCATCCTACATTGTGCTAGGGGTTGTGTTAACGCAAACTGGAGTAGGAGATATCGACCACCATATTGCCTTTGCAAGTAGGAAATTGTGAAGCACGGAGCGCAACTACTCAACCACAGAGCAACAGGGATTAGATATGGTCTAGGCGTTAAAGAAGTTATGTAACTACCTGCTTGGAGGTCACTTTAAGATTTTTATGAATCACTCTACTTTGAACTACCTCATCTGTTAGTCATCAGTATTTTTACTTGTTAGTGATGACTAGTTGTAACAGCCTAGTTTTCCAACAGCTGATCTAAATTTGTCAAATTTTCCAGCTAGGAAAACACCTATAAAAAAAATTTCTCTCTTACCTTTTCAGTCTGCCCATGACGAGATGAAACCCCATTATCAAATCCTACTTAGCCTTAGCCATACTATTCTGCCCATCAGCTCTAAAGAGACAATCTAAATCTACTAGTCTGTGCATTTTTGGAGGAATTCTAGGCATCAGATCAGGAAAATTTCACTTTTTATGGAAAGTAGACACTTAGAGCTTTCCAACGAGCTATCATGAGCCCCGTTTCGACATCGGGAAAGCTGCCAAATGTTTCTGGCAAGTCAGTGGACCTTTTGCTGATGTAAATTTGAAATATTTTTGTAATTTTTGAACCTCTAAAATCTTCTTTTTCCAAATGTGTGTTTAGCTATTTTTGCACATGGAAAATGATGCAAAGTCAATTAATTCCTATTTTTAGCATTTTTTAGATATTTTATGAGATATTTTTGTGCCTTGGGCTTTACAAAGCCTCAAGGACAAATCTAGATATTTTGATTAGGCCAATAGGATGGCAAGTTGAACCATGAGGTTTTCCTCTCCTTGGCCTATTTATTCCACAAGCTTTCATTTGTAAATGGGGCTGAACTTGAGAAGAGAAGCAATATATGGTAATATGAGCTTTGGAATAAAACACTTGTGTTATGCTTTTGGATTGCCTCTTGGATGTTCTTGGATGAACGATGAAGGATTGTTGGTGGATTCCATGACTTGGTAGAATGGTATAGTGTTTCTTTCTATGTTTTCTCTTCTAGTTTTCATTCATGAATACATGCTTCTTGCTTGCTATAGATCAGTAGAGAACAAATTTGAGATATGCCCATGGAGGCACCTCAAATTTCCTGAATCTTCATAGCTTTCATGTTTTCTTCTTCCTTAGTTGCATTAAAGAATTCTTAACTGCTCTTTAACAACTTGAGGATATTGTTGCTTGTTTCATTCATAGTTCTATACATGCTAAGTATGACTTATGGTATGCCCTGCTTACCTATGGCTAGCTATAGTTCCATCCATGAAATTTATCTTTGACTGATTAGATTATCATGTTGTTGAATCAAGGAGGCCTAGTTTTGATCTAGCCCTTTGCCTAAAACTATGCAAATCTTGTTGTTCAAAGTGCCCAATAACTTGAAGTACTGTGTTTAGGCGTTCTGGCATAGTAAGTTAAGTTGTTTTTCTTCCTTAAGTGTTTTCCCCAAAGTCTGATAGCCATTTCCCAAAGTTAGAGGGTCTTATACTTCTATGCATGGCTTGAATGTTTGTTTCTATGTATTGATTAGTTTATAGTTACATTTTTCATGATTAATGGTTTGCCCTACCATGTTTATGTTATCTATTGAAACAGTGATGCTTGAAACTCTTTGTTGTTCACAAACTTGATGTCCATTTACTCCATTTTGCCCAAATATCCTTTCTACCTTGAATCAAATCGGCCCTTCAACAGCCTTGTATCGTCATCTAATAGCTTTCTTGACCTTTTGACCCCATAGCCCAGTTAATCTAACATCTTGTTACCTATTTTATATCTTTGATTAGTTTCATCCCTCACAACTTAAAAAACCAAAACCAAAAAACTTACTTCATAACTAGCCTAAAATCAGAACACAATAAGCAAACACACAGATATCCCTTACACACATAGAGAGAGCCCTCTCTGAGTCCAGGAAGGCTAGGTCCTTGGGCTCCAAAGCTTGGTTTGATGTTACACTGTCATTTGGCTTGCCAATCAGCCAAATCACGGGACCCTAACATCATCAACAAGCCTGTGTTGGGGAGAAATATTTTTCGTTGTCTTTTGTTGTTTCATAAGTATAATTTCCATATCCTTTTAAAACGAGGGAGACTAAAGGTTGGGCCTGGACATTTGTCGCACATTAAGAGTGGAGAAGATCCCACTAGCTTGGAAGAAGGACTGCACGATGTGCAGCTATTCACCATTAAGGTAGTAGATGATCACTTTGCAGATATTATTCATTTTCTGACTATTGGAAGTAGTACACTGTGAACCAGAAGAAAGAGCTAGTTTCCCACACAACTGATTTTAACCTGATTGCAATTCAGCTGTACAAGATGGGTGTAGATGAAATATTGAGGAGATATGTTTTGGAATTCAAACGAAAAGACATCCGCGAATAAGCACATGGAGGGGTTGTAAGTGGACATTATGCGGGAAAATATACTACGCAAAAGATCTTACGAGTAGGGTTGTGGTGGCCTACGCTGCACATTGATGCCCATGAATATTGTCATGCTTGTGATGTATGTCAAAAGATGGTAAAACCTTCGCCTAGAGATGAAATTCCCCTGCACCCTTTGGTGACTCTGCCATATTTTGACAAATGGGCCATTGAATTTGTGGGACCCATCAATCCCCCTGGAAAGAAGACCGGTGCGTCCTACATCATTAATGCGACAAGATATGTCACTCAGTGGGATAAAGCTAAGCCTGTGAAATATTCTAGAGCCGAGACAGTTGCGCACTTCATATTTGAGAACATATTGACAAGTTTTGGTTCTCCTAAATTTTGATGATCGATAAAGGAACACACTTTTTAAATGAGACTCTCCAATCCTTGACAAAAGAATTTGAGATTTATCATCAAAAGAGTACTCCATATCATCCTCAGGAAAATGGTGTGGTGGAAGATTTTAATAAGATTTTTGAGAATGCTCTCACTAAGATCTGCAATGAGAATCGAAATGATTTGGATGTGTGCGTACCTACTGTTTTCTGGGCATAATGCACCACCTGCAAGAAGTTGATCGGAAAGAATCCCTTCAGGATGGTTTATGGAAAAGAAGTTGTGATGCCAATGGATTACATTGGTCCAAGTCTGCGCATTTCTGCAACCACTAACATGGATGATTAGGATATTATGGACGAATGATTGGTGCAGCTTGTCATGCTAGAGGAAGACCAATTCATTGCAGGTTTTTATTAACAAGTACAAAAGGCATGCGAAAAGGTGTGACATGATAGAAACATTAGATAGAAGGTATTTAAGGAAGATGATTTTGTTTTTATGTATGACAGAAAGTTTTTGTGCCACCCAAGGAAGTTTAAAATGCATTTTCTAGCACCTTATGTGGTCAAGGATATCACCAATGGAAGAGAAGTGCGCCTGGCCACTTTAGGTCGCGAAGCACTTCTGGGGTATGTGAAAGGAAGTCGGTTGAAGCCATATAGGGATGGCGTTACCCCAGTGCACGCCAAATGACTATATGGCAAAAGAAACATCTTAGCACCCCAGACAGTTGCAAGAGGGCGCAGGACTGTAATGAAGTCTACCAAGGAGTGGAGATGCAAATTCACGCGATCAGGATGGTGGATGCGTAGGCAGGTGTGATAGTCATGCGGAAAATATGCCAGGAGGTTGGCACAATCACATAGGTGATAGAATATAGCCATTGGAATAGCTAATCTAGATAAGACAACTTTATTACTATTTGGAGGAGTGGCTAGACTACATTTATGGCAGAGATTATGGCGGATTTGGGATAATTTTAGCATTTATGAGATTCCATCAATGAACATGAGACTGTTTAAGCCATGCCCCTGCTATAAATATGGTAGGAAGGGTTGCATTTTTTCCCTTTACTTTTCGAGTGATTTGTGTGCTTTGAAATTGTTGATTTTGTTGAAGTGTATGTCTGACTTCCAAGAGGCCTTCTTTGAGACGCTGAGGCAACGAGGATTAGGCCATTTGATTCTTCCAAGTATGACTGCCACTGAGCCTACTCCCTCTATTGTGCAGGCTTCCAAAAGGTTTGCGTCAGTTAATGAATCCTCTGCATATACCATTGAGGCCCCTGTGCCTAAACCTCAGACACAAAAATCTGCAAAAGGGTAGGCCTCCGGGACTAGGAAGTCCTCACGAAAAATACCTTCGACGCCAAAGTCCACCCCTGTAGAGTGACGGAAGAAACCCATGGCCGAGGCACTTGATTTTATCATAAAGGAGGATGTAGTGGAGGTGGTAGATCCCATATCATGGCTGCCCGCGTATGTGGAATTGTTCAAACCCTCAGTGAAGGTCCCCAAAAATTTAGACAAGGTGTCATCTTCTATCCACATGTCGTTGATCCCTAAATATTTTCCTTTCAAAGGGGATATGTTTGTAAAGATCCCAATGCTAAATATGGAAGACTAGAACCTGGATGACCAGGAGAAATTCCTTGAGCTTGCGAATCCATGTACCTGGAGAAGATCCCCTACGATGAAGGACTGGTAAGGGTCAAACCGAATACTTGGGCATTGGGCTTGCAGAAAGCAGGGATGTTGAACCTCTTACACGTCCCTCATTTTGGGCACAACTCTATCAACAACATATGTGTGTGATAGCTGCTCATTCTGGTGCATGATGATTGCTTATGGCTAGGAGGACCAATTCCAATTGATTTCGAGTTGATACACCATATCACCAACCTACCATGCTAGGGGGAGGACCTTGCGACACCTTTTGGAGGGAAAAGCCAAGAGAGACATGTGGACAACGATGTAAAAAGGAAATTTAAGGCGTTGTGCAATACTTAGGGGTTCCTTCTCCATGAAATCTCTGACCCTGCAGTACATATGGGCATGTTGATCCTCGGGTGAAAGATGATGAGGAAGTGTTGTCTAAAGGAGGTTTCGACCCATGTAATTTCTTTGGCTAAGCAGTACGAGAAGGGCGTGTAAAAAAATTGGTCAAAATACCTCTGCACCAAATTTTTGGCCAATGTTCGGGAGTCACGAGATGAAGGAAAGCATTTCTATTATGCTTGGTTGTTGCTGTTGATCGCATTAATTTGGTGGCAGACACCAGAGGACACACTTTTCCCATACATTGAACCAGACCTGTGCAAAGACGTGAGCTATGCTAGAGTATGGAACTCCAAGATTCCTTCCAGAGTCATGGAGAATAATTTTTTTTGGGTCTTGTTTGATTCATCATTATTACAGGGAATCTATTGGAATAAGGTCTCCTACAAAGATGCGAATCTAGTCCATTTTGTATATATTTTATTATATTCAGTCTAGCACAGGGGTTTTGGGGCAGGTCAAAGCCCCCAATGCATTGTAAGTGGGTCAAGGGTAAACCAAGAGTCCGCAAACCACATTTTGCAGACCACTGGATGCATAGGCTAAAATAGTATAAGTAGTTGAACCTTTTTGAGTCGATAGGTAGGAATGAATAGAGATTGATGATAAGTGCAAACTGTTAGATATGGGATTAGGATGTTGGGTATTGGGTTAGGACTCCTGCTGGCTGTGTGCACAGGTGGGATTTTGGGGTATGTGAGAGACCTTTTGATAAATATATGCGAAGTATTGCAGATATCTGATATTCTTGATCTGTCTAGTTATGATTTATGTGGATCTGAATTATATGTTGAATCTATTGCAAACTACGGATTATCTGTGTTTATAAGCTGCGAATAATCTGTGTTATGTTAACTGTATCCACGATCTAATCAATCTACTCCGAATATATTATTTTATGTTGTTACTTGGATGAACGCACGTGGATGCGAGCCTATTAATTATATCTGTTAAAGTTTTGTTCGCATTATTCATTGAAAGTCCTGCGAGTGATCTTTGTCTGCCTAGATTTGGTAATTGCTAAATGGCCTGGCTTACCTGCTCTCTCTCTAGGTGCGGAAACTTGGTTCCAGCACCCTCCCATACTGCTCGTGAGACTTTGGCCTGCGCAAGCAGGTCACTTCCGAAAGGGCCAGTAGTATAGGGGTTTGTTGGATAACCTTAACCTACGAACCTGGGCTAGGACCCCTCGAGCCAAAAAATGGTTCCGTTGCCGGGACTAGGAGCATTCTGAGGGAGAGATATAGTAACGGTAAAGCTAGATAAAAGACCCAAGGAAGGGAAGACTCGGATCTCAAGGGAAATATGGCTGCGCACTTGAAACTGCCTACTTTCAAAGGTATGGGTGATGAAGACATGGATCAGTTTTGGTTTGTGGCGGAATCAGTATGGACGGCCCAAAACGTGGCAAGCGATGTGGTGAAGCAGGCCCAACTATCCCTTGCTTTTGAGGAGAGAGCCCGGGATTGGTATATGGGATACATCGGCCAAAAAGTGAATGCAACTATTGATGAGATCAAAGATGCGTTAAAACAACAGCTCAAAAAACCTAAATCCTACTCTCAGATAGTAAACGATTTAAAATATATCAAACAAGGGCCATCTGCATCTGTATGGGAAGTAGATCAGTGGTTAAAGAGAGCAATCAGGGAAGGAGGATTCCAATATGATGACAAGCAACATACAGAGTGGTTCATTGCTATGTTATTTTCACACTTACGGGTGCCTATGGGTCACCAAGACATTGACACACTAGAGAAAGCATTGGAAGTTGCCATGAAACTGGCAGATGTGCCAAGAGATGTCACCCAGTTGGGTGTACAACATATACAAGGTCAGCTAGAAGCAATGCATGTCGAGATCCAAAATTTATGCAAGGAACAAGAAACAAGGTCCAACCTGCTGCAACCCCAAGAAGCAAGGGGGTTGAATGGACCGGTGCTATGGTGTGACGACTGCCGCATTTCCTAATCGCATGATACCAACCATTTCCCCCGCCTTGCCGCTTATACCCCTGAAGTAAAACAACAGTGGTGCGGGTTTTGTAGATCCATAGGACATGATGAGAAGAACTGTCGAACATACAACTTAATGATTGATCGGGGAATCATATATGGAATAAAGCTGGATCCAGCATCACCTAGATCTCCTATAGGTATCGGAGGTTCCCCGGCCAGAAGCAGGAGTGGGGGGCAAGGAGGAAGTGCAAGTAGGAATCGGGGACAACTAGTCTGCTACAACTGTGGGGAAGTAGGTCACTTTGCAAGAGACTGTACAAATTTGACACAACCATCCTACAGATACTGCACGCAGTGGGACCATGTGGTTAAAGATTTTCTGACCCTCATAACTAGAATAAAGGAGAAGCAACATATGCCTACACAGAACGTCCAAAGGGTCAAAGCCAAACCTCTGCCCAAAGGGCTGAACATCAACGTTATAACACGCAACGGCATGGCCATGGGTGGGAGTGTGGAGAAAATGGAGGCAGAACTTCTAATCTGAAAAGCGCTCGTCAGGAAAGAAGGGCTAGACTTGCCTAAAGAAAAGGAGGCTTTTGTCATGGCCCATCAAGAGATTTCTAACGCAGAAGTACCTACTCTCCAACCACTTGCACACGTTAAAGGTGATGATGAAGTTAAGACGTTCTTACAAGCATGTATGAAGTTACTCCACAGCCAAAAATCTGTAGAAACCCTCCAGGCCTTGATAGATAACTGCACAGGCAAGACAACCCCAGTTATGAAAATAAAGGATGTCCACAAGTTGTATAAACACGCAAAGCGCACTGGTCGAGAGATGCGGTTGACTGCGCAGATCGGAGAATATGAGATAAATCAGGCTATTCTTGACTTAGGCTCTGGTGCGAATGTCCTGCCTAAACAAACTTGGCTATGAATGGGCGAACCTAAGCTCAAATGGTTCAATATTCAACTTTGCATGGCCAACCAGCAGAAGATAGTCCCATTGGGAAGGTTATCACAGGTGGTTGTCGATATCGCCGGAGTTAAGGTATGAGCTGAATTTGAAGTCATTCAGATCGAGGAGGACACGGACCCCTGCCCAACACTTCCGGGGTCGGATTGGGCCATTGACATGGGTTGCATCATTAATTTAAAAAAACACAGCATAGTATTTGAAGTTGAAGGAACACGGGTGGTCATACCATTAGATCCGGCAGAAGGAGAACGATATAATGAGCCAGCATGTGTGGAAGAAGAACTAGACCATATCTATAAGCTAATAGCCAAAGATCAAGACTAGGTCAATCCTATAGCCGAAGGTATGCTTTGCTGGGAAAAGGAGAGTGAATGCTTATCTGACTCCGATGAAGAAATAGAAAACTGGCAAAACCGATTGCACGATGTATCTGTGTTGTGCTGCATATCTACAGAGGTAAGAGAGCTACCCTACTTTGATGGTTCCAGGAATATAAGGGAATTTATGCAGAAGTTTGAAGATGATGTTCCAAAAGAACGGAGGTTATGGGCCCTTAATCTGGCCCTGCGCGCAACACCAGAAAGATGGTGGGAAACACATAGGTAGGCATTCCCAGACTGGGAAGGATGTCGGGACATGATTGTTTTGCGATTCGAAGCCCTGGCTTAGATGCGAATCACAAAATTACTTGGTCTAAGAAATTTGTGCAAACACTTGCTCGCTTGGATGGAAAATTGGTAGGATCTGACCCCTAGGGAATGGGTTCACTCGTTTATTCATACATTAGGACCGATCCCGACTGCATGGTACTTGGATGCGGAGCTACATCAACGTACCTGTCACTGGAAAAGCTTGCAGGAGGAATTCATTAGGACCTTCGGACTAATAGGGGGCTCGGATGCGCTGGACAAAGCTCTATAGGATATTGATGCGTATGTGTTTGGTGAATCCATCTCCTCTGCTGCAATCAGGGGGCCAACATGGGACATGAAGATGCAAGACATTGCCAATTTCTGCAATATCATTATTGAAGAAGGTGAAGACAAACCGCGCAATATCTCTATTCTATAATTAGAAGGCAAACGCGTTGTTACGGGCCCTTCATTACAAATGGTAGATGTAACGAAACCTCTGAAGCTATGGGAAGTCAACATTGGTACGGTGGAACAACCTAAACTGCCTATGATTGGTGACTATTGGGATAATGACACTATCAGTAGGGTGGTCAAATTGCACATTGAATATCAGGATTTATTCCCAACAAAGTTCTCGGAACTCAAAGGGATCACTGGGGATCTTGGGGTTATGCGCATCATGCTCAAACATGATACGCGACCTATAAGGCAGTGGATTTATTGGTTGAATCCCAAGTATAAACAAAAGGTTAAGGAGGAATTAGATAAGATGCTCACCGCAAGTATCATTGAGCCAGTGGAACAGTCGGATTGGGTAAGCCCGATGGTCGTCCAAGAAAAGAAAACTAAAGGAGAAATTCAGATCTGTGTGGACCTGCGTAAGTTAAATGACGCCTATATACATGACCCCTTCCCGACACCATTTTGTGACGAAATAATGGATAGTCTAGGCAGCCAGGAGGTATATTCATTTACAGATGGGTTTCCCGGCTATCATCAGATACGAATTGCCCTAGAAGATCACAACAATACCACTTTTTCCATGGAGTGGGGATCTTTCCAGTATACCGTGATGTCGTTTGCACTCAAGAATGCTCCTGCTATTTTTTCGTGTGTCATTGTTGACGTGTTCAAGGAGTTCATCCAAAAGTTTCTTGAAGTATACTTCGACAACTGGACTATCTTCGGCTTAGTAAAATCGCATGTTTCAAATTTGCGCCTAATGTTGGACGCCTGCCGCAAACACCAAATTTCCCTAAATATCAAGAAGTGTATCTTTTGCGTCTCCTTTGAGATTTTTCTTGGGCATATAGTCTGCCAGCAGGGGCTAATGTTGGATCTCGCAAAGATTGCTGTCATCATCAACCTGGCTATCTTGACAACTGAAAAATAGTTGCGTTCAATCCTGGGACATATAGGCTACTATAGAAAGTTCATTTAGGGGTACGCACTAATCACAACACCTTTAGAGAAGCTGCTTAAGAAGGATGTATCCTTTTTCTAGGATGACGAATGTCAAAAAATATTTGGGCTACTCAAAGAAAAGATGGTCTCTGCACCTATTCTTATGTTCCCTAATTGGATGAAGGAATTCCATGTTCATGTAGATGCTTCAGGGGTCGCCTTAGGAGCAGTCCTTACGCACCCTAGTGCCGGAGATATTGATCATCCGATCGCATTCACTAGCCGGAAACTCTCAAATGTGAAGAACAATTATGCTACGACAGAAAGGGAAGGACTGACCATGGTCTATGCAATGCAAAAGTATCAACATTACTTGCTAGGGGGTCACTTCAAAATGTATACTGACCATTCGACTTTAAAATAATTGGTGAACAAGCCTGTGTTGGGGGGGAAGATCTGCAGATGGTTGCTGTTATTCCAGGAATACAATTTCGATATCATAGACTAACCAGACTGCCAGACGAGAAAATGTTCACCATTAAGGTCATTGACGCACATTTTGCTGATATCATCCAGTTCCTGACTACCGGCATGGCACCTACAGACTACTCAGTACAACAAAAGAAGGAGCTGGTCACCTGAGCGGCAGATTTTACCATCATCGCAGGTCATTTGTATAAACTAGGTGCTGATGAAGTGCTGCGCATGTATGTTCTGGAACACGAACGACAGGCCATCTTGGTAGAAGCTCATGATGGAATTGTAGGAGGTCACTATGTAGGAAAAGCGATAAAAAACAATATTTTATGGGCTGGGCTATGGTGGCCTACTGTCCATAGTGAGTCTCGCGAATATTGCAAGGCCTGCGATATGTGTCAACGAATAGGAAGGCCATCATAAAGAGATGAGATGCCCTTACAACCACAGATGGCCCTACAAGCCTTCGATAAATGGGCCATTGATTTCGTTGGACCTATTAATCCTCCAGGGAAGAAAACGAGTGCCCACTACATAATCACTGCCACAGATTATGTGACTAGATGGGCTGAAGCACAAACGGTAAAGGATTGTACTACGGATACTGCTGCACACTTGATCTTTGAACAAATTATAACTCATTTTGGGTGCCCAAAGATCCTTATGAGTGATCGGGGCAGGCACTTTGTTATTGAAACTATCCAAGAACTAACTGAACAATTCCAGATCCATCATGAAAAAAGCACTCCATATCACCCACAAGAAAACGAGGCTGTAGAGGCATTTAATAAGATCTTGGAACATGCACTGACAAAGGTCTGCAACGCTGACTGCAATGACTGGGACGTGCGCATCCCATCAATTATCTGGGCCTATCGAACAACGTGCAAGAAATTAACAGGCAAAGCTCCCTTTAGACTAGTCTACGGCAAGGAGGCTATTATGCCAATGGAGTACATTGTGCCTAGTTTACGAATCGCAGCTTTCACAAACATGGCCAAACTAGATATCATGGAAGAACGCCTAACATAACTCACAGCCTTAGAAGAAGATCGGTTTATTGCTAACTTTCATCAGCAGGTCCAAAAGACCCATGACAAGGCCTGGCACGACCAACATATCCACCAGAAGATGTTTGCAGAAGATGACCTAGTACTCCTATATGATAGCCCGTTCGCGAAACACCCAGGAAAATTTCGATAGCACTGGTTGGGCCCCTATACAATCAAGGAAATCACGAATGGAGGAGCTGTCAGGTTGGCCACCTTGTAGGGCAATCTGCTCCCGGGTTACATTAATGGTAGTAGGCTCAAACCATATTGAAGAAAATGACTATATGGCCGGAGTAGCTATAATCTATCTGCCATAACAAAGGAGCACAATCTTGCCATGCGAAGGCCATGGCCAGACGTCGAAGAACCAAGAGTGGTGTACTGCAAAGATCACATAGGAGCCCTTCAACAGCAAAAGTAGACCTTGGAAAATCGCATTTCGCAGCCACTGGGAGCAACAGTTCAAGAGGCCTTGGCACAAGGAGAACGGGTACCATCCTTGATGAGCACAGGCGCTGCGTAGCTTTAGATGAAGATGGAGGACCTACGACCACCGTGATTAAGGACGAGTCATAAGATTGTGTTGGGGGACTATTGGAACAAGGTCTCCTACAAAGATGCGAATCTAGTCCATTTTGTATATTTTTTATTATATTCAGTCTAGCGTAGGGGTTTTGGGGTGGGTCAAAGCCCCCAATGCATTGTAAGTAGGTCAAGGGTAAACTAAGAGTCCGCAAACCACGGTTTGCAAACCATTGGATGCATAGGCTAAAATAGTATAAGTAGTTGAACCTTTTTGAGTTGATAGGTAGGAATTAATAGAGATTGATGCTAAGTGCGAGCTGTTAGATCTGGGATTGGGTTGTTGGGTATTGGGTTAAGACTCCTGCTGGCTGTGTGCAGACCCTGCTGGTTGTGTGCGCAGGTGGGATTTTGGGGTATGTGAGAGACCTTTTGATAAATATATGTGAATTATTGTGGATATTTGATATTGTTGATATGTCTAGTTATGATTTATGTGGATCTAAATTATAGGTTGAATCTGTTGAAAACTATGGATTATTTGTGTTTATAAGATATGAATCATCTGTGTTATGTTAAATGTATCTGCAACTTGATCAATCTACTATGAATATATTATTTTATGTTGTTACTTGGCTGAATGTACGTGGATGCGAGCCTGTTAATTAGATATGTTAAAGCTGTGTTCGGATTATTCCTTGAAAGTCCTGCGAGCAATCTTTGTCTACCTAAATCTGGTAATTGTTGAACGACCTGGCTTACTTGCTCTCTCTCTCGGTGCGAAAACCTGGTTCCAGCACCCTCCCATACTGCTTCCGGTGAGACTTTGTCCTACGTAAGAGGGTCACTCCCGAAAGGGCCAGAAGTATAGGGGTTTTTTGGCAAACCTTAACCTATGAACCTCGGTCAGGACCCCTCGAGCCAACACAATCCAATCAATGTCGCGGTTTTCAATGACCCTATACGAACAATATAAGCATGCCGTAGATGTTAAAGCCAAATTTCATAACATACATATCCCTGCAAAGGGCGTTGTAGAAGAAGTATGCTATGAGTTTCCATACATGGTCATGGAGAATGACCTAGCACGCATCACAATGGAGCAGCCACCTATTTGGTTAGAAGTGCACACTACAGATGGTGCTTCCTCTTCGGGGCCTGCGAAGACTCCGAGGAAGCTTTGGACAACTAAGGAAAAGGATTAATCGAAGGTTACAGATAAGGGGTCATAGAAATATCAGTAGTAGACGAAGGATGTAGAAAAATATGTTAATATAGATGCAGATCCAACCACTGCTGGCGAAACAATTTATCTAGAGAAGGACGCCGCAGATAAAAAAGGTGATAGTGCTGGTGCAACTTCCATGCAAAATGAAGCCCGAAAAGGCACAAAGCGCGACTCATAGTCCTCACCCATCCAGTGCAAGAAGAGGAAGGGTTCCAAGAAGATAGGGATGGAAGCCCTCATCGTCACTGAAGGATACCTCAATGCCATTGAAAAAAAAATTCACACATGCAATCGAGGACATCTAGAGTGATATTGAGACTCAGTACAGGTCAGTTCTCAAGGGTGTGCGGTTAGCTCTCTAGGAGATGAAAAATGCAAGCGAACATAATTAAAGAGAGTGTGAGGCAATTGAGCCTGTAGAAAGCGAGTGTGTAGCCAACCACTGTCATTCAAGAGATCGTGCATCCCATCAACACAGTTATGCCTCTAGACAACTTGGTTTTCCATGTCGCGGGACCAACAGTTACCGTGGAGTAGCCTGAATTGCGCACTCTTGTGCAGAAGTTGGCATCGATCTGGGGATGCTGCCTATCAGAGAGATTCATGCCATGCACACCATGTTTGTGGATGAATTGTAGTACTGGGAGGTCTACGCCTCCAAAGTGGCTTCAGAGACTCAGCAGCTAGTCACAATGATGCAGAAGAAACAACAAAATGCTGAAGAGGCTCGACGGGCGAGTGAAGACTAGCACGCTGCGCTAGAATCCATGATTGATTGATTGTGTGGTGACCTACCAGAAGTCGTTGTACCTGCCACAGATGTGCCAAAAACAAATTTATAGAGCTTGGTCGCCATGCTCAAAGCGTCACGCATAGAGATTCAGACTATTCCTATAACAAACTTTGAGCAGTAGATTATAGAGCTATAGATGAAGCTCCAACCAAAGACACCGTCAAAAGTTTGGGCACAACGCGCAACTAAGGTAAAGGCAATAACTGAAAACATTACCGCAGTAGTTGCAGAGTGTGGCACTCTTTTGGAAGACACAATGGGTGTTTGGACTTTAGTAAAAAATGACCCGATGGTGCAGCAGCTGAGGAATGAGCTTCGGGTAAAAGAATTTTTTTTTAGAGAAATCAGAGTGGTTGTGCCTACTCTGATACTAGCTTAGAGGCTCACCAAACTTCTCGAAGGAAAGAAGATTCAAATTACTTAAAGATCCATTCAAAAATCTATTGAATCACTGAAAGAAAAGATGAAGGAGACCGCCGCACGTTGACTTGCGACAATTCCTAAGATTGTGTTGGGGGCATGTTGGAGCAGGGTCCCCTAGGGAAATTTTTGGCTTATTTTTATTTAATTTTTGTTGTACGTGTTGCACACTGATGGTCAAAGGGGCTTTGGGGCAGTTCAAAGTCCCTTAATTATTGTAAAGGGTTAAAGGGAAAAACCATGAGTCTCAAACCATGGTTTTACGCCATGGTATGTGCACGTCTGTAAGTCTATAAATATGTAAGAGTTGAGAAGGATAGATACATCGTATTAGTACTTGAATGAAGAAATAAATGTTCTAATTTTGGGTTTTGTCTAGGAAGGAAGGCTCCCACTGGCTGTGTGCGCAGAGACCTATGTCCTGAGTTGTGTGTGAAATATACTGTTGTGTGCACAAACTGATAGATTGTATTTAATTACAATATCTTAATAAAGAAGGAATTTTTGGAGAACTCAGAGTCTTATGCATTTACTATCTTATATTATATGTTATATGGTATAGATCTGGATCTGTTTTGTTGTTGTGTATTTACTTCAGCGAATTAGTTAATTGCATATGTGTGCACGTGTTATTGTTTATTAATTGGTTAGATCTGAATGAAGTATAAATAAATGTTGTGTGTTAGTTTATATTGAAGCATTCTGTGATAGTCTGCAAAAGGGGTAGATCTATTTACCATTGACTGTGCCTGCAAAAATCTATTATATTGTCTCCAGTTAGATCTATTTGGATATGCCACATCAAAATCTCCCTCAGGGTGCAGAAACCTAGTTCCATCACCCTCCCATACTGTTTCGGGTGAGACATTGGTCTACGCAAGAAGATCACTACCGAAAGGGCTAGTAGTTGGAGGTTTTGTTGGTTGCGAAAATACTCTGAACCTGGGTTAGCCCACTTGAAGCCAACAACACCTATAGAATTGTTTGCAACATATGATTTCTATTTTCTTGTAGCAGTGAATTCTGGTGATACCTCAAAGTTTAATAAACCTTGTTCTAATCTTGAATTGTGGAACGATAGGCATGAATTCGAAGAGAAATGTGGAAATGAGTATACCTCCAGACACATGGTCATATGTTGCAATAGCATATGAGATTGGCATTTTTCAGATATATATTATACTATTCTCACCAGATTTCAACTAAAGATAGGGATGAATTGGTTGATGAAGATATCCTGGTATTCCTAATGCATTGCATTGAATCTATAGTCTGAGCTATCATGGATCAATTGTATTTCCAGATCCGCAATCAATGGATATCAGATCCCTATAGTAGACCACACAGTAGGAATGTGTAACTAGTTATTTATATTGTATATAGTTTGATTTGGGTGAAAATTGTTTTGATTAGCTATGATCTTGACTTATGGTGGGCACACTTGCTAAAGTTTTTCAAGCATGATTACAACGAAAATTGGGCACACTATTTGAGGCCTATGTTTAGCTTTCTCATTATTGTTTATTAGTCATCCAAAAGGTGTTGTCTCACTAGAATTTATTAACAGCAAACAGGGAGCACCTCTTTATGGATATTGAATTCCTTGACATGGTCTACAACAGGAGAAAATGGAAAGGTTTTCTGAGAGCAAAAAATCCAGCAAAATGTTGTTGTAAACTCTGTTAAGCATAGGGTTATGACATTAATAATTAACACTTCTTCACATCAACACCTTTGTCTATATTCTCTATCATACATCTTTTCCTAATTTTGGTACTCGAAAGGAAAATAAAATGAAGAAAGGCCAGAGCTATCATTTTTTTACAACTAAATATGTGATCATGTTATAAATTATGTTGGGGCAACAGTTCATGGTGAGACCTTCGGTAAGAATTCCCCATCGTGAGCCATGTAATGCAAATTTAACATCATTTGTGCATTTCAGTGCAATCATAAATGTCACAGGGTACCACGGACTTGGGTTTTAAAGTATAGAACGTGCTTGACCACCGAAAATCACAAATTATTGCTTATAGCATGTGGGTCCATTAACATGTTTCTCACTTTTTTGAATTTTACATTGAGACAAATCTTCTAATATGATATTTTTTCATTATTGTCGAGACATAGAAATCAAGACTACAATGTGTCTGCATCTGTTTTGAAGCATGTGAGAAGAATAGACATATGTCTTGAACCATATGAGAGGAAGAGGTAAGAATTTAGTTCCTACACTTGAATAATCTACTTCAACAAACATGGGGACCTATAGCATTGACACCATAATTTTGAAGATTAATGGGACTGAATTCAATATCATATGAGTTTATTTTGAAACAATGTGATCACATAAAAGGCTTTTTTTATACTTCTTCTAATGCAACATTTCAAAAAAAATTAGAACTTAGAAAAATATTTCCCAACCTTTTTAATGAACGCTTTACTGAACATACAGAAAAAACTTTGAATGATATTGAGAATAGAGAACAGAGAAAGTAATACATAGACTAGTGAAATGTGAAAGTGAAAGTATAGTGAGTGTGAAAGTGAAGTGAGCTAGGAATGTAAAGAGCAGTGAAATGTGAAAGTGAGGTCAGATCCAATAATGTAAAGAATAATCAAGTCTGCAAATCACAATGAATGAATAATGTAAATAACATTTCAATGAAATGAGAAAGTGAAGTGAGCCAACAATATAGAGATCAGTGAAGTGTGAAATCGAATTGTGTTAATCTCTTCATTGTATCTTCCAATGATGGATAAAGTGTTTTCTAAAGAATTGAGAATAAAAGTAGAATACACAGTTTAATCATAAGTAAAACTCCACATAAAAGTACAGTACACAGTTTAAGAATACTCTGAGTATAGTAATACGAGAATATCTAATCTGAAATTCTCCATGTGAAAAAAATATTTGAAATTATCTCAAAGAGAAAATGTTGTCATTCCAAATGAGAAATCGATCAGTGATGAGAAGGGGAAGTACCATGTTGACCAATCATGTGAATGCCTTTCTATACACAAAACAATCACCACTTCAAAATATTCTTGGAATCACTTCCTATGATTTTGGTTTGTACTGGGGTGAATATGGTTGTCAAGATATTCCTGTAATTCCAACCCTCATAGAGATGCAAACAAAAAGGACAGAGAAATTTAAGAACTTACAAGCTACTACTTGGGCTTGTTGCTTGGAGAGAACTACTGAGAATCCATTGAAGGGGCGAATGTATGAATAGATTAGAGATTTTCTTGCCACCTTGCTACTACATTAAGCTCACCAAAAACATAAAATTAGTCCCAATTCAACAATTAAATGAAATATTTCAATTACACTTAATTTCACTAAGAGCGACAGTGTACTCCCTTACCTTCCAATAGTAAAAACCAACATCTGCAGATGGGAATATCTGAGATAGTTTTTTTCCATACCCCGAGAATACCCCATGTAAACTACATAGGCCCGTAGGATTACAAACCAAAATATCATACTCATCATAGATTAAAGAACTTAAAATCTTACAAAATACATAGTGAGTTATTAGACCTGCCTCTGAGTCTTCGACCAACAAAAGAAAGAACATATTCTGAGAGTTATCAGGGTGGATGATATGGTGAGAGCTCCTGCCATTTTTGTGCAGCGGGGGAAGAGGAAATTCTATTGCATATTACAAAGCTACATCAAATGAAGGCATGGAAATCCACTAGTACATGTTCTCTACTTGATGGATTCATTTATAGGTTGTTGTAGTTATATTTTTTGAGGAGGCACAAGTTTTTTGATCCACATACGTAGGAAAGAATCAAATGTAATGTGAGAAATGGTAAAGTGACTTTTAAACATAATAGGTGGAATAAAATAAATAAATTAAAAACAACCATGATAGACCATGTGGGCCCTCACATGAGAGTCACGTGCCCTCACCGCTCTGTCTCCATAACAAAGTGTAAACCTGAAGCATACCACTTAACGTTGCATGTTTCTAATATGTCTATACAGGGGTAGAGACTTGCTTCTTCAACTGGAACAGTCGTTAACTTGCTTCTTCACCTGTATCAGTCATTGAAGTCGATGATCCAGTAGATTCAATGGATGGAAAAGGCCCCAAAGATATCACCGCTCAAATCACAAAACCATTTGGGGGTGGAATCACCCATGCTGAAATCAAAAATATATTAAAAGATTTTTTGATTAGTATTCTAATCTCCCTCATTTCCCAGGTGGACACCCTGCAAAGAAGAAGCATGAAGAAGCAGAATTGGCACTGGCAATCCTCTATTCCAAGGGATGAAAGAAGCACCCTTTGAAAAATTTCTCGTTGAACAAGGCTGGAAACTGCGTAATTTGTGAATATACTCATGAAACAAGTAGTTTCTCTTGATTACTAGAGTTGAAAGTAGTATACCAAGGTGCTAATAAAGAAACTGAACAAATTTTCTTTATTGCCCAAAACCAGCCATGTGTACCTCGTCGCAACAAACAACCATGGGAACGTCGTTGACCAGGTATAATTCAATATCCATTTCAGTTTTACAATCCACCCAAAGGTTTGTGTCTACCCCTCTATAATCTTATCTAAGCTTCTATCAAGTTCTATTGACCTGATAGGAATCATGTAAATGGTATGTAAGCAATCAAGCCCAAGCAAGCCCTCTCTATGTTTGAATATCGTCTGGCTCTAGTTCCTCGATAAAAGAAGTGTCCATATCCTTCAGTAGCACCACCAACAACAACATACCTTTTCTCCTATTTTTGTTAGGTAAGCATGGTAATTTCATTCACCAATACACAAATGAGTTATTGTAGGTGGAGGGTTACATCCCTAGTTTGACAGTCTTATAAGCATTTTTACACCACTACTTACTTGTCTAGGAATTCTCTGAGCTTACCTTCCCTTTTTTACCGTGCTTCAACTCAGGATTTGAGTTTCAGTAGCTCAAGATTCTATTTTTTGTCTCGGGAGGATAAGCGACACAATTGACTCTCAATGTATTTCTTGAATTTCTATCACTACCTCTTGAATCTCTTTGTCTTGTGTTTTTGTTTTGTGTTTCCGCGAGTAGCAGCGCCCCCTATACTACTCATAAGTGTTGTAACCAATATATTTTTTTCTTGACTATGAGAAGCAGTAGTGCAAGAAATACTCTATTTACAGCTAGTTAGCATACAACTCGCCTCTTGAATATAGTAATATTGTTCTGGCCATATGGATGACATGCGCTATGGCGATGGCAGGTCAGGTAGCACCGTGGCCACCTCATCTAGACAGAACAACAATTTATCGACTATGGGTTATGGACGAGTATGAAAAATAACATAACTTACATTTAATATTATAGACTAATGTTAGCATTAGTCTACAATGAATACATATAACAAAAAAAAGCACACATAATATATGGTTTGCCTAAAAAAATATAAGAACCATAAAAACTGAAAAATTATATTGCCATCCTTAAAAAATTGCGTTAAGTTTCTTTATATACAACAAAACTAATATAAACCCTAAATTTTCAATTAATATAGTTCCATCAAGAACTAATAAGGAAACAAAATTAACCAGATTCGGCTCTGCGATTACGATATACAATTTAATGAATATTTAGTAAATAGGGTGAATAGGATTCGTTTCGGCTTGAATGGGAGGTTGGCCTGTGTTTATTATCATAACGCCACATTTAATTTTCAGTATCTTCATCATCCAGGAAACATGTTTCTCGCTTTATCAGAAATATGTATAATTTTTCTCTAACCTTGGTAGATAATTATAAATTATTTAATATTTACCATATTGGTCCCACCTTACCAGCATATTACATATTTATACATTATTTTATTTTTTACTCTACTCCACCTTATAGATATTTAAACATCACTTTAAAGACTTACAAAACGTTGTGTTATAACTATTCAATTTGTACATTTTTGCTTCGAATTTCACATATATTTAAACATTATTCAACATTCACTAGAAAAATTGCAAACTATGTTTTTATTCCCAAATATGCAGTACTCAAAATCACAAAAGTCGACGTTTCTCCAATATTCTTCAAAAACCAACAACATAAGTTAATCATTAGTTTTACAGAAGTCTTCAAAAGGGCAATACAGGTTTACAAAAGCAATGAAAAGGTTTGAATAGTCTTTGCTAGATTGTGCCTAACCTTGTGGGGTGTTATTTTTAACAGATTTTTTGCAAACTATTCTTGAAAGTCCTCTATGAACTTCCATGTTCTATTCCAACTAAACAAGATAGTAACCGAACCCTCTACTGAAAATTTGTGCAACCATTCCTTGGATGTCTTGCAAAGACTATAGCCATTTCATCTCTGCTCCTTGTTATTATATCATATGTTGGAATTTCTGGATAATTCCGAACACACAAAGGAAAAATGAAATTATTCTTCCTCAACAAAGAGATTAAAGAAAATAAAATTGAATTATGCGGACACAGAGAGATGAGGTATAACACTACTATTTCATTAAAAAGAAAAACTCTGTTACAAAAGTGAAATTCTTCCTTCAGAACGAAGTTCTGGATTCACAAGAAAACTTATGGCTGCTTCACACACACAACGCTTCAATTTTTCCTTCTCTGTCTCTCTGTTTCTATTCACTGCTACTCTCACAGTGCTATCTATCTTTGTTTCTATTTTCTGCCTTCGGGAAAATTACAATCCACTTTCTCCTTCAATGCACACAACACATATAAACATTACACACACACACACACACACACACACACATATATATATATATATATATATCAAAATATATATTAACCAAAGTTTAAAACAAAACATAACACGGTAAATAAAATTAATCCAACGTTAAATTAAATCAAAATAATAAAAAAAAACTTTCTGTGGGGTTATAAAACCTTTCCAAGGTCTTTTCCTTATCCCCCTCAGGAGTTTCTTTGGTGGGTCCAGAGAGGAGATGACGTCACACATTCTGGTGGGTCATCTTCCTCCTTCGCTGCCCATGCTTGCTACCCCCCGAAATGGAGCTTGCTGGCTGTGCATTCAATGTGGTCGAAAGAGAATTGATTGTTGGTGGTTGCTGCAGATAACTACGCGGTTGCTTGAAGATTAGATCCAAATATTGCCACCGCCTTTGTTGTATTTCAATCCCATCAAAAATTTATGCTGTCGTCCTTCAAACTCCCATCAACGTTTAATTCTTCTATCCACCTGCTGTGCGCCGGCAGTTGGAATTAATATTCCAACACTCCCCCTTAATTACAACTGCTGCCTTCTTGCATACCCAAGCATTTACTGAAATAGTAAAAACTTTTTTGCATTAATTGCTTTGTCAATATATCAGCAAATTGTTCCTCTATCCTGCAAAGCTGCAAAACATTCTCACCATTATTAACCAGTTCTCGTATAAAATGAAATTTTGCATCAATATGCTTTGTTCTCTTATGAAAGATATAATTCTTTGATAAAGCTATCACTGAGCTGTTATCACAATAAATTATTGTTCCTTTGTCCTGTTCATGACACAAATATCTGAGCATTATTCTCATCCATACTATTTGGAATTCTACTGTTGTTGCTGCCACATATTCTGCCTCTGCTATTGATAAAGCAACTATAGGTTGCTTCTTAGAAGCCCATGAAATGGCTCCCAATCCCAAATGAAACACATATCTAGATGTTCTCTTCGTGTCATCTACACTTCCAACCCAATCACTATCAGTGTAACCAATCAATTTAAAATTTTCAGATGAGGAGTATTAAATACCATACCCCTTTGTTCCATTCACATACCTTAGAATCTTCTTGGCTACCTGTCAATGAGTCTGTTTCGGTTTTTCCATGAATCTGGAAATTAAACTTACAACGTACATAATATCTGGCCTAGTTGCAGTCAAATACATGAGGCTGCCAACTATGCTTTTATACAATGTCGGATCGACATTCTTGCTGTGATCTTCTTTGTTCAATTTTAACCCCATGACAGTTGGAGTTACAACTGCTTTGTTGTTCTGCATGTTGAATCTTTTGAACACTTCTTCAACATATTTTGTTTGGGAAACAAAAATCCCATTTTCATTTTTCTCTACTTCTATTCCAATAAAATATCTCAAAAAACCCAAATCAGTCATTTCAAATTCACTCTTCATGAGTGCTTTAAAATCATCAATGAGAGAAACTTCATTGCGAGTAAAGATTAAATCATCTACATATAAATCAACATAATAATCTTACCATCATTTTCTTTTATGTAGAGTGTGGTTTCTCCATCACATTTCTCAAATCCATTTTCAGTTAGGTAAGCATCTATCCTGCTGTACCATGCTCTCGGTGCTTGTTTAAGCCCATAAAGAGCTTTCTTCAACTTGCTTACTTTGTGCTCTTGGCCTTCAATCTCATAGCGGCCTGCAGGTTGTTCAACATATACCTCTTCTTTCAACACTCCATTCAAGAATGCAGATTTCACATCCATTTGGTAAACCTTCCATTTCTATTGTGTTGCTATGGACAACACTGCTCTCAGGGTTTCCATCCTTGCAACCGGTGCAAATGTTTCTTCATAGTCTCTTCCTTGTTGCTGCTTGTAGGTTTTGACAACAAGTTTGGCCTTGTGCCTTTAAATCTTACCTTTAGCATTGATTTTGGTCTTGTAGACCCATTTTACTCCAATCACTTATTTATCTTTAGGGAGATCCACTAACTCCCATGTATTACTCTTTTCTATTGCACCAATCTCTTCGTTCATTTCTTCAATCCATTTTTCTTCTTTTACAGCTTCTTCAAAATGAATTGGGTCATCAACATGAAAATACAAAGCAAATAAAGAGTTCAGACCGGCATTATCATTTACCTCTCCTTGTTCATAAATCTCACTCATATTTCTAAATCTCGGTCTTCTTGGTGCACTTGGAGTTCCACTTGAACTAGAGGGAGTTTCTTATCCCTGTGGTGTGCTTGGAGAAGCACTTCCTTGATTTCTCAAGGATGTTTTATTTCTAGCTTGCGGTGTTGTTTGTTGTGCTTTTGGTGGTGGAGGAGGAGCCACCAGGGAGGGATTATTTGCTACTGTCCCTTCCTCTTGTTCTTCGTGAGACACACATGTCTTCACATTCACCATTTTCTCTAAGCTTCCATCCCAAGCTTCTTCTTCAATAAACTGCACATCTCTACTTACTATAACTTTCTTGGTGGATGGATTATAAAGTTTGTATGCCTTGGACTCATCACTGTATCCAACAAAGATAAACTTCTCCTTCTTACTTTCAAACTTCTTTCTTAGCTGATCCGGGACATGTGCATATGACACACATCCAAAAACTTTCATGTGAGTGACAAACTGCTTTCTTCCACTCCATGCTTCTTTCGGAACTTTGTTCATGACAGCTTTTGTTGGGCATCTATTCAAGATATACGTTGCACAATTGACAGCTTCAACCCAATACTCATTTGGCAAATGTTTTGCCTTCAACATACTTCTGACCATGTCCATGATGGTCCTATTCTTCCTTTCTGCAACACCATTTTTCTGAGGTGTGTACCTTGTGGTAAACTGCTTGTGTATGCCATTCTCTCTATAGAAACGTAGGAACTCTTTGGAGATGTATTATCCACCTCTGTTAGTTCTTAGCACTTTGATGTAGTGCCCACTCTGCTTCTCAACAAGAGATTTTAAGTGGCATAACTGTTCAAACACTTCACTTTTCTCTTTCAAGAAGTACACCCATGTCTTTCTGGTGTAATCATTTATCAATGTCAAAAAATATTTTTTGCCAACTAAAGATGGCGTTTGAATTGGTCCACACAAATCAGAGTGGACAATCTCTAAGGGTTCCTTTGCCCTTATGATATTCCTGTTGGAAAGCTTTCTCTGTGTTATTTTCCCAAGATGCAGCCTTCACAAAGGCTGTCCGGTTTCTCAATCAATGGTAATCATTTTACCATTTCCTTTTTGTGCAACAATTTCAGGCCTCCGAAATTGAGATGTCCAAATCTCAAGTGCCATAAGCAATTTTCATCTTTCTCTTCCTCTTAAAAGACCTCTTGTGTTACGGCTGCCACATTTCTTCTTTTCTTCAAGTCTATTATGAGATTGAGAGGAAACATCATATTGCTTGTCATCTGCACCTCTGCAATGACTTTCTTGCTTGGAGGTATGTCCATGATTGTGCACACATCATCTTTAGAGAATACATTGTAGCCCTTGTCTATGAGTTGTCCAATGCTCAAAAGATTACATTTAAAGCCAGGTACATAATATACAACTAGAACAAACTTTTGTTCTCCTTTTCTTATGAGTATTGATACTCTCTCTTTTCCCTTGACAGAGATCTTACTATCAGTCCCTATTGTTACTTCAGATTTAACATTTTCATCAAGATTGGAAAACATTGCTATGTTTCCAGTCATGTGATTACTACACCCTGAGTCTAAGAACCATACATCATCTTGTCTATCTTGTGCTACATTACATGCTAACAACACATTCTTCTGGTTCTTTTCTTCTTTTGTAAAATTAGCATTTTACCTATTATTCATGTCATTTTTCTTTTTCCTACATTCATTGGCATAGTGCCCATATTTCTTGCAATAATGAAATTGGACTTGGGATTTATCATACCTTTATCCATGAGCTTCATGTTGGCTTGAGCCTTCATTTTGGTTCTGATTGTTGCCCCTTCCACTCGAACTTGCAGGGCTATTTCTTCCTCTGTTTTGGCTTTTGCCTCTTCCTCTATTGTTTGCTCTGCCTTGACCTCTGCCTCGGCCAAAAGACATTTGAGTCTTGAAGGCTTATTACAATGAGGAATTTATTCCTCTATTCAGTCTGTGTTCATGAGACATCAGGGATGCACTAAGCTCATTCACTGTAAATAGTGAGAGATCCTTTGTCTCTTCTATTGCCACTACTATGGCATCAAATCTTAAGGGTAAACTTCTCAAGATTTTCTCCGCTATCATTCTTTCTTCAAGTGTCTCTCCATGAGACCTTATCTGAGTAACCAACCCAATAACATGAGTGAAGAATGAGTCTATAGTGTCAAACTCTTTCATACAGAGAGTTTCAAAATCTCTCCTCAACATCTGCAACTTTGCTGTCTTCACCTTCTCCATGCCTTGATAGGTTGTTTTGAGAATATCCCATGCCTCTTTAGAATTTCTTGCTGCTGCAATCCTTGGGAAAATATTCTCGTGCACTGATTGAAAGAGATAGAAAAGGGCTTTGGAGTCCTTCTTCCTATTATCTCTTTACATATCTCTTTTTGCTGCTGTCAAAGCAGCCATCGCTGCTGCGTCTGCTGGTTCTAGGTAGCCATTCTCAACTAGCTCCCATATGTCCTATGAAGCAAATAGGGCTCTCATCGTGATTTCCCAATAATCATGGTTCTTCCCGTTAAACTGTGGAATTTGGGGATTCGTTAGACTGGTGTCTGCTACTGCTATCATAACTATGCAAACATGACAGTTTCCTTGACTGTGTAAACAGAAAGAAGCTTTCTCTCTGCTAGAGAAATCCACTTCAACAAACTTTCTTACAGCTTATATAGTGAAGAGTGGTCTCTGCTTTGTTCACTGAGTGCCTAGACTAGCTCTGATACCATGTTGGAATTTTTGGATAATTCCGAACACACAGAGGACAAATTAAATTCTTCTTCCTCAACATGGAGATTAAAAAAAATAAAATTGAATTATGCAGACGCAAAGAGATGAGGTATAACACTGCTATTTCATTAAAAAGAAAAACTCTGTTACAAAAGTGAAATTATTTCTTCGGAGCGAAGTTCAAGATTCACAAGAAAACTTATGGCTGCTTCACACACACAGCGCTTCACTTTTTCCTTCTCTGTCTCTCTGTTTCTATTCACTACTACTCTCACAGTGCTCTCTGTCTCTGTTTCTATTTTATGCCTTTAGGAAAATTACAATCGACTGTCTCCTTTAATGCGCACAGCACATATAAAACATTATATCTATATATATATATATATATATATATTTATATATATATATATATATTAACCGAAGTTTAAAACAAAACGTACTGCGGTAAATAAAATTAACCCAACGTTAAATTAAATAAATAAAAAAAACTTTCTATGGGGTTATAAAACCTTTCCAAGGTCTTTTCCTTATCCCCCCAGAGTTGTTTTGGTGGGTCCAGAGAGGAGATGACATCACACATTCCGGTGGGTCATCTTCCTCCTTCACTGCCCATGCTTGCTACCCCTCGAAATGGAGCTTGCTGGCTATGCATTCAATGTGGTTGGCATAGAATTGATTGCTGGTGATTGTTGCAGATAACTACGCGGTTGCCTGAAGATCAGATTTGAATATTACCATTGTTTGCTATCTTTCGATCCCATCAGAAATTTATATCGCTGTCCTTCAAACTCCCATCAATGTTTAATTCTTCTGTCCACCTACTGTGTGCCAGCAGTTGGAATTAATATTCCAACATCATAGAGCATAACGCAGATATCAAGAGTGTTATAAAAAATTGAATCACATATACCATAGCACGTGCCCATTTCTGAGCCGGGAGACTATATAACCTAACTCATTTCTCAGTAAAGGAGTGCAGAAGTGGTCTCAAGTCTTTGCTCAAAGAGGAAAGCAATTAGTTACAGAAATTCTTCTCAATTGCTTCTAAGTCGACATGCCTCACGGCCGCATGCTCATTTCGGCTGAAGAGACTCAAAATGTGTTCAAAAAGGAGCTCGTCGTAGGGAATCACGAGACTACCTTGCTGGGCGTAATCGAACTCCTCTTCGTCCTGTTCCAGTAGCGACCTAAACACTAGATGGTTCAGGTACACTGCCCCAATCACAAACCACTTACGACACTGTTGCCCAACGTACAGTGCCAGGTGTCCAGAGGGAACATCTGGCGGCACGGCCGACAACAACCTGTGATGCCTACTGCTGTAATTCTTTCCCTGGACCACATCAAAATGGGCATCATCAGAAAAGTATGAATCTAGAGACGACCATGAGGAAAGAAGCCTACAAAATAGGTCCTGCGCAGCCTTACGGGCGGTAACCAGAGCCCGCCAATCTCTCACTATTTGGCGCACTCTCATAACCTGTAAGAGCTTCTTGTGTTTCCAAAACCCATTCATGGGGATTCACGATTACAATGCAAAGTCACTCAGGAAACCCTAATCAAAAGCTCTGGGTTACTTTACGAAGGCTAGCAAAACGATCTCCCAATGACGCAAGAGCCAACAGAGGAAAAATTTTGCAGCGGGTATGTATTCTACAACTAATACAATTATAGGGTCGATATACCATGTCTCCAGGGCGCCATTTATTATGCAGCGGAACTCGAAGATTCTGGATAATCTTCAACCCCACACATTTCAATGGTCGATACTTACAAACAGGCTATGATTTGTTGTAATAACCATGTGCGGGTCCTCTTCAGTGGCTAAAATACATTCTGTGGGGTTGCTCCACACTATCAACATGTGACAGTCATGTAAAAGTATACGAACTATACGTAGATGCGAAGAGAAAATGCAAATCGAAATGGTTTGGGATTTATCTCGAGGGTTTGTCGAGGGTAGTCTGGTAGCTATGGCTCACATGTGAATTTCCAAAAGGCTTCTCTTTTTCAATTTAATGGACTACTATAAATGGTAACTGTCATGGGAAGCAGTTCGCTATGCCCCTAGTAATGCCCATATGCTATTATTTTAGTATTTTATTAAAGACTCGTGGGATGTATGTGACCATTTTCAGGGTTATAGGAGGTCTACCGGATAAAGAGAGGAACCCATGTGCAAGAATTGGAGAATCGATGTCTTCATACTCTTGAATGGTTATCAATCCTTGGTTTTCGAGCTCGAAATGTTTTCCGAGAGACCTATGAAGATGTTTATATGTATTCATTTGTGGGGATATTTATATCGTGGGCTATAGGATAATAAATGTGGATTATAGATGTGGTTAGGCATTATATGCCCAATGTTAGATTTAAATGAATTTAAATTTAATGGTGGGCATATACTTCCCAACTGCATTTATTATCATATAGCCTAGAAAATATGGGATTTTGCTTCCATTTGACGAAATAGAAGACTTTTCGGATGATGGGACAACTTCGGTCCCCATCGCCCCTGCCGTCTGACTACCCATTGTTGACGAGGTAAATCCCCTCTGCGGACAGAGGCGATCCCTACTAGCCCAGAAGGGGTCTAGCAAAAAACAAACAATGCTATGACGCAAGCTCCTAGTTACGAATGAAAGACTAGGAATAGAAGCCTACCTGGATTCCAACGCTAAATCTGAAGAAGAAGTGTCCCCGTCCTTCAGCCCTGGCAGATCACAATCCTTCCACGATCTCCGCGGATGAACACCTGCACATAGAAGAAACGAACAGATACAAGCATAGGAACCAGCACACGTAACTAAACACCGGTCAGAAAAGATATTACTTGCATTAACATGATGGAAAACGGAGTGGAACCATAATCATAGTCATCTATTAAATGATAAACGAATAGAAGTTACAACCAAGTTCTGACGTCGCAGCCTCCTTCGAACGGGTCTCCGGTCCTCCACGTCTCGCAAAGCTCGCCAAGGAAAGGGAAGACCTCTCCAGAGTCTCGTGACAATGGTCTCCTTACTTGAATGGGCCTTAAGGGAAAGAGAGGATTCTTTACAGCACAAAGGCACTTGGGAATATGGAGATGCAAAGCTTCAACACTTCAAGACTAGCTTGCCATGGATCTGAGCAAGCTTTTATAGATGGGGAAGGAGGGAGTTGGGATCCCTATTATTATGGGATTGGCCCTATCAACAAGGAAGGTTCCATAGAAGGTGGCGAAACTACTTCCCTTCCATAGAACTCCCGCAGCCAAACCTCCCAACTCAAGATAGGCAATGGTTGTGAGTTTGTTTGAACTCAACTTCCGCCATCCATATTTAAAAAACAGTCCCTAAAATGGGTGGCGCGACCTCTTTACAGGATTTCCCTGATTGGCGCGAGCACTGAACTGTCTACCCGCGCCAATGCAAAAAGAGCTGTTTTTCATGGATTTTGCAAGGAGATGTCTCAAGGGGAAATGAAGCTCATACTCAGAAGGATGCATTGATGATGTTTTCAAGGCATGACAGTGTTCACAGGTCACATAATGGGTCCTCCATTGTGCGGGACGGGGAATGGTAGGGACGGTGACAAATTACTGTGTAACAGATGCCCCCTAAAGCATGAGGCCCGAGAGAGAGGGGTGAAATGCTTTACGAGAACATGTCCAACTGAAGGCCCGCCGTCGGAAAACCTGCACAGAAAGATACAACTGATATCTCAAGTACATGATGTATATATATGGTATGGACGCAGCCATCCGAACAGAATATGCTATAATCCGGATCTAGGGTATGGGCGCAGCCATCCAACTAAGATCAAACAAATAGACTCAGGTATGGTCGCAGCCATCCAATCAGTGAGTCATGTACATAATGATAATAATCCACAATCGCAGCCTAGATTACAACAGACACAATCCAGGGTCTTGCGCTCCATATCGACCCAAACAAGTACAAGTTCGAGCATGTGAATATGTGAGCTGATGTCGAACATGCAAGAACATCGTCTGATTACCAGCCAATGATGAAAGCTGTTAACAGACGCGAGAGAAACCACCAATAATGACAATGGTCCTCAAGGTACTATAGGTACAATCTACGGCATGTGAATAAATGAGCTGACGTCGAACACCCGCAGAGTCATTCGATCGGAGGCCAATGATGAAAACCTCACGTCGAATGCGACGAACCTGCCATTGAGGCATGCAGGCTCCAAGGTACCATCAGGAGTCTCTAGACCAACTTCCTGGATAATAAGTTGAAGTCGACAGGAAGTGACCTTGATCGAAGGTGGGCCATAATGATTCCCACATCATCGACACGAGACAGAGGAACATAATGTTTTGTTGTGAATCAGGACCATATGAGAAACAGAGGAAGGTTGATATTTGCAGAGGCCAACTTCTCTTGAACACATAAACGGCACGATAGTGGATTTGGCAGTATTTGACATCAACGGATCAGAGGTCATGGCGACGAGGCAGTGAACAGATGAGAGGTCAAAAGAGATTACCCAAACCCATGGAGGCAAAGTGAAGCAACGAGATGAGATGTCCCCAACCCGACACGGATGCAGACAAGTGCCATGTTCAAGAGCGACATACTGCCGACGACAACGACGATGGTTCCATTTTTCCCCCACCATTTCTGGCGAGTACCCCAATTATTTTTTGATAACAAGCTTGAAGGGGATAGCATATGCTTGTGATATAAGTCCGCCCTTCGGGCGAATCCATCCTAGTGCATTTAACGAGTCCTAGGAAGGAGAAACTCGGAGAACGTCATTTCGACTAGATCCAATGTCATCAGGTTTAACGAGTCTGACAAAGGAAGAACTTGGCGTCTTTTCATGTTTAGAGAGTTTGAAGAGACAGCGGAAAAGAAAACTCCACAGGTCCCTTTTCGTAAATAGTTCCCCAGATCCGAAAAGGTAGAAAACAATATCCGGGAAAACCTCCTAGTCGCGATAGGCTAGGGTATTCCTTTTTCGTAATCAATCCATCCCAGCCCGAAAAAGGGTTAAACTTATATTGGGTGAATGTCGATTCGTATCCATTTTAACGAGATCGAAACGACAAGGGCCTCGGCGATCTTTTCATATTTAGAGAGTCAGAAAAGAGCTGAAAGATGACTCCACAGTGACTTTTTCGTGTTTTTACCGAGTCCGAAAAAGTATAAAATACAACTCGTGTCCATCTTTTTAAGTCGCAAAAACCTGCTGCTGCACAGACCAAGCAAGCGTAAAATCCATTTTCGACATAACATATGCAAATATTCGACAAAAATAACTTTTAAAGCTCATTTAACGTCGAAAAGTTATAAATATGTCTAATTGGTAAAAAATGAAATTACTTTTTACTATTTACCTTGTGGAAAGCAACAGTGGTCCTTTTGGAGCAGAATCTTCTGACGGTGATTGCGACCAATCCAGGCAACCATTCAGTTTCTCGTCTGTCACAGGTAAGAGGTGCTCCTTTGCTCTTCATTTCTATACATTTTTGATGATTTCCCCTTAGAAATCAACTTTGTGTGGCCACTTTTAAAATTTTAGGGCCGGGCCCATTGGCGCGGGTATCGGGCACGGACCCGCGCCACTGGGCCCTTTTTACTAAAGGGCTCGCGCCACTTGGCGCGACTGTTAGCAAAACAGCCGCGCCAGTGGCCGAACCTAATTTTCGCCTAAAATTCCGGTATTTAAACCAAATTACTTGAATTTTGAAGCTCACCAAAGATCTAATCAGGGGTTTTTGACCATGTGAATGCAGATAATCACTCAAAATGGAAATCGAATGGAAGGAACGAGAGCACGGAGACGAGGATGAAGAGGCCATGCAAAGCCAAGCTTGCATGAATGCTCTAAGAGTCTGTGGATTGAAAAAATTCTTCCTCACGCCATGTTTACGAGCTCAGCCCGAGCTCCTCCAATATCTAATCAGCATCTGGGATGAAAATGAACAAGTGTTCAGGCTACGAGACCAGGTGTTAGAATTGGAGGTCACTGACATTTATTTCAATACTGGATTGTCCCGTAGAGGTCCAATTCCTGTGCTGACTGGGAGTAGACCATCAGGGGAAAATATGGAACAGGTAATGGCGCGGGTGTGCCGAGGGGCACAAACAGGATCAGGAAGCAAGAAGGTATACATCTCCACCATCCCTGATCTAGCACTGAGGGTAGTTCTCCACACCATTACGCGGGCTGCTGGGTCACAGGCTCCGCACGAGGCCACGAAGACTCAACTCCTGTTAGCCTCAGAATGCATGGGTCCCCTACTGTTCAACTGGGCAGAAGCAGTAACCATCAATATGAAAAGGCAGCTCACGAAGTGCAAACAGGGGAAACTGAAGCAGTTCGGGTATGGTTCCATCTTGGTATCGTTCATTCTGGAACGCATACCAATCTTCCAGGGCCAAGGGGCCGCAGTGGCGAGTCCGATACCACGAGAGCCACGAATGGCTTGCTGGGCAGCACTGATGCCCAGATCTGGAGGTGGCCAACAGATGTCCTGGAGGCCAGAGTTTTTTAGGTGGTTACGGCGCCAGCTGATCGTCGTGGAAGATTGGCCCTATTCGGGAACTGACTTTACAGGGGACCCAGATCTCCCACTACCAGAAGGAGACGACTGGGATGAAGAGCTGGGTAAGACCTCATATTTTTTATTTTATGTTTATATGTTTTTTTTTGTAAACACACATTCGTCTTAACACAATTATATATGCATGCAGATGTAGGTCCTGAGAGACCAGCCGGGATGTCTCCAATCTCCCGGAGGACACAACTCGCCCCTGAGATCCAGGGGGAAGGCACCGGAGGAGAGGACCTGATCCAGAACCTCGAGGGGATTGCCCATGGGATCCCAGACTATGCCCGACTATCAGATGTACCGATGGCATACCAGCGCCACACGGTGGGAGTTCCGAATCGGATCCACCGAATCCTGAGGCGCCTAGTGCGTGCAGTGACGTGCTATCATGAGCACCATGCGGATTAGTCCTTAGGATTTATGCCACACCTATTTTTGAGAGACATAGTGTCTCAGGATGTACTAAGACGATTATGTATATTTTTTGAGTTTTGTGATGCACACTGTGCAAACATTTCGACACACATATATGTATATACATATGGCTATTTTGGATGGATCTTTTACATGTGATGATGTTTTCTATATGTCATGCAAATGTCTAATACAGATGTAATCTAATGTATCAGTTACATAACAAACGACCCAATGCAAAATGTATTCACACAATGTATCTAATCACACATTTCATTTTTACGCAAGCTTAAAAGCACACATGAACACACACATATGCAAACTATGCTTGAAATGAGGAAGACGGGCATGCCCCCCAGCATGATGTCTCAATTCGAGGTGCATGCCCCCCAAGCTTCAGTCCATTGAAAATGAAGTGAAGGTTCAAAACAAAAAGTCGAATTGAACATGCTCGTGTTTCATTATTTTAACGAGGTTGACACACTCAAAAGAACTATCCTCAAACAACTTGTTTCATTGTTTTTAGGAGCTCGACACAAGTGGAGGAACTATGCTCCAAGATCCTGGTTTCATTTTTTAAAGAGCTTGACCCAGGGAGGAAATCGTGCTCTAACCGACTTACGTCAAAATGAACAAGAAGGCGGTGCTTCCAAGAGCTCCACTCCCGACGGAAAGAAAACATCCTGGAAGTCAGGACCCAATGCCCCCAGCACCTGATGCACGACGGCATCATCACTGAGCACAGGCACGGGGTAGGTAGACACATAGTTGACCTGCGGTGGAGCAGATACAACGGGTGGGTAAAAACCAGGAGGGGGTGATGGCGGACCAGTTGCCACATTAGGACCAAAGAACAAAAGCTGATCAATGGTCACGATCCGTCCTTCATGTGGGAAGCACATCACGCGAAAGAGAGAGGAGACGAGCGCGCCCATGGCATAAGTGTAATCTCGCCCCAGGAGCAGATTGAAATCCAAGGGGCCTGGAACAACCATCACGTCCATATGGACGGTTTTACCTCCCAAAGTAACAGGTAACCTTGGAAGGATCCCCAACGGTTGACTGGTCCTTCTGTTGAATGTCAACAGATTCTGCGTAACAGGCGCAAGCGGTGGCGAACCGAAAGCTTGCCAGGTAGTTGAAGACAGAATACTAACAGAGGCACCTTCGTCTATAATGGTACTGGGTACAACCAGACCAAGAGCCTGTACCGTAATCTCGAAAGGCACATAAGACGGAAGGCGAAATCCTGCAAATCGATTCCAATCAAAGGAAGCGACCAAACTACTCGGAGGGGCTACCATCGAAATGCGAAGGTCTTCCCCTGATGTTACGGAAGCAGAAGCCTCCTCCATGACCTCCATCTCGAAGGTGGGAGGAATATCCTCCGTAGCCTCCATCATGGGAGGCGGAGGAGGAGCTTCTTGAAGCACAGGGACAGAAGAATCTTTCTCCAAGTCTGAAGAATCTGAAGAAATCAGAAGGACATGGGGGGGGGTGAGATCCACTCTCGACAGAAAAGACCTGGTGCACCGCAAACGGGGCCAGTTCAACCGATCCTACGACCAATGGTTGGTCAGGGACGGATTCGTGAATTTGAATTTCTGGGGGAGTGGGATCGACCAAGGATGACTCTTGACCAATCGTAGGATCAGCTGGCGGAGGACTCAAAGAAAGCCGATTGTAACCAAGTGGAAGGCGTGGTGTAGAATCGACTGGGTTGTCCAAGATTTGCTTGGCTTCATCCATATAAGGACAAAGGTGAATGGCATGGTGTCCTTCACACAACTTACAGGGATTGGTGATCTTACCCTGCTTCTTAGAGTTCTTATCAACAGCAGCTGAAGACGTGCCCCCAACTTGACTCCCGGAAGCCAAAGGCAACGGTGGGCGGCCGTTGGACCATATTTCGAGCACCTTGGGAATGCCAGGGCAGTCTCGAAGAAGATGGTCTCCCGTGCACAACAGGCAAGGGAACTTGACTTTCCGTGGAGGGTTGGAAGGTTTATCAAGAGGATATTCCTCATGGACAGTAGCTGTACATTTAGCCTCTCGCTTATCAGACTTCTTCTTCTTTATCTTCTTCTTCTTCTTTTTAGCCACCTGGTTACTCGAATCCAGGCTTTCACCAGGCAAAGTAGAAGATGAGGACGCAGAAACAGGCGAAGAAGGGGAGAGGTCCACCTTGGAATCAACATGATGTTGTTCCGTCGGAGGAACTGATTGAACAGTAGTGGAGACATTCGGGACAACAGAGGTTGAGAACAACCAAACAGGCAACCCAACCGTTAACCCAGGAAGGGACAACGTCGCCATGTAGGGAGCACCAACATTTCCAAAAGGAGGAAAATGACCAGGATTCCCTTCTGAGGGGATTCCTTGGTTGGTAAACTCTGAAAAAGTTGCCATCAAACTCAAAACCACACACGGGCTGAAAACGAGTTAAGACACACGATCAAACGGTCAACAAGCAATGTCTAAATAGGTGTGTAATCGTGGGCGATTAATTTTACCACATTGGAAAGTAAGAAATTCTACCGTTTCATATTTTAAGAGTCGAGAAGCGATAAAAAGATGACTCTATCTCTTTCAGAGTTGACACAAGCGTGAAAGGACAAGCGCTTGACGGTCTTTTCAAGTTTAGGGAGTCAGAAAAGACCAAATGACTGCTCAGGAAAAACTAGGCACAAAGGGTGTACCAAATATCCGTGAACTGCAATATACACCTTGGTTTCAAAAAATGAAACAGAAATCGACCAAGGACTTTCCGTACGTGCAGGTAGTCTCCCCGAATGCTGTGTTCGGTGTATCACGGGTATAGGGCGGCAGACTCGACTTCCTGTGGATAAAGGATTGAAAACCTAGAGGGGTCTCCCTTTATATACGCGACGGTACGGGGAGCACAAGTCCGTACTAGCGCTGTCTAAAGCCAACAGGCGAACGACAGCTGCTAGGTTTAACGACGCCGGAACACGTCTCTAGCCCAGACCTTCTAAATATGTTTCGTTAAGTTCCAATGCTGCCTTAGGTTAATTGAATAAATTTTACAGTTGATCTTCAATTAAGTTTCAATTTCCAGGCCCTATCGTATGTAGTGTCTCCTAGATGCAAAGCTATATGCCATAGTGCAACATTTCGTTCGATGAAAACTAATTAGAGAAGAGTTGAGAGCTTTTATACAAACGAAATGAACGGAAACCAAACAATGAGCTCTATAATGCAACTAATGCAATTGACAACTTTTCATTCAAAACACTAATCACTAGCGATATGGAAAAGATTACAATTTGCACTAATTAACAAAAGCAAAAGAGATTTTTTTTTTTGATTTTCAATGTTTAATGGCTAATATGCACTAATCAAACTTGAAAATGAATGGAGCAACTTGAGAAACGATATCCAAGAGAGCGAAACAAACACATTCCACTCAACAACACAAACAATCAGATCCCCAAATCGACCGAAGTCTCTCAAAGCAAGAAAAAGACTCAAAAGCTTCCAATGGACCGTGTGATCCAAGTCCAAAGCAAGACCCAACGAGTTTCGAATGAAGCAATGAACAATCACCCAAAAATCGCAATAAAACAATGAACAACTACTCAGAGAACGTGGAGAATCAATCAGATAGTTGACAGGACAATCCAAACACCAAAACTCCCAGGAGGGCTCGATACACCAAGCTACTAGATGACCTAGGGCTTGAAACGTGAAATCGGTAGATAGAAGCAAACAACCAAAGGACAGAGGTGAATTCCAGCCAAACAAGACTCCAACACACTCAGGCAGTCGGAAAATCAAGAAGAAAAACACTGGTCAACTTCAGAGAGCTCAAAAATGAGAAATCTCAAAAAACTTACAGGGGTGGCGCGACTGTAAGCATGAAACTGGCGCCAGAAGGCTAGTGGCGCGGGTTGTACAAAGGAAACAAGCGCCATGTGGCGCGACTGTCGGGTTAAAAACCGCGCCAATCGAATTTCTCAGCAAAAATTAAAAAATAAGCTACTCCAGAAACAGACCAATGCAAGCTAAGCAATCCAAGAAGCAAAAACACACAAAAATCCAACCCAGAAGGTTCATCAAGCAAGGAAAAACAAGATACAAACGGCAAGGCAAGACAAAGAATCCAAGTCGTTCAGTTTGCAAACCAAACCGGAGATCGACTGAAGTAGCGTTGATCTACTCCGCTAATGCAAAGCAGAAGCGTTTCGAAGGCTATCTGGCTGTACTTCAGGCTCCGTCTAAAGTTTACAAATCAAACAACAAGCTGGATCCCCAGCGGAGTCGCCAATTTGTTGAGGAGGTAAATCCCCTCTACGGACAGAGGCGATCCCTACTAGCCCGCAGGGGTCTAGCAACAAACAAACAATGTCATGACGCAGGTTCCTAATTACGAATGAAAAGGCTGGAGATAAGAGCCTACCTGGATTCCAACGCTAGGATCTGAAGAAGAAGCGTCCCCTGCCTTGCCAGAATACAACCTTACCATCTCCGCGATGAACACCCGCACATGGAAGAAACGAAGACGAACATACAAGCATAGAACCATAGAAACCTAAAGACATATTTAACTAAACACTGTTTAAAGGACATGACTCGATTAACATGATGGAAAACAGAGTGGAACCATAATCATAATCATATATTAAATAATAAACGAAGAGAGATTACAACCAAGTTCTGACGTCGCGGTCTCCTTCGGATGGGTCTCCAGTCGTCCACGTCTCGCAAAGCTCGCCAAGGAAAGGGAAAACCTCTCCGGAGTCTCTCGACAATGGTCTCCTTACTTGAGTCACTGACATGAGAGGCGTTTAACACAGCGTCTTAATACAGACCGCAGCCAAGGTTCTTCACACGAGGCCATTGATTTGAGCAAGCTTTATAGATGGGGAAGGAGGAGTTGGGATCCCTATTATTATGGGATTGGCCCTATCAACAAGGAATGTTCTATGGGAGGTGGCAAAACCACTTCCCTCCATAGAACTCCCGCAGCCAACCTCCCAACTCAAGATAGGTGATGGTTTGTGGATTTGTTAGAACTCAACTTCCGCCATCCATATTTAAAAAACAACTCCCAAAATTGGGTGGCGCGACTACGGCTCTATGACAGAGCGCCAAGTGGCGCGACCCCTTTGCATTAATTTCTCCATTGGCGCGAGGACTGAACTGCTTGCCCGCGCCAATGCCAAAAGGGTTGTTTTTCCTGACTTCTGCAAGGAGATGTCTCAAGGGCAAATGAAGCTCATGTTCAGAGGGATACATTGATGATGATTTCAAGGCATGACAATGTCCACAGGTCACAGAATGGGTCCTTCATTGTGCGGGATGGGGAATGGTAAGGACGGTGACAAATTACTGTGTAACAAAAGCCAACCTTGCGGCCAACTGAAAAGGGAGTTGAAGACATGAACATTGGAAGAGCTGAAAATACAAAGATGGTGAAGTTATCCAAATCATTGCCACCAGAGGTAAAATAAAAATATGTGAGTTTGTTTTCTTCTTTTGCTAATGCTTTTGCTTGGGACTATTCAGATTTAAAGACGTATGATACCAATATAATTCATCACACCATTCCTATTAAGCCAAATCAGAAGTCCTTCAGGCAAAAGTTAAGAAGGATAAATCTGAAGTTGCTACCCTCGATTGAAAAGGAGGTGAATTGATTATACAAGGCTGGTATCATTGTTCCTATAAGATTATCAGATTGGATTTCCAATTTGGTGCCCGTTCACAAAAAGACAGGTGAGATTCATTTGTGCATTGATTTTCGGAATTTGAACAAAGTGTCTTTGAAAGACAATTATCCATTGCCCAAAATGGATCACATATTGCAATGAGTAGTTGGAGCATCTCATATGTCACTACTCGATGGTTATTCCGGGTATAACCAAATTTTGGTCCATGAGGATGATAGAGACAAAACAGTGTTCACCACTCCGTGGGGAACTTTCCATTACGCTAAAATGTCTTTCGGTTTGAAGAATGTTGGTGCGACATTTCAGCGTGCAATGGTCATGGCATTTGCGAATGAGAAAGATGTTTTCCTTGTTGTGTATCTTGATGATTTGATGATCTTTTCCAATTATGATGAAGAGCACCTTTACCATCTGAAATTTTTTTTTCAGCGATGCAGAAAGTATGGTGTGTCACTCAATCCGAAGAAGAGTTTGTTTGCCATGGATGAGGGCAAACTCCTTGGTCACATTATCTCAAAATATGGCATCTGTATTGACCCAGCACGAGTTGAAGCTATTCAGAAAATTGATTTTCCCCATAATAAGAAGGAGATTCAGTCTTTTAATGGTAAGATGAATTTTTTACGCTACTTTGTGCCTAATCTTGCTGAACATCTTAGAGAGATTACATACATGCTTAAGAAGGATAGTGTATTAAATTGAAGTGAAGAGGCGGTTAAGTCTTTCAATTTAGTGAATTTGGTTCTTTCATCAGCTCCAGTTTTGATCAGCCCGGATTACACTCAGGATTTTATTTTGTTCTCTTTTTCTTCGGAGCATACTATGGCAGCATTATTAATGCAGAAAAGAGATGGAAATGAAAAACCCATTACTTTTTTCAGCCGTACCATAAGAGATGCAACCCTGAAATATAACATAATTGAAAAACAAGCTCTTGCTCTGGTGAAGGCGTTGAAGGATTTTCGAGTATATATTTTTCATTCTCATATTATTGCTTATGTTCCTAACGCTTCTATTAAGGATTTTCTAGTGCAAACAGATCTGGAAGGGAGACAGGGTAGATGGATTGCCGTCTTGTTGGAGTATGATGTGGAGATAAAGTCTACAAAGCTTATCAAAGGGCAAGGGCTGGCAAAGCTAATGGCTGAATCAAATTTGCACGCTTTGGACATCAATCTTATTGCTGCTTTGTCGGAAGATAATGAGGAAAGTTCATCAGTTCAGGTATCAGAAATCTTTGTGACATCTCCTTGGTATTTGGATATTGTATATGTGCTTCAAAATTTGTCACCACCACCCAGCATGGCTAGAAACAAGAGTATAACTCTGAAATTAAAGGCTGCTAAATTTTGTGTTTTGAATAATTCACTTTATTGGAAAGATCCCGATGGTGTTTTGCTGAACTGTTTGGTGGAATAAGAGGCAAAGCGGGTTATGGAGGATTTTCATAAAGGAGATTGTGGAGGTCACCTGATTTGGAAAACAACAGCCAATAAGATTTTGAGAGCGGGATACTATTGGCCGACATTGTTTGCTGATGTGTATAAGATGGTTAAAAGCTGCCATGAGTGTCAGATTTTTGAAGGAAGACATAAATTACAACCTTTGCAGCTTAAGCCTATTGAGGTGAGTGCTCCGTTTCAGCAGTGGGATTTGGATTTCATTGGCGAAATTCATCCCGCTTCTTGAGGATAGCATAGATGGATCCTAACAGCAACATATTATTTCATGAAATGGATTGAAGCAGTTCCCACCAGGCAAGCTACGGATTCAGTAATAATTTCTTTCCTAGAGAATAACATTTTATCTCATTTTGGTTTCCTGAATAAATTTATCACTGATAACACAACAAATTTCAAATAAAAAAGGATGATTGAGTTTTGTGATAAATATAAAATAATTTTGGGGCATTCAACTGCTTATCATCCGCAAGGCAACGGATTGGCGAAATCTTCCAACAAATCGTTGGTCAACATCATTAAAAATTTGCTGGAAATAAACAAGAAGAGTTGTCATAAGAAGTTGGTCAATGCACTATGGGCTGATCGGGTGAGTCAGAAGAAATCCATCGGTATGTCCCCCTTTGAGTTAGTTTATGGAGTTGATACAGTGTTTCCTACCTCTCTTGCGGTTCCGGTGGTCAAACTTCTACAGAACGCTGACAGTGAAGAAGATCATATGCAGAGACGAATAAATATAATGATCCATTTGTAGCACACGAGGGAAGAAGTTTTTCAAAATACATTCAAGCTGCAAGAGAGAATCAAGAAGATCTATGACAGGAAAGCAAAGGTGGAAAAATTTCAATTGGAGGAAGTGGTGCTGAAATGGGATGCCAGAAACGAGGACAAAGGTAAGAATGGTAAGTTGAAAATCTCTGGAAAGGACTCTTTAAAATTGATGCGTATCGAGGTCAGAACGCTTTTCTTCTGAAGGAGATGAACGAGGAGGATTTTCCAGGAGGGCTGGTCAATGGTCGGATGCTCAAGCGGTACCATTTCTAAGATGTTTTATGCTGATCACATTGTCATTGTACATACCATTTATTTCAGTTTCATCGCAAGTGTGCACTGTGATATTTTCTTCACTTTGGGGCTCGAAGTGAAGGCTATAATTCTGAAGTTGGATTGCAGTTTTGGTGTGAGTTTGCCAAGTCATATTTTTCAGTCATTTCAGTGTCAAAGTTGAGTCAGTTTGAGTCAAATTTTCAGTCAAATAAATTGAGTCGAAAGTCTTGTGTTTATTTCTCGAAATAATGGATTCCATAGCCCAATGGACGAACGCACTGTCTTCTTTCCAAAAATCTGTAGTTCTTGGCACCTCCAAGGAGCTACCATCCCCATTGGAGCCAATGTTAGAGTCGGTATAGTCATACCTCCATCAGAGACCAAAAACTCTTTGTTGCATTTCATTTTAGGTGTCTCATTCATCCAATCAGTTGCATTCCATTAGAAGCATAGATTATCTGATGGAAGGGACTTGTCTCTCATTTTTCCTCATGTCATGTATCTGCTGGTTTGTGTCTAATCATTAAAGTTCATCAAAATTCATCAAAGTCAATTTTACAGTCATTCATAGTCATGGATGGTATTTTGGTCAGCAAAGAGTCATTTCAGTCATTAGGTCTAGGGTTTCATCTTCAAAAATGTCAAATAATGCCAGCAGGCAAATGAGGATGTTTCTAATAAGTTTTCATTCCAAAATTTTCATCATCAATAATGCTGAGAATGATTCTTCTCCAAAACTCTGTTTTGAAGAAGAAATCGTCAAATTTATTTTTTGTAATAAATGTAATTTCATCCTTTGTAATTTTTAAATTTTTTTCAGTCATGAAGTACTTCAGGCACAGCCCTGGTCATCCTTTGCCGAAATCCAATGCCAATCCTGCAAAAAATAGACAAGTGTTTCATCATTTCAGTGAAAAAGTCAGAGTGGAAACAAAAACAAAGTTTGTATTAAAAGTGAAAAAGTGTCAAAGCTAAAACATAAGAAAGTGGGTTTTTGCAAAACAAAAAATCAAATCCATGACTATACAAGATATTTCCATGTTTATCAAATCATTTTCACTCAAGAGATATCAAAGAAGTCAGTTTCAATTGTGGAAGGGTGAAACTGTGACTTTAAAGTTGAGACTGTGTGTTTGGAGTGCGCACGACGCATTGGGAGAAGGCGTGACGCATTGGCATGACGTGGCGCACATAGCCATTTTACATAGTGGTAATTTTCTCCGGTGCGGTGCATATACCCGGCGCGGTGCACTGGGTGTGCGCACGGTGCACAGAGCCTCCAAGCAGAATTTCGTCACTGCTTCATTAGAAAACCAAAACAACTTCACTTATTTTGCTCCAAGTAAGTCTGTAAGCTCTAGCCATTGCTTTTAGCTTGTGTTGGGTGTTGTTGGAGGGAGGAATTTGAAAGTTGCGAGGATTGAAAATATAAACCCTTTCTTTTGTCAAAAATGCTCCTAGGGTTTGAGTTTCTTTGTTAAAGTTTGATTCTGTGCCAGTTATTGTAAATCCCATTCTCCATCTGTGGTTCCTTTCCCCACTACTGCCATATCATCATACAGTGCCTCCCTTTTCCCTATTCCCTTATAAAATCACCCATATCACTTGTTCCTAAATCCTATTTTCCCTAAACCCTACCATCTCCCATATCATTTGCAAAATTACCATTTCCCAAAAAAATTCAAGTGACTGTCCCCACATTGTAAAATTCACTTGATTGAACCACATTCCTACCACTGTACTATTTCCCACATTTCTATACCCACTGTCCCTTTTTATCACAGTCTTTTCCTACTTGGCTATATTTTGGCAATTGGAGGCAACAAACATCAAGTCTTCATTTCTCATTTTCAACAAAACAAACATACACTTGGCATAGACTTGTAAACACCATGATAGACACAGATTCATCTTATGAGCAAGACAGTGATTCTATAATAGAACTTCATGCACCGAGAAGGCCTTGAAAAGGAGGCAGACATGTGAGAGAGGAGCCCACCTCATTGACTCAATTGCAGGCCTGCCCGCTTGCTATGGCCCATTTCCGAGAGCAGTCATGTTATAAGTACTGTGAGAGAGTGGCTCAGATTTAACATCATCAAGAGTTAGCCTGGTTGTTTTTGTTACATTTGCGAGATGGTCAGGTTACACTCACTGGTGTAAATTTCACCTTGACACCAGAAACCATTTCTCAGGCAACAGGAATACCGAATGTAGGTGAAGAGTGGAAAAAAATACAGTAGGTGGATAGAGTAAATTATGAGCCATACATCAGGCCTCGCTATCTGAGGCAGCTCAACAGGGTATTCCCATTCCGATTTCTGAAGGAATCTTATGCACCATTGATGAGACTCATTATCAGGTACTTCAGTTGTGAGGGATGATTCTCACGCCTTCATGCATACCACATCAGGTTGCTGATGCATTTCACTAGAGTGAGGATGATGAATATTCCATATTTCATGTGCTGAAACATAGAGAGGATGACCACTCTTGTGCAGAAGAAGACTCCTGAGTAGCAACACAATAGCATTTATCATTATGCGCTCATCAAGATGATTGTGGCACATCAGCTTGGATTGCAGGGCATTGCATGGGAAGATTTCATTTCCCGTGACTTCTTCACAGCCCCTCAGCCTCCTCTAGAGATTTTTCATGATGCAGGTGAGCCTTCACATCAGTTTGAAGGTCCCGAGACAGAGCCTATCATCAGTGTGCCAGTATTTGTTACTTATTAGAGAGGCACGAGAGCATTGTTTGCAGCAGCCTGACGAGTACTATCTCCACCCAGGGTGGAAGGGGTCTCATTGCAGTCGTCATTAGCACACATACAGGTATAGGATAGAGGAAAGATGCCTATGCAGGAGGGAGGCCCTTCAGGAGGTCAGGATAGTGATTTTACATTGATTGATGTGGACATGAGTTCTCCAAACTCAAAACTGAGAGAGATCATTCAAGAGCAGAAAGCTGAGATCGGCACATTGACCGACAAGTTGCAGATAGAAAAGTGGATCATAAACTATCTATAGTATTAGAATAAGCAGTTGAAGGATCAGCAGACGATCTTGGTGTTACAAAACATCTGCGAGAACCAGCAAGCTGCCCGTAGAAGCCCATTGGAGATGACACCTATCGAGCGGGAGATTGAGGCCGATAGAGAGACTTGGCTCAAGAGGCTCAACATGCATCTTGAGAAGCTGTTGAAGAAAGAAAAAAAAGAGAAGAAAATGCTCCGACACATGAAGAACCACTATTGGGCATGCACACATGTTTGCAAAGTGAAAATCAAGATCCTAAAAGCGAGGTTGAGAAGGGCACTGAGGAGGCGCAAAAGGCATGATCAACTCCAAATATTGGCTGAAGCTTCTCTGGATGAGCATGGCACTTGATGAGGGGCCTTCAATCCAAATTTCAAGGAATTTGGAGAAAAATTTGTCATTTTTGAATTTTTTGGTCACAAAACAGGTTTTTCTGCCCGACGCGTAGCGCCAGCTTGCACGCGCTTATGATTGGGAGATCTTCTGGAGGAAAAATTGATATTTTTGGATTTTTTATGAAAATTTATGCATGCTCAAGAATGGCCTAAGGATTTCATCAAGTTATGGGTTGCCTAAAGGGTCAAAAACACCTTGAAAATGGCCTTTCTGCCACTTTTTGCACCCACAGGAACCAGTCTTGGGAGAATGTACTTTTGGAGGGGAAATGGACACCACATATAGAAATTCCACTTGTATTGGATGGTAGACAGGTAGGGCTTTCCAACGAGATATCATGAGATCAATTTGGACTTCGGGAAGTGCCTCAAAAACAACTCCAAAGTTGTGCTACGCATAGAAATTTTGGGCGCGACGCATAGAGGATTTTGGCTCATTTTTCACTCCACAGCTCAGAATTTCGCCTAGTTTTGACCAGTTTCACTTTTTCATGTAAATTTTAATCTACACTGATGTAATTTTATGTTCATGATGTAATTTTGGCACATTTTTACTTGTTCTAGAAGATTCATTCACCAAAAGGTGAAATGTGAGTGAATGGATCAGTTTCCTAGCATATAGAGTCAAGTTGTTTCATGGCCTATTTTCTAGTTCCTAGCCTAGATATCATTGAAACAGCTCCTAGAATGATGAGCTCGACCCCTATATGCATGGGAATGGGTTAGTCTTGTCTATATGATGTATTTTCTCAGTCATTTTCAGGGTTGAACATTTAGGATTGCATAGGACTTCATTGTACATTCATTCTGCAATTTTGGCAAAGGAATAGACCAAGGTTTGCAGCCCTCTTTGGGATCCTTGTGGATCTGTATTTTCATGGTGTTTCCCTCTATGTATCTGTAAGTTAGTTGATGTTTATGTGTACCAATTTCATTCTCCTGTCTTCTTAAACTGAACAAACAAGTTATAAAGGTAGAATTCATTGGTTTGCTTTGCTCTGCCTTCATTTTTGTTTATTTTTTCATGTTTTCATCTGTTTGAGAATGAATCTTGAGATTCTCTTTCCCTCCTTAGATCCTCAACAGTCTAATCCATCCATTCAACTAATCTAAAGCATCAAGACACTTTCGTTCCTCGCCCCAATCAGAACTCTGCAAAAACTAGGCCTAATCCCTGCACCCAAAACTCCCTTTCCTTTTGATCCAAAAAAAAACCCCAAAAAACACAATCAAAATCCTTCACTTATATACCTAGCCTAAAATTAGCTTTTATTTCAATAATCTCAAGCCCTATTGATTACTCTTCGCTGAGATTGACCCGGAGAGAGCCCTCTCCTGTTTTGGTAGGGCTAGCTACCAGATTGAGCGTGGTTTGATGTTACCCTGAACTCTGCCTTCCTTCAACCTGAGGTAGATTTAGGCAGTAACAAGCTCCTTAGTCCTAATTGCATTCTTCTATTGCTCAAATGCAAACCCTCTATATTCTGGTGTACATTATTGCAGGGTGATAATTGATAGTCAACAAAGTTGATGATATATTTGATTCTACGGTACTTAGTAGCAGCTGGTAGGAAAATCATTCCTTGACATCCATTCAATGTGGTTCAGCTCCGGTGATAGACAAGTTTAATTTTTGCAATTTCTATGTTATAGCTTTTTTGTAATTAGTATATTTTGTTGTAATTAGTATATTTACACTATGGATTAAGCCATGACATAATTCTTTATTTAAGTTTATGAGTTAAGTGACATAGATATCATGAAACTGTAATAAAAGGATGTAGAATTTGGTTGAAATCATGGGCCCATGCTTTAAATGTTCTTAGTCCATAGTTCTATAGGATTGAAAGTAAAAAATTCAATTATTAAGTTCCCCATCCTATTGATTGAGCTATAGAGGAGTTCAGGTACACCACATAGTGGTATCAGAGCCTCTAGGTTTAATTCATTGGACCTCTAGGATACTGGTAAATGGTTTGACAAAAAATGTGGAATGAGCATCTAGCACACACTGCTTAACAATTAGTTGTTAAAACACGTGAACTGAATTGGTGTCTGAACCCAATTGTGGAGAATCATAAACAATGGTATTGTATTGAAACCCTTTTCTGCTACATATGGTTCCATGCTCCCTAATTATAAAAATATCTATTTGGAATAACTTACAAGGAGATACTGTTGACTAGTGTAATTGTGAATAGACTAAACAAATGTTCCCATTTGTGTTATGAACTTAGGACTCCGTGACCAAAGAACAGAAAGAGGATGATATATTATGTCACCATTTTCAGTCATGGATAAAAGCTTTGATTGACTCCACTTGGTGGTAAATTAGGATATCTCATTAACATGTATGCCTAGTGCCAAAACCTAGTTGATACACACACCCTACTTCAAAATGTGTTAAATGAGAAATGTTACGTAGTGGGCTTTTAATGCACATATAATAGAGCACAGTGCACGTGAGTGTTCTTGCTGTGTTTCTTTTTCTCTTAAAGAGATCTTCGTAGTAGCATTAATCCATTCTTATCCTATACACACAATGGCTTCATATCCTGCTAGGTGGTTTTTATCAAAACTTCTCCTTGTGAGTTTTGGATACTTGTAGCTTGAGAAAATAATTTCACTAATAAAACAATGAAAATGAATTGACAGTCTATAGTTGTTATTTTGGCATATAAAAATACGCTCTCTGAGAAAAAATGTAGTGAACATAAACCACTGTAATAAAACTCGTCTCTCTACAAGGTAACGAGATAGATGGGTTGCCGATGAAGGGATTTATGCATATGCTTGGCTATATTCCAAATCCTCAACCTAGCAGGTAGTAAAAATAGCACTACAAGTAATCCCTTTTGTGTTATTTCCAGATTCAGGGAGACAAGGCAAGCATGATAGTCTCTTCTTAAACTCCATAGTAAGGGCATCCATGAACTAATCATCTCTTTATGAGGGCATGAGAGTTGGACTTGAGTTGGGTATTGTAGGGACTAAAATCTATATATGATATTTGAGTCTATCCATGTAGATGTCAGGGACATGTTTATTATAATTCATTGTCAAATTATATGCCTATAGATTGGAGCATGTCTAAGACTAGAACAAAATTAAACTACATCTGCAACATCGTATATTATTATGATATCATGAATTCGTTCAAGTGTTAGGCACCACTATTTCAAGTATGGTGACCTAGTCTTAGGAGAACTAATGCCTTACTTCAAGTCTAATGTCTTCTGTGTAGGTCATTCAACCTATGGAGGCACCTTTAATATATATATATATAGATATAGATATGGGATCTAGATGTACAACAACGTTGAAGATCAGAAACCCATACCAAAATGTACAACATTGTTGCGACTGCAATTTCTGCCACAATAGTGAAATATACAACATAATCCATGATTGCCTATGTCTTCAATATGTCCTAAATTTTAGGAAATGATTTCCATTTTGTAACCCTATTTTGCAGAGTGTTGTATTGAATAAGTTATGGTTATCATAGTGGTTGATACACCTTAGGATGGGCATAGGGATATGTTTCACAATTTTCCTCCCAATGAAAGATATACATCCCAACCCTTACTTGTCTCAGGGGATCCAAATTTTTGTCTCCACCCTATGGTTTCTCTGCAACTCTAGCCAATGTTGTATGACGATGTGAATTTCGTACCCTATAAATCCTAGGTGGATTTGGGTGTGGTTGATTTGGAAATCCCAGAAGCCATGGGCCTTTGGAACATCCCTAGCCACTCTAAGTTGGAAACCTTTGATTGTAGTGCGACAACCTAATGGACCATGAGTGTAGAGGAAGGGGTGCACTACCGTGGGTTGTGAAGGCAAATGGGGTTGAGAGAAAGTTGGTTGGAAGATGTTGGAATCAAGTACCTTGGTTTGCTACCATATTGGTGCAGCTATGGACCATAGTTGGCTTAGGTAGCCTTTTACCCTGATAGAGTCTTGACCACAACACGAGGATGACCCATTACTAAGAGATATGAGTAGCATAGTCTATTGTTTAGCGGAACATCTAGGTTTGAAGCCAATTGGTGTCATTTATCAAAGATAAATGTTATGTTATATTGTGATTTCTTGTAGATTACATGTTTATGAATTATCTATGCTGCAAAGGTTAAGAATAGGATTCATTGCATAATATTGTGCGTTGAAAATGTAAAATAGAGCATAATCAAGGTAAATTTTGAAAGGCCAGGTTACAAGGATAGTAATATGCCCCAGTGGGTGATTGGTGGTGTTGCAGAAATAGACAAGTCACAAATGATGGGCAGTGGCCTGCTATAACTAATGTTGAATCAACCAATAATGGATGGAGGCACACTCCCAAGGACAACAAAAAATATCCTGATGCAGGTCTCAACCCATCAACAAATCCTTCAGGATTTTAAAAAATGTGTTTATTTATTTTCATACCATAAGGCAAGACTTTATCAGCTTTAATGGTTAAGTGCCAGCTGGACGTTTTGAAATGTTAGTGTTATTGGATATGCCCAAGTGGCAGTTTTGTTAACTTCTATGCCCTTAGGTAGTTATGGAAGTTATTAAGGGATCTTTCGCATGGTATACCTAAGCTTGTAGTGAGTGCCACACAACACCCTACTTTTGTAAAACAATGCCCTGTTTGTACATTACTGTTATATTAATAGTTAAAGAAAACATTTTATGCCAAAAAATGTATATAATATGGTAACCGCACAGTGATATGGTTTTAAAACCTATTATTTCCTAAACAAAAGAAAATGTATATGTACAGATATCAATTAAGGCAAAAAAATTTAGCATTTCAGCATGTAATATGGTGATTAATAAGGAATACACCTAATAGCAAATACAATAAGGTCTGTAAGGCTAGAATAAGATGATTTTGTGAATGTTTTATACAAATAAAAATGACCGTTTCAAAAGGTCCTTGATTTAAAAAAATGATTATTACTATCAGCTTAATCAAAGTAAAGGCAAAGTGTAGCACCTCAAATAACTACAAATTCTACAAAATATCTGCCTATTAATTTCTGCCATGAAATTATCTTCACTTAATATAAGTTGGAGGAGGATTACCAATTTTAATGTTTGCGATGATTTAGGCTTTCCCCAGCTAGAGGTGCTAACTCATTTTATCATTAGAATGAAAAATATTCAAATACTCATGGCTTGAAATGGTGAAATTAGTTTTTCAATTCTGCAAGAAAGCATAAAAACACATTCTCATATACCAAAAATATGTAGGGAAACTAACAAAATACCTGATTCAATTGATAGCCGCTACTACTGATGTCCAGGAGGTGGTTTTTGTTGCTACTACTGCTGACCAAGAGGTGGAGGTGGCATGTCAGGTCTCAGCTGCATATGAGGAGGAGTATCGTACATAGGAGGGGTACCACCTCTGGGTGGAGGAGGGGGCATTCCAGGCTTGGGTGGAGAAGGAAATTCAATCCTTGGAATGGAAGATTCAACATTTTTAGGGTCAAGAAGCTTTATAATTTACTAACAAAAAAGAAAACTAAACCCTAGGACTACAACACAACACATTCTGTGAAAGCCATAATGTTTTATATGTAAAATAGGTCGTTGAATGCATAGTCACACCCAAAACAAGACGAGCCATAACCTTTTAATTTCAGAGACAACGTAGTAGAAAATATAACAGAATATGGGATGTGCGGAGCTAGGGTTTATAATTAAAATATGTTAACTAAAATATGCATGGCCACTCTGGATCCACAAATATAATTATCAAATAAATCCTATAAAGAGAGGGTAAAACCGAAATGGTAATATACAAAAGTATTGTCCTCAACTTTGTTATCAAGAACAATCAGGTTACACTTTGCATATAATATAAGAACATGGAAATACTATGGTAGAACCCTCAAGGAGTATGGAAAAACAAGGAAATATAACTAGTATTCATATTTTATAAATTACAAATAAAAGGAGTAACACTTACTAGAGAAATTCGTCCATACACAAAATCAATTTCCAAATTAAAAATAAAAGGAGTAACACTTACTAGAGCAATTTTTCCATACACATAATCAAACAAGTTGAAAGTATAACTATAGATAGACTGAGGCTGAGAACAACATGCTCATAGCTCTGATAATACATCCATTAAACATAATTCTTACTGGGGAAATTAAAGAGAAGCTTGGTGTCTCTATTCATCAAAAAAGACATCAATCTACGTACAAAACCTACATAGAAATTCCAGAAAATAAATGTCACAATATCCACATTTTTATGGGTTATGACTGAAATCTATTGTTTGAAACCCCTCGGGAAATTTCCGACAATACGTCAAAAGTGTCGAAACTAAAATGTTGGAATTTTGACCAAATGTACTAGTGCTAGCACCTGGTCATGAACAATTCGGGGATAGCCCTCACGGGCTATCCCTTAACCTTTTATCATTGGTTAAAGTTTGAAATACAAATACATTTCGCTAATGATAATGTTAAGAACTTGAATGTAGGCAGGTCGGTCGGGTCTCTTTGCACGCGGAGTTGTGTCTCAGGTTCAAATCCTGTAGACTCAAACAATTTTTTACAACCAATTTATCCTCGGGTTGGGGCCATGTGGCAGCCTCTTGGCAGGCGATGTGGCACCCAATGATTGGCCAATAAACTACATGAAAAATCAAATTTAAGCTTATATTTTTTTATAAGATTTTTCATAAGTCAAACTGAGTCAAACCGAGTAAAATCCTTGAATAAATGGTACTTGTTCTCATGGTGATGGAAGATAGATTTCCTTTCATACAAGTACTGACTACCCAACACCACACCTATAATATCAAGTGGAACAACATCTAATTCAACCATGTCAATAAAATGTGTTGTTATTACAAAGCGCAACATGCACTTCTTTATAACATGTAAATTTTCATCCTTACAAATCCAACCAAGAGGATATGGTTTTGGATGTGGAATGGTATCAATATTTAGTTCCTTGACTAAGTCTTTAGAAATAAGGCTCGCTTGTGACCCACTTTCAAACAATGTGTCAACCTTGGTATGTTTAGAAATGACCCTCACATGAAATAGTTCAATTCTCTTCTCTTCACTTGGAGCTTATAGGTGATAGTTAGAAATACTAGAACTGGGTTTAGTTTCATTCTCTTTCCCCTTCAAGTTCTTTAGTGCCATAGCTATGATTTTTGTTTCATCTTTCGATTCTGACCCTACGTCTTGCGCAGTTATCGCAACTTCCTTTCCTTTCTCCTTGGCTTAAACTTTGGCTTTAAAACTTTCTGGTTTCAACTCTGGATGAAGTTTCCAACAATGGTCCTCATCATGGCTTGTTTTAGAACAATGTTTGCAAAAAAAAAATTCCCTTCTCTTTTCTAGAATTTGCATTTCTCTTTTTCTTCCATTTGCCTTTAAACTCACTTTCCTCATTCCCTTCTAATTTTTTTTTCCCCTTGCCTCTAAATGTGTGGCTTGAACACAAACCTCATCTAAGCTTGTAGGGTTAAATATGAGAATGGTATTCTTTGGTAAGTATGAAAACCTCCTATATACTTGACTAAAGTGTCTTGGCTATGCAAATCAATTCCTAGTAAAAGATCTCTTCTTCTAAATTATTGGGTATAAACTTGAACATTTTGTCCTTTCAACTCTTTAAAATTTTTCCAATCCATTATGGCATTCTGCATGTGATATAATGGATAAAAATTTTGTTTTATTGCAAAAATGAAATAAGAACATGGTAAGATAATATTTCCATATTTTGATCTTCGCCTTTGTCTTGGCTTCCCACCAAACAAGAATTGCACCTTCCATTCTCAATGAAGCTAGCTGAATGTTGGTTCCGTCATCATGAAAATTTTAAATTCTCAAATAGACCTCTAATTTACTAATCCAATTATCTAGCTTTTCTGCATTAACTTCACCATCAAACATTGGCAATTGAAACTTACCATCAAGTTTAAGAAAAAGACTTTTAACCGTGTTCTTAACTTTGTGAGAATGATGTATTGAAGATGATGTAAAGGTTGATGAAGATTAATATGAAGATGAGGGTGATGATGGCGACTTACCACTGTCTCCATTTCCTCCATACCCTTCGTGTATTTCTCTTCATCATTATGGCCTCCTGATAATCATTGTCCTTCCTTGTGAAGTTTGAATCCTTCTCCTTCAATTCATTCATTCCTTTCTTGGTAAAGAACTCTCACCATTTATGTCAAGTCAAGGAATGATTTTCTAAACACCCTTTCTTCCTCTTTGTGATCAAATTGTTCATGGATTTATCCTTCGCTTGAAGACATTCTTATGGATTCTTCTGCTTCTTTTTGAGGTAAAATTGAAGGTGGATATAACAGAACTCTTTCTCTCCTTGGCTAAGGATTACTTAAAGTTTTCACCAATTGACCTTCTCCTCTCTTAAGCTTCAGCCTAGTAAGTGTTAAAAACCTTGAAAAAAGTTAAAAATACCTTGCACAATAAAAATACAGAGAGTAAAATCTAGCTCTCCTAATGCTCAAACTAGAGCTTTGATACCAATTTGATCTGAATGGAATGTATTATTTTTTCTATGCTAAGTATCCAAACAGTAATTAAAATGTGTGCATAATTTTCTTTGAAGTTTGTAGGTGAAACAAATGGTTTTAACTTTGTTAAATAGATTTATGTGTGAGGTTAAAGCATGTAAATTTCTTATAAAAAAATTTCCAACCGTAAATAATAGAGAAATAAAAATCACATGTAACAATACACAGTGAATTTGATGAAGCAGTTCACCCCTCCTGGGCTACATCTGCTGGTCCAACTCCCAAGGACATGTCCCTCATATATCATTGCTAAAAAATGGTAGGTACATGTGAAATAAAGCCTCAAATGGTTGTGCTCTCTGTAAAAATAACTTCAGAATGCTTGAATTAGTCAGGAATGACTATTCATTTGTAGAAAATAGTAAAAGGATACCTAATACACTAACAACACCCTAGTGTCCCTGGTGGCTCCTTGATCTTTCCCGAAGCTAAACCTGCACAATATTACTCTCATGGCTCTGAAACCTATGCCAATGTGTTTAAAATTCTAGAATACCCAAAATTGTCTATCCATGAATCCAAATTGGTCGAAAATCTAAGGAGTTATGGCAAAAACAATAATTTGCCCAATATTCCTTGAAAACCTCTTCCAAAATTGGAGGAACTGCAGTTAAAAGTGCCAAATTGGTGGATTCCCCAAAAATGGTGAAACACGCTTAAATTAAGTGGGACCATTAGTGGTTGCATTAAATTTTTGAGGGGTGGGGTCCCATGTGACCTCCGTCGAAACTGCCTTCGAAACCGTGGCTTATCCATCCACCCGACCTCCACATTAAATTTGAACGAGTGTTGGCACTTGTTACAATTTTCCTGACCTTTTACCACCCTTGGTTAAGGCCTTTAAGGCCAGGTTTCTAGCACCTGGTCACAAACAGTCTGGGCTAGCCCTTAACCTTTTCTTGTCAATTAAAATCTGAAATACAAATACATTTCACCAATGATAGTGTTAAGCACTTGAACGTAGGTGGGTCGGTTGGGTCTCTTTACATGCGGAGTCAGGTCTCGGGTTCGAATCCCGTAGACTTAAACAAGTATTTACCACTAGTTTCTCCTTGGCCTCAGGCCATGTGGCAGCCTCTGGGTAGGCCACATGGTGCCCAATGATTGGCTAATTAAATATATGGAAAAGAAAATTTAAACTTACATTTTTTCTATAAAATTTTTCATAAGTCAAACCGAGCCAAAGGTCCATATTTTTGGAGCTTACTAGCCTTTTCAAAACTTCATAACTTTTGCATATGACCTCTGTTTT
>CM076570.1:1344291989-1344436654 GCA_034641835.2 Pinus albicaulis | reverse complement strand
ATTTTTTGCATTGTATTTGTTGGGAAAAATACTGAGAGGGGGGGGGGGGGGGTGAATCAGTATTTAGAGCATACTAAAAACTTTTTACTTTTTCATTCTCTAAAACCCATACGCTACTTTGTTGAGCCCAACTCGCGTATACACGCAGATATCCTTCATAAAACTCACGTATACACAAAGATCTTATGATGCATTCATTTCTTTACTTAGATCTATGCATCATTCATTCATCAGATGTTTAGTTAGCAATAAGCATGTGCAGTAATAATAGAATAAACCATCACACATAAGAAACACACATGAACACCAAGATTTAAGGTGGAAACCCAAGTCGGGAGAAAACCACCGTTGCCGTCATCTTAGTCTTCAATATTTTATTATAAAGAAAACATGTTACAACCATGTACTGGCGCAGACTCATACTAGCACGCAGGAACCAACCTGCAGAAGGCCACAACCTTCTCTCGTTTACCAGCCTCTCCTGGAAGGGAGTTACAACCCCCTGCTCTCGTTTACCAGTCTCTCCTAGAAGGGAGTTACAACCCCCTGCTCTCGTTTACTAGTCTCTCCTGGAAGGGAGCTACTACCCCCTGCTCTCATTTACTAGCCTCTCCTGGAAGGGAGCTACTACCCCCTGCTCTCGTTTACCACCTACCACTGGAAGGGAGCCACTACCCCCTCACTGAAGGCTTCGACCCTCAGCACCACCATGGACCACGTTTCATCAATTTTCATACTAGATCCAACATCATCCATACACCACAACTTGTAGGCCTCTTTTCATCATATTTTCAGACTGGACCCACTCCACACATTTAAGCTCAACCATACACCAAACTGAAACTTATAACCTCATCAATTCATTCATTGAACCATCAACCTATCAATCAACATCTTGATCTTTCATCAATATAATCAGCAGCATAATCATCATTCAAACAACCCAGATCTGTATGAATACATCATTGACAGATAGCAGTAAAACAACAAAACAGATCAGACATTTCATACCACAAACTTCAGCAAACCCTAGATTTCATACGCTCTTTTCCTTCACTGAACCTGCGTATATACGCACTTTCATATAAACAGACTCGCGTATACTTCTGCACATATTTCAGAACTAGTTTCACATCCCATACGTGCTTTCGCTGAAGTCAACACGCGTGTGTACACGCTTTTGCCGTTATGAACATGCGTATATATCTTCAGACATTTTAGGGCAGTGCAGCTCTCCAGAATAGATAAACATCTCAGATCTTCATTCTTTACTTCAGCACAGATTCGCCATATCACAGATCTAATCATTCCATAAAAATATCTAGAAAGTACATATACATTTCAGATCTAGAGATCTCTCTTCATCATTTTCTTCATAGGTGCAGTTCAATCAACATACTATTACCCTTTCCATTCAGATATACTTCAGAGTGAAGTATTCATTCAAACCCAGACTCATGCATGCCCTTTGCACAATGGATTTCTTCTCCTTATATAGATTTAGCCTTTGTCAATACCATGAGCCAAAACCACATCACTTCCAATGGTATTCCTGGACGGGATCAAATAGACAATCCAATGCTCAATACAATGGGTCAATACCATACTAAAGTCCCCTGGTATTATAAATTGAGAGCGCAATTAGGCATACGCGACTTGACACGTTCTTTTCTGCGTACATACGCGACTTCTCCTCATCAAACCTGCGTATGGATTGTGACATACCTTGTTCAACATTATTTTGGCACTTTCGGAATTCCTTTCTTCTGCAACTTCTGAACTGATCTGTAGATACAACTGATTTACATCATTTCCATCAAGGACAGCTTCATCAAGTAGGTTCCATCAAATTCAATATATTGTATCACATTGCCAACAATCTTCCCCTTGACTCATCAAGTAGGTTTCCATTAAGGACAACACATTGCATCATATAGCCAACAATATTATTTCATCAAGTAGGTTTCCTGATTAAGTATGTTGCCATCAATCTTCATCAAGTGGGTTGCCATCAAGGACAACACATTGCATCATATTTCCAACAATCTCCCCCTTTGGACTTGATGGCAACCACGATGGTGTTTGATCACCACAACAGATAGATACCATGATATTCTCCCCCTATTCAAACACATACTCTCCTCTTATTCAAACACCATGTTACTCTCCCCCTTTGACATCAAGGGCAAAGGGCGGATCAAAACCAAGACAATGTGTTTCTCCACATGTAGAAAGAAGAGCTTTGTAGATCTGATGTTCACTGAAGTTAACATGCTCCCCCTCAGTTCATGCTGAATCTTCAAACATATTTTTCAATGAAGTACATGACTCTATGACCTTTCCTATCACCAAGGACTCATACTTACAGCAAAGATCCAACCCAGTGGATTTACATATATGACTCAAGTACCCAACCAAGTGGGTTTACACATTTTGATTCAACTACCCAACCAAGTGGGTTTACAAAATTGACCGAGCCCTTTACATGACTGAATATTACAATTTACATCATATGTCATAGCCCTTTCATCAAATTACATATGGGCGGATATGTAACCAATATCAAAAAAGACCTCAAGAGAGATCATATTCCAGAATCATCATAATGCCAACAATGTATTACATTCGACCGATAATACTCCCCACGAAATTATTGCATCCAAGCATCCTTTCCATATGACCAAGGCTCCTCATAGCTTGTGCAACCCGGAAAATTGTCAGCAACCACCCATACGTGGATATCTGTGTATAAACTCACGTATATACGCGACTGTCCTTCGGGAAATACGCGTATCCAATTTAATCTTCTGATTTTAAGCAGATCTGATCTTCTGAAAGGTAGAGACAACTCCCAGCTTCTGTCTCAGATATTCGAATGCTTCCCTGGAATATATGAGAGAAGAAATATAGGACAATGTAACTGTGTTTTCAAGTGTCATCCAACAGTTGTAGCATAAGCACATAAATAACCAAGCCTTCAGACTCTTTGCAGCATTAACAAATTCTTCCCAATAGGAATTATCATACCATAACAACTTCTTCAATAGACACTATGTGTCAAGCAATCATCCATGTGATCTGTTATCACCAAGATCTTCATGATTTATCTTTATTTCATAATCATGATGTAATATGTGTAGGAATTATGTATATAAGATCTCAACCGTGTCAAAAGTCATCAACAACAAACTCTGCATGATCTATCCTTATCTCTGAATCACAAGACTTCCATCTCATCCATGTGTGAAAACAAAAGATACTCTTCAGCAAAAATCAATTAGGGATCATCCATAATCTCATCATAAGAAACCATGTATCATGTCATCATCATTTGAGCATGAGTATCACGAGAACTAAGGAATAAGCAGATACAATTCCAACAATGCAATAATTATTAGTTAGATTGATGCTCCCCCTGAACCTGTGTTCCTGATCTTTAGCTGTCTTACTGTTTTCCTTAATATAAAAACATACGCTTCTGTCTCCAGCGGAACTCGCGTGTATACGCAGCTTTATTTCATGAAACCCGCGTATGGAAAGTGAAATACTGAAAATTTCACAACTCCATCTTCCTTTGAATTTGTACGCATTTTTTATCTTTCAGACATCGGATACTAGCATCGGAAGATAAACATAGCAGTGCAAAACCAACCATTGGAATCATCATACATTGTCCCCATGTGATGATACATTACTAATCCCTATAATGTATCTCATCATCCCTGCAGCCATTATGAGAAGTAAGCTTTAAAAGCGCATGACTTGAAGTGGGGTCAAGATTCCCTACGTTTCTTACCGGTCCTCCTTCCTTTTCCGGCTTTGCTTGAAATTTCTTTTAGTGTGCTAAAATTCTCAGTTTCTCGGTCTATTCATCCTGCATTCTTTTTCTACATGTCCATACTTGTTACAAGCATAACATCTTATGTGACCAGAAAAATAAGCATAGGGATCATAATGCGTTTTTCTATTCTTTATTCTATTGCAATCAGCTGCTTTATGACCATACTTGCTGCATGAAAAACAATATCCCTTAAAGAAACCTGAGTACCTTTCTGAGTAGAATCTGTTTGTTTGTGACTGAAATGATCTGCTTCTGCAATTGGCTGCAACATGCCCATAGTTATGATATTTAAAGCATTCAACATTATCGAACAAAGGAGGGAATGATTTCTTTTGAGAGTTCATGATTGTCGGTTGATCTTTTGTTTCTTTCAATACTTCAGATTTTGCATTGATATTCTTTGAATCTTTAGCACTTCCTGGTGAACTAGATTCTCCTTTAATAGTTTCATGAAAACCAAGACCAAATTTAACAGAAGGAGACCTTTGACTGCTAAGAATATTATCCAGAATCTTGGTACTATCTTGAAACCTCAAGAGTTTATCTTTTTCTTCTAATTTACCTTTTAGAATGTTTACCTCATCCTCCAATCTTGGCATTGCTTCTTCATACTTTCTTCAACCCTTCTTCCTTCTTCTACTTGATCCTTCAACACATTTCCTTGTTCTTCAAAAGTTTGTAGAAGTTCTTCATTCTTCTTATTTGATTTTTCCAGATCTTCTTGTAGATAGATGATTTCTGCTTCGAGTTCTTCATTCTTCTTATTTTATTTTTCCAGATCTTCTTTTAGATAGATGATTTCTGCTTCAAGTTCTTCATTTTTCTTATTTGAGTTTTCGAGATCTGCTTTCAGAGAGATGATTTCTGCATCAAGTCCTTTACTTCGATTGGCTACATCATCGTACAACCTTTTCAGTCTAGAGATCATGTCTTTGTAGATATATTCTCTCTTATTAAATAATCTTTGTTGATCTTCAACTTTGATCTTGAGAACTGCTTCTAGATCCATGGCATTACTTTCACTATCTTCACCATTGCATGCACAAGAAAATAAATCACAAGAACAACAATCACTACCCGTTTTATCTTCTTCATTTTCTGCTGCACATGTTTTCTGAGATATCTCCTTTCTTTCAGTAGCCTTCTTCTTTTTCTTCTTTCCCATTGTGACGGATCTCCTTCCTGCAATCAAGCTCCTTCGAAGGACACCGCTACGATACCAATTGTTAGGAAAAAATACGCAGAGGGGGGGGGGTTAAATCAGTATTTAGAGCATACTAAAAAATTTTTACTTTTTCATTCTCTAAAACCCATACGCTACTTTGTTGAGCCCAACTCACGCATACACGCGTATATCCTTCATAAAACTCACGTATACACAAAGATATTATTATGCATTTATTTCTTTACTTAGATCTATGCATCATTCATTCATCAGATGTTTAGTTAGCAGTAAGCATGTGCAGTAATAACAGAATAAACCATCACACATAAGCAACACACATGAACACCAGGATTTAAGGTGGAAACCCAAGTTGGGAGAAAACCACTGATGCTGTCGTCTCAGTCTTCAAAATTTTATTATAAAGAAAACATGTTACAACCATGTACTAGCACAGACTCATACCAGCATGCAGGCACCCACCTATAGAAGGCCACAACCTTCTCTCGTTTACCAGCCTCTCCTGGAAGGGAGCTACAACCCCCTGCTCTCGTTTACCAGCCTCTCCTGTAAGGGAGCTACTACCCCCTGCTCTCGTTTACCAGCCTCTCCTGGAAGGGAGCTACTACCCCCTGCTCTCGTTTACCAGCTACCACTGGAAGGGAGCCACTACCCCCTCACTGAAGGCTTCGACCCTCAGCACCACCATGGACCACGTTTCATCAATTTTCATACTAGATCCAACATCATCCATACAACACAACTTGTAGGCCTCTTTTCATCATATTTTCAGACTGGACCCACTCCACACATTTAAGCTCAACCATACACCAAACTGAAACTTATAACCTCATCAATTCATTCATTGAACATCAACCTATCAATCAACATCTTGATCTTTCATCAATATAATCAGCAGCATAATCATCATTCAAACAACCCAGATCTGTATGAATACATCATTGACAGATAGCAGTAAAACAACAAAACAAATCAGACATTTCATACCCCAAACTTCAGCAAACCCTAGATTTCATACGCTCTTTTCCTTCACTGAACCTGCGTATATACGCGATTTCATATAAACAAACTCACGTATACTTCTGCACATATTTCAGAACTAGTTTCACATCCCATATGCGCTTTCGCTGAAGTCAACCCGTGTATATACGCGCTTTCACCGTTACGAACATGCGTATATATCTTCAGACATTTTAGGGTAGTGCAACTCTCCAGAATAGATAAACAACTCAGATCTTCATTCTTTACTTCAGCACAGATTCGCGAGATCAAAGATCTAATCATTCCATAAACATATCTAGAAAGTACATATACATTTCAGATCTAGAGATCTCTCTTCATCATTTTCTTCATAGGTGCAGATCAATCAACATACTATTACCCTTTCCATTTAGATATACTTCAGAGTGAAGTATTCATTCAAACCCAGACTCATGCATGCCCTTTTCACAATGGATTTCTTCTCCTTATATAGATTTAGCCTTTGTCAATACCATGAGCCAAAACCACATCACTTCCAATGGTATTCCTGGATGGGATCAAATAGACAATCCAGCGCTCAATACAATGGGTCAATACCATAGTAAAGTCCCCTGGTATTATAAATTGAGAGCGAAATTAGGCATACGCAACTTGGCACGTTCTTTTCTGCGTACATAGGCGACTTCTCCTCATCAAACCTGCATATGCATTGTGACATACCTTGTTCAACATTATTTTGGCACTTTTGTAATTCCTTTCTTCTGCAACTTCTAAACTGATCTGTAGATACAACTGATTTACATCATTTCCATCAAGGACATCTTCATCAAGTAGGTTCCATCAAAGTCAATATATTGTATCACATTGCCAACAATCTTCCCCTTGACTCATCAAGTAGGTTTCCATTAAGGACAACACATTGCATCATATAGCCAACAATCTTATTTCATCAAGTAGGTTGCCTGATTAAGTATGTTGCCATCAATCTTCATCAAGTGGGTTGCCATCAAGGACAACACATTGCATCATATTGCCAACAATTATTGAAAATTTGTATTTTTTTGTCATATGGTTCAAAATATTGGTTTTTTAGCGACAATTATTTGATGTGCATTGAAAAATTATTTAACAATACATAAACATGTAGAAAATATAAACTTTAGAATATTGACCCTTTTTACATCTTTTATCTATGTGAAAAAGTGAAGATATCATTACAAGTTTTTATTTTAAAAAAAAAATATTTTTTTTATTTTTAAAACACAAGTACATAAATGCACTTAAAAATAAACATCTCACGGAAGAAGAAGACATTAGAAAATCTATAGTGTCAAAATAAATCCTATAAAAAAACGTTGGTGATGATACACCACCACTATTCAAAATCGACATAAAAAACATCACATAATAAAATCAAAAAAACTAATTAAAAAAAAAACAAAATGAAAAAAACTTAAAGTGCCAAAAACATGCTCAAATTTTTTTTTTTCTTGATTCTGCATCACCACTTTTTCAAAATCAGGTGTTTTTCTTGATACTTCAAAAAGTAGGTAACAATGAGGTTACCTATTTTATAGATAATAGTGTTACTTGTCGCTACAGGATTGGCCCAGATGGAATATTCTAAGGAATATTTTGAGGAATATTCCAAGAATTTTCCTTGGGATATTCTTTTTTTTTAATTTTTCAAAATTTGAAATTCAAACCTGGTTAATTCAGTTTTTTGCAGTTTACTGAAAACTTCAAACTTGCATAACTTCCACATACGATGTCAGATTTGAGTGTTGTTCACGGCACCAGGATCATATCGACGAGGCCTACTCGGTCATTCGGGTTACAAGTGATTTTGAACACTTTCAATTTTGAGCTTTTTCCATAGCTCAGACTTCAGCTCCTGATCACTTTATGAGGAGGGCCATGAGATGGATGGGATGCCATATGATGGTGATTTCTTATCCATAATGTATGAGATGGTTGGGCCAGCTTGGTTCACAACGTTGGTAAAGGGATCTTTGGAGATCTAGTTCCCTTCTTGCCATTTGAGGGAAAAATTATTGCAGCCCAAGATCAGTAAATTATCTGCACTTATCTTAAGTGGAGAGGAGGACAACGTGGGGTAGGCCACTTTGCCTACCATGTTCAGAATTTCAACCCACCTACTTTGCAGGAGCTCAAGGTGGAGGAGGATTTTCAAGAGTTGCCATGTTGGGAGGCAACTCATTTTGTATGGATAATAGCTTGGGGATGGGAGATTCATATGGGGATGGTAGATCCCGATATATATCAAACCACATGCCTCAAGGATGCCTTTAGACCACCCATTGTTGCCTCCATTGATATCTTACCGTCACATAATGATAGCTATTTGGGGAGTTCACCAAAAGCTAGCTTGTTTACTTGGGAGGGGAAACTTGCAGATATATTGATGATGCAACACCTTGATCCTTGGAGGATTTTATCTTATGAGGTTGCTACAGGGGGAGAAGAGGATGCTCTTTAGTTTTATCCTTGTATTTTCTTGAGGACAAACAACATTTGGAAGGGAAGGACTGTAATATTCCAAAATATGCATGCAGCAAATTGGAATATTAAATTTTGCTAATGTCACTTAGGAGAGGAATAAAAGGGTAAGGAGGCCCATAAATTTCAGAAATAACGATAAATCCCACGTATTGTGTAAGGGGATCATAATGCGAGCCAGATTTTACACTCTCATGTGTGAACAGGGACATTTTACATGTGGACAAAGTCAAGTTTGACCAAGTCAACAACATAATTGTAGGAGGAGTGTATCAGCAAATAAGAGAGCTCAATGTTAATGAAGCTCAACCTAGATAGCTATATGTGAGCTGGATTTAAGACCCTTAGGTCTGAAAAGGGTTGAAGCAAGTTGAAGAGGTCAACCTTGAGCAAATCAAACAACGCAGTTTAGGGGAGTGGCTCTAATGAAGGCACAACGCAGTTTTGGAGGGAAATTGTTTGTGTGATGGTGTAAACCCTATTGAGTGGGACCCAAGGTGAGGAAGCTAAATTATTTTATAAGGGATAGGATGGAAACCATTTGGAGGTCAACTTATGACTTTTATTTTGATGTCTTCTTAGACTTTTCTTTCTTTAGTTGTTTAGCTAAGATTGTCGGTGTTGTTCAGCACTAAGGTATTCTTGTTTAGGAATTCCTTCTCTTCCCTTTGAGTAGCTCTTGGAAGAGCTTGATCTATCATTCCTCACATCTGGCACTGGTTCCAAGCTTCAGTCTTTATTTTTAGCCCATCTTCTGTAGGAGGTTGTGTTGAGTTGCAGGGTGTTGCAGGGGAGGGTTGAGGAACCCATTTTCTGAGTTGGTTTTTCATAGGAGGGAAGTTTCCTTCCATTGGAGGTTCATTTTGGAGAGCTCTTGGGTTGATATCAGATATTTGGTAGTAGGCCAACACATTATCATCACCTAGAGCGTTATTCCATTCTGGAATTGTGTTATTTCTGCAAGGAAGTTTCAGCAGGGTCTTTTCTGGCTCTTTCGGGGAGTTTTCCTATAATTGGAGAGTGGATTCTTCCATGAAGGGAGACCTTTGATAAGATATGCATTAGATATACATTATTACAGCCTTACGTACTCCTATTTTTTAGTTTGCAATGATTATTCATTCATATTTTTGAAGATCACCATTTGTATTCAGGGTGTATTCCTAGAAACCCTTCCCTAGTTCTCTAGCTTTTGTATAAAGGAGACTAGATCTCATTTTTCTGAGCATATTGTTTAATATAAAATTAGATATATTTGTCTTTTCTATTTATGTGTACACACCCTCAATTAGACTGTGCAGCCTCTTTTATGCAGTAATTATTGTGTTGCAATGTTTGGGGTTTTAGCCTCTTTTAGAAACCCTAGGTGTGGGAGGTCTGTTTAACCCACCTAGTTTGATTTGTTTAAGCTCTATTCTTGGATTTAGGTTGTATATTGACTGATCTACAGGATCCAAAGTTAATTTCATTATTTATAGTATAAAATTCTAAAAATGTGTTTTTTATGCATGCATGGTTGAGTAGTCCCTATTTAGGGATACTAAAGAAGGTCACCACAGATTGGGAGACTTTACATATGGAGTGGACAAACAAGAGGAGTGGTAAGCATCAAGTGATTAGGCGCATGCATACTTATCCCTCTCAGACAGCTTCCACACATAGGGCAGAGTAGGATTTTCCCAATAGAAGCTAGGACCTAACAGTCTATTCAGTTATGCAGCTTACTTTGGCCCATGATGCATTAATCTTTAGAGGCATTCCACCAAGGAGACCACCAAACCAGGAGTTGATGAGAGATGCCTCACAACATTTTTCACCACGCATAGATCTAGGAGGGGTAAGAACCATGGGAGGACTTGTCACATCGAAGAGAGTCTTGGTTAGGCTCAAGGAGGAGGGAGACATTCTTTGAATATCAGTGTTACCCACTTTCACCAAACATCTTGAATTGAGAGAAAATGTTTCAGGGATGGAGAATGGCACCATAATGGTGCAAGGAGACCACTCCATGGCTCTGGAGAACTATAAGATACTTCCACATAGGGAGGAATCTTCCACACATGGTAGAGGATGGTGGCCACTAATGCATACATTGGTCAAACTCAGAAGGTTTTGGATAGGTGACAACTTCCCATGGAAGGCTAACCTCCAAAAACTTCAACCTTTACTTGAGCATGAGAAGCTACATGAGGAGCAGTAGAGGTAGGATAGTAGCATCCTGCCATATGAATTTGGCATGGGAGATGCAAAGGATACGGAAAAAACATGAAAAGTGTTTTACATTATAAAGCTAAAGCACTGTCATTATGGAGTATAGATCTTTGTTGGAAATCCAAGCTATTGGTGGAGTACTCCAAGGATCTCTTCTCATGCATAATACTTGATGGCTAGTATTTAGATGGGATATATGTAGTGAGAGATGGGGTCATCTATTATCAAAGTAGGATATTCTTGAATATAGCCTCTATGCTTAATGAGAAGCTACTACGTGTAGCATATGAGGATTTTCTCTCCAGCCACACTGATGTCATAAGGGCATATTACACTATCTTGGAGGGATTCACTTAGAAGGGCTTCAAAGAGGAGATACACCAGCATATCAGTAGATGCATGGGTTGTTTGGAGATTGGGGAGAGGCACAACTTCTTGGTAGAGTTGTCACAACACTGTCCTTATCCTATGGAGATGAGGGGAGGCCCATCTATGAGCCACTTCACCAGCTTGCTCAAATTATATGGTAAGGATTATGTTTTGTGTAGAATGATCTACTAGATGAGTACTTGCATTCCTTTACCATTCATGTGCAGCTTATTTCTCCCATAGGAGGCATTATTTCTTATATACTTCATGGTCTACATGGGGCCATAAATAGTGATAAGGATGGCCACTTCCTAGGAGGTTTTGGGGAGATGGTACCTTATTCAGGGTGTGCTCAATTCACACCCCACATTATTCACCTTCACCAAGCATGTGAGAAGATTGGGGAAGCAAGAAGGTGGTTGGGAAACCACTCATCATATCATACTTTGAGACAGTTAGGAGTAAAACTGTGTTGGTTGCACTTGAGGGACAAGTATCCTTCTTCGGTCTTATATATGGAAGCTAGTATGACTTTGATTATGATCCCATATGTTGATGATCTTCTTATCATTGTTGTGGGCATGATTGGAGGGATGAAACATGGATGGGATGTGCCCATTGGGAATGAGATTCTCCACATTCCTTTTGCCTCATGATTCATGGAGAACATTGGGAAAAACATGATTGATAAATTATACCTCTTGTTTCCTTATGGGATGAGCCATTTGGTTAACTTGAGCACTTGGGAGAATCATTTCAGGGATGGATTGATTGGGGAACACTTGGTTCATGAGGTGAGCCTATCACATGGAGGTGTCACAAGGGAAGGAGGAGAATTTTTGCAATGCTCACCTTTACAATTGCTTAAGGACAAGAAACATTTGGGAGGGGAGGACTGTAATATTACTAATTAGCTTTCAGCTAGTTGGAATATTAAATTTTTTTTTTTCTTCTTATTTAGAAGAATAACAGGGTAGGGAGACCCATAAATCTCCTTAGTAGGAATAAAATCACTCCTAGTGTGAATAAGGAGCATCAAATCAGCTGGATAAAGCACCCTTATGTCTGAATAGGGGATGAAGCATGTTGATAGGGTCAAGTTTGACCAAATCAACAACGCTGGTATGGAGGGAGTGGGTAATAAATGAGAGACAACTTAGTTTTGGAGGGAGAGTCTTTGCATGGAAGTAGTGGCTTTAATGAGTGGGGACCAAGGTAAGAAGTCTCAATATGCATATAAGGAAGGGGAATGCAACCATGGAAGGCATGTTGATTATTATTATGTTTATGGTCTAAATGAATTTTTTTCTCTCTTTAGCTATTTAGCAGAGATTGTTGTGTTGTTTAGCACAAGGGTGTTCTCGAGCGAGAATCTCACCCTCATCCTTGGGGGACTTCGAGTGCCCACTCAGGAGAGGTTTGTGAGATGCATTTCCACATTCTAGAATTAGGCCAAATCTTCAGTCTTCTTATACAGCGCAGTTTCTTCCAGGGTTGTGCTATGTTGCAGGGCAACAATTGTGCAAGGTTTGTAGGGCCATTTTCTGAGCATGTTTTCAATGGAGGAATCATTATTTAAATTGGGAGGCCAGCAAGGAAGGTTGTTGGGAATAATTTCATATTTTGGCATTAGTCCAAGCTATCACCATCCCCTACAGTGCAGTTCTTGTCATAGATTACGTTATTTTAGGGAGCAGTTGCAGGGATGGTTTTAGTGCATCAATTGGGGAGTTAGATCTTCAGTGAAGGGATCAGCCTTTCACCTAGAGAATACATTGGAGGAGAGCCACACATTTCTACATCAGCTTCATCCATATCTTCCCAGCTATTCAGTTATAGTGAATATTTAGCCCTAGGGCTGCAGTTCACCATTTGCATTTTTTTGTATTTCTCGAAACCCTTTTAGGGTTGTCTTGGAAAGGTGTTATAGAGCCTTGATATTTATTTCCAGTATCTCTTGAGGCATATATTAATTGTTTTATGCCATTAAATGTTCCTAGCTGCAGATATGTCCACTATGACTATGTTGTAGCATCTCTTTGACATCTTGTATAGCAGCAACATCTCACTTTTGAGAGTGTTTGATCATTGGAGGCTTGTTTGCTTATATTATATGATTTTTGCCTCAATATATTGCACTTTTTTGCTTTTGATTTTCGTAATAAAATGGCTCCATATTGGTCTCATATATATATGTAATATTATTCACTGATATTTCCATTCATATGTGCTATATTGTTGCTTTTCCTAATTTGGAATATTACAGGACCAGGCTGGTAGTGCTGCTATCAATGAAGCCCACGATGGTAATTAATTTCTACTTATACATTGATGGTTGTGTCCTTATACCATTTGTCTTTAAATGAGAGAGAATTTTGTACTTGAGCATCCTACAATCATAGAGGAACACAGGGTAACGGTTCCAATGGTGACAACTACTACACTAGGTAAATAATGTCATTGCAATTTTTTTTTATTAATATTATTGAACTAATTCAATGACATTTAAAAAATAGCAATTTAAATTTAATATTATTTGTTTTTGTAGGTGATGCATCGTCACTGAATGAGACCAGATGTCAGGAGTAACCAAATAGGTCAACTATGAGGGATAGGCATGAACAGAAGTAGGGAACAATGATGTTGATGATATAGTTAGGAAATTTAGAAATAGGAAGAAGAAAAAGAAAAAATTATAATGTAAAATATTGTATTATTATAAGACAGATGATGAATGGCATACCATACTTCAAACCTCTTTTGCGTTATATAAAAACTCATTTATCATACTATTTTTATGCCATACAATTTCAATGTTTTCTTATGTACTTTTTGTTGTGTTTCTTTTTAATTAGTTATTGAATATTTTTTTTGTGCTCATGAAAGTAAAAATTAAAATATAGATTAGGTATTGGGGAATTGAGAGTGATGTGAGAGGAGGGGGGGGGGGGGGGGGTCGGGGAGGAGCCATAAGAGCTTCCACTTTCACATGGTTGGCCCTATTTAGTAGAGAATAATTTATTGGAGAGATTTAATTTTGGGGAAAACCTCCCTTTATCCAATGTAGCAACAAAAAAATCATCGTTGACTTAGTTTCTACTCTTTCAGATCATGGGAGGCGTGTTCCAAGTTCAGGCGACTCCAATAAATTGTTCTTGAAACAAAGAGGAACTTATTTAGGTATGTTTTGACATTTTCAACATATGTTGTAACATTATCATAATAATGAATATTAGAGTAAAAATTACTGCAAATATTACTTGCACTTATTATATCAATAATTATTGATTTTGAATGACTTGACAACACAGGTACAAATCCTCTTTCATCATGAGCAATACAACTTGTCAACCAGGGTCGTGTCCAGGATATTTTTTCTTGTGCACTTGACCAGGTTCATAGTGTGACATTTTGTAAGTTCCTTTACAGTTCATAATTCAAGATGAAACTTGTTCATGATTATTATTTGGTTTTCTATATGTGTTTTTTCCCTTATTTGATTGTAAGTTTGAACATGCTTTTAAACATTGAAACCTTTTTTTATAAACTATTAATATATTGAAATATACCACAGTTCATGAATTGAAGTTTCATGTGAATAAATAACATATTGTTACAATCATATTTTAATATTTTCGAGTGTCTAAGGTTTTTGCACCATCTTGGTGGTTTACATCATATTTTGACTTGGAAGCATGCATTGTTCCCATTTCGAATATGTGCGGGAAGAATGATTCTAGAATCATGTCCCCATTAAATGTTAGTTTGGGACTGAGAAAATAATCGGATGACATCATGGCATCATGGTATGGTGTCCCTGTAATAGGAGACCGAGTTGGTGACATGCCAAAGTCTAAACCTTCCATATAGCTAGGTAGCTAGAGTGCAATTTCCCGTTGTAACATCTTTTCATTCAAATACCAGGTAGAATCACCGGTACCAATAGGAGCCAATTGTCCAAGCATGATGTTTTTTGTAACACCATTGAGAGGGCCTTCTTCAGCGAATGAAGCATCATCCAAAAGGATATCCACAGTCTCCTCAAATAAAAATATCATAATTGGTCATGTGTGATTACAATTTATACCATGTCGATTAATAGCCATCAAATGACATCGATATGTCATTGTGTCAAATAGAATGGCTAGATATATGTAATTCACATATGACTCATAAAATATATCACAACTTGAAGCTCATCTAGAAGAGCCTTCCTCACAACCTCAATTTCAGGCACTTCAACAACGTCAATCAAGTGATTACTAATTGTCCTAGTAGCATCCACATATTCATGGCACATCATAGCTAACATATTGACACCTTTTGTGTCTAGCATCCATTCTGTCTCAGTCCAAAAACCATCATTCTCGTCAAACTTGTTGATTTTTTTTTACTTGATAAACACTTTATTCATATCTTGAATTCCCCTTAGATCCATTTATGTAAGCATGTTACTTTTTTTTTTTTCAAAAACACATCATCTTTAGAATTCTTCGTTTTGTACCTCTCCTTTAGGACCTTCCTCACTCATAATACATAAATGTATTTCCTTCATTATCGTCATTAAAAATGCATCTCAAATCATCGTCAAACTCAAGGTTACTCTTTTACGCAATTTCTGCCATACTTAGTTTTTTATCAACCATCATCGCTCAGTTCAATTCTATATAGAGCAACCATGGAGATATTGTTTCTGGTGCAATATCCTCATCTGGCATTTCATAACAGGATTTGACAAATTCAACATCCTCCTCAATGATAGTACTAATTGGATCTGGATCATACCACACTTCAGTAGCTTCTGTAACACTTCTTAAGGTTGTGTACTCTAAAGCACACTACACATTTAACAAAAATCCACCACTGGAAGGTGTTCAATTTTTCTATGTTGATTCTTTTTAAGAAATATTTTATATATTACAAGGCTCAAAATGAATAGAAATTACTATGTATGTGACTTTCGGTGCTACATCACATTCCTTCCTTTGTCTCAGTTTTCAATATACATCTCGTTGTTAGCTTGATCCTGCTTGATGGATCTCCAACTCTATCCTTGTCTTTGTTTTAATTAACTCATTTGAAACACAATCTATAGCTCTTGTTGAAACAATATAATTTTTTACCTACCCTATCATTTACAACCATTAATTTTCCTTCATTGGAGCCATTTATAGATTCTTTTGTGGCCTCTAAATTTTGTCTTCATATTTTGTAGGTCTATTTTTTTTTTATTGAGGTTGGCCCTTCAAATTCTTTTATTTAGAATTAGTTAGTTAGCTTTGTTACCAGGTCTGCAGATATGGATATGGATCCACCCAAATCCACATAGGATCCACCACATAAGTGGGGCCTTCAAACCTGGAAACAGACCCCATGTTGTTAAAAGGGATCCTGTGCCAGTTATCTCTCACAAGATGAATCTCAAGAACTTGTTTGAGACTCTAAAAAGAAAATATTCTAATTAGACTTTTAGTTAGATAAAATATTATCAATCTATAGGTTCTATAGCTGTATTGGTAACTTATCAATCACCTGTACCCTATAGCTTGTACACCACATGATAATGATAGTAAGAAAGGTCTGAGACATTTCAAATTTTAGTTTTCAATTTTTATAATGCTAGCGGAAAGCTCTCGGAAAGCTTTTAGACGTTATATAGATAACAATATATAGTATATACTTAATTTTAAATTTTATTTTTGTAAAAAAGATGGTTGTGTTGTTAATAATTTAATTAGTTCAATCCCATTAATCTCTAATTGAAGAATCCTTAGAAAAATATGATACATAGACTATATCATGTTTTTTAAAAGTGTACGATATTCATTTACAACCCAATTCTACGTGAAGACTCCCCTTACAACAACATGGTACTTAGACTATGGTTTGTTAACAAATATTTTATGTTTCATTTACCATTGTAACTAGCTGGGAGATTTTAGATTTTAAGGAAAATTTCGAGGAAGATGACAAGTTGAAATATTCATATGTAGACCTATTTCACTATATGTAGTTAGACCTACTCTACATCATCATATCAATTGAGTAATCATTGATGAGACACTCAATTTTGAATTTACAGTTATCCTTTTTCTAAAGCATGATGCATCATTACTTCAGTATTTAGATTCATAAAGTATCTAATGACTTCAGTTCTAATTTTGTGATCTCTGGATTTTTTTTATTTTTAACATTGAATTGTTTTAAAATTTAAAAATACTATTGTATTTTTTGTATATGGCACTTCCCTATCATATCTGGGTATTGGCATTTCAATAATCTGGTGGATCGATATTCGTATCTGTATCTATTTCATGGTTTAGGTAGTTAGACATTGCCATAAGGAGGGTGAAGCTAATCCTTGTAACTTGTTACTTTGTGTTATGGATGGAAGCTCCTTTGATTGAATGTCTACTAGTTTCCTTATAATAGAAGCATGGTATCCGCCATAAGAATATGTATACATTGAACTTTTTAAAGTGTTTCACCACTTTGAAGTCTTGGGCACTTTCCATGCATCATTCGCGTTTGAACATTGGGCCAATTCAAAGAATTGAACACATCCATAAACTAAGGCCATTGGCCTATTGCATAGTTTAGGTAATTGGTCTATTTCAAATGAATACAATCTTCCTTGTTTGAATGAAGGCTTGTGGAATCCCAGATTTTGTGAAAGATTAAATGTGTAACTGCTAATTAGTTGAAAATTTCAAACTAAAGAATAAAGTGGAGTTTTTTCCTCATAGTTGTTGTCTTTGAAAATATTGTTGTTTTGTGAATGCAAGTTCTGTGTATATTTTCCTATTTTTCTTATTTCGTTGAATACATAAAGATGAAAGGAATATATGCTAGGATGATCACACTAGGCATATTATTGGTTTTAATTGAAATCCAATTTGAGTGTACTCAGGAGTTTTTTACTCACCCATTGGATTAGGAATCATATCATGTCTGTTATTTGTTGCACATGTCCCAAATGAAAATTTCAATTATGTTGTCTGCTTTTTGTTAACTGTCTCAGTGTGATTTAAAGTTACAAGTAATTATTTTGCTTGGCCTATCTTCCTTTCCCATGTGAGATTGATGTGTTCCTTTCCAGCATTCATCTGCTACATTCCTTGCTACATTTCAACTACTCATAATACATTTAATCACTTATCTATCTGCCCAGAAAAAAAAAAATTGTTGACTACTTATTTGTGTTTGTTGTGTATGGGAATTCATCCATATCACTCACCCATATGTTATCTTGTGTATGTTATGGCTCTCTCAATTTTGTTTTAAACCTAAACTTTGAAAAGTATAAATCTCCCTCATGACATTGTAATGCTTTGAAAAATTATAATTATGGAGTCCGCCCCCATAACTGTTAATTTGTTGTATGTCTGAGTATCTCTCCATCTGCTTTTCATGGCACTCCTAAGTGGCTTTTCCCACATGAACTCTTCTATGCATATGTGTGTCCTCACCGTCAATGGCTAAGCCTTCCACAACTAGATATCTTGTATCCCTTACTTGATGTGTGAACACTCATAAAGTGTCTTGACTTCTTCCCATGCTACTCCATGTGTTCTCAACACCCTCCAAACCTAGCCTTCAAAGAAATACCTCCAATGCAATATTAGAAATGCAACAAATGCATGGTCTATAGAGACCTTAAAAATGAACAGTTGTTGGTTGTTGGCATTTTTATTACATGTTATATCTTATATCTCATTATTAATGTGATGTGACACTTAATTACCAAACACCAACACTTTGTCTCTTTACATTTTGTTACCAATGTACAAACATCCATAACCTGTAGTACCTACAAGAAAATAAAGCCCAATGATATGGCCATTATATTACTTTTATCAGGTCTTTCTTTCTAGTCTTTGAACAATATGCTATGGTCAAATAAAAATATGATTTGTAACATGTGATGGGTCAGAAAGACTATTCCTTATTGTTGTTTGGATGATCTTGATGGAGCGGATAGGTGCACCTAAAAAGTGTAGAGCTACATTTGATTCATGAGCCTTACTAGTTTAAGATAAGAGGTTGTAGAAAAGAGGCTATCATACTTTCATACCTTTTAAACCCATATTTTACTACATAAAACTACGTATTTTTAAGAGGAAGATGACCGAGCATTTGAATACCCATTGGGAAGATAGGTTTGTTGTTTTAATTTGAGGAAAATCAAAGAAGTTTCTAGTTTTGGGTAAATTTTATTTTAGAAGTTTTCTATTTTGGATTTTTCTTTTATTTATTTTTTTAGAAGAATTATGTTCTTAGAAAGTGGTATGAATTGGAAGATAAGTATATATGTGGAGGCCCAATGTGGAGATTGGTCCATGCTTCTAAGTGTAGTTGATTACATCTTTGTTTTTACATATCGTCATGTACTTCACGAAGTTTGAAGGAATTCTTTGGTCTTCTGGGTTCATATTTCATTTTTAGGCTACATAGGGATTCCCCTATGATATGGATAGCCCAAAGTGTCGAAGGATTATGTGGGGTGACATGGGCACTCTCCCTACTTACATTTTAACTCCTTCAGTGTTGAGCATTAACTCTATCTAATGCTTCAAATTTCAAATACCTTTCTTTGCTGGTATTGTTTTGCTCTTTCACTTGGAAAACCTCTGTTTTGTTCATTGTTTTTATTCCTAGGATCCTAGTGTGGAAGAAAACATTTGATTTATTCTTGTGTTGGTGTGCCCTTTTCTTCTTTCTGAAGTGGGTTATTGAGGTTTTCCCACACGAACTATGATTTTTGAGTATTCCTATAAGGTTTGTTAGGATATTCCAACACATAGGAAATAGTTAAGAATAACTTAGTCTAGTGTAGAGTTAGGTAAAGTGTGTTTCTTTACCATGTACATTTGTAACTTATAATCCGACGGTCACGATTTGTAGTGATTCGATGGTTATCTCTCACCTCGGTATTAACGACACTTGATCCATGGCTTAACACCCAATTGGTCCATGATCTCTATTTAAAGAGCAAGGAGGGTCATTTATCTGGTACCATTTATGATAGAAACATATGTAACCTTTCTTTTTATATTAATAAATTCCCTGAAGTGGCCACGTTGGCTCAAGGCGTAGACTGTTTCCCTCTTTGAGAGTTTTAACCACGTGATTATACTGGTGTACTGATTTCTGATCTATTTGTGAGCGGTGACCTTTGGTTCTTGATCTATGGAACTTACCTTGTAAATTTCTATTTTGCGGCTATATTTGTTAATAGTTCTACTTATTTCGGTTATTTTCTGTTTATTTTCGGTATTAAGGTTTTATTTATTTGTTGGATCTATACCGTCTTCTTTGTGTATGCACTTTGTTGTTCGCTCCGTGCGATCTCGGAAAATTAGAAACATGAAAAATGGATTTTTTTGCTACGTATGCTCTTTCCCTATGTCTTTGTGCGATCTCGGGAAATCAGAAATAGTGAAAAAAGTGATAGTTGCCAGTAAGGCTAATAGAAAATCTAACATTCTACTGTAAGGCTTTGCATTTTGTTTTTTTTACTCGGTTTTTGTGTTTTTTTGTGCAGGAAAGGGAGTGCACATCGAAGAGTAAAGAAAAGAAAAGAAAACAAAACAAAACATAACCCCCCTTCCTCCTTTCATACAATAACATGATCCTTTTACTATCTCACTTGGTGAGGGGTTAGTTTATGAGAATAGAGGTCTTGGATTCAAGTCTCTTTCTCAAGCTTCTTTTGTAAAAAGTTTTTGTTCAAAGGGGAGGATTTTTTTTTAAAAAGCCGCACTTCATCCCATTCCCATAACTCTTTGGCATCTACAATTCAATTTTTTCAAAAGGCATAACTTCTTCTTCCGGAAGCCTTTTTTCGAGCCGTGTTTTTTTACACGGCCTAATTTTTTGAGATATTTCCATTGGAGCAGTTAGTTTCAGCTTTTCATAGCTTCAGGAGTTTAAAAAAAAATGGAAATTCCATGCCCGACTATTCTTAACAGCACCAATTATTTCCAATGGCTACCTCACCTGGTAGATATACTTAGAAGTAAAGGGCTTTATAAAATAGCCATTGTTTCGGGAAATAACTCCCTAGAGGTTTGTTGGGTTGAAACCTCCATAGATCAGGGCATACTATTCAAGAAAGACTCACACAACAATGCTTGAACACAAAAACTAGATAGAATAGATCGTAAAACTTACCCGTAGGTCCTACGTTTGAAGTAGATCCCACGGGGTCCAAACCCCCTGCAACCCTTCTTTCGTCTTAACCTGAAAACCAAGAAGAAACACACACAAGAATTTGGTTTTACAGCATATATCTACTCTAAATGTTAGTGAAATCCACATGAAACATTATATAAACAATAATAAATGCTTAAATAACAATCTTTTCGCATATGCAAGCAGATATTGACACGTTATTTCGGGAACAAGATGGTTCTTCTATATTATGAACAGAATGTACAGAAATAAAAAGTGGAGAGATCACTTGAATCCTTCCACGATCTTCGAACAGACCGTCGTCTGGATCCGTCCCGCCCTTGCCTCGCTAATATTCTTCCTTAATCGGTGCACACGAGATGACATATAGAAGGATGAACATCTCTAGGAAACAAGGGTTTCCTGTAATAAACTGGGAAGTGCAGGAGGCACAGGAAATCAGACTTTATTGGGATTCCAACAGAGTATAAATTCAATAATTTCTCTCTCTCCCTTAGGCCATACATGTGAGGTGCTTTTATACTCCCTCAAAGTAGTTTCAATCAGTTGGAAACAGTTGGCCACGTGCTGGGGTGGTTGAACTACTGGAGTAACCATCAACCCAGCCCGAAAATAGGGAATTTTTATATATTTTTTAATGATTTTAATGGCATACGCGGAAAAGTGTGTATGGACTCGCGTATACACGTGGAAAAGTTTGGGCATACCCGCGTATGGGATTTTTAACACTGTTTTTTATGAATTTTGTTCAAGTCTATGGGAATGGGTGCCCAAGGCCATAGAGACAATCATGAATCACATGAGGGTGAAAAATGATGCTATAACATATGCCCCCTAATATATGAGGTCAGAAGGGGTACATGATGGCCTAAATGTATTATGCACATAGAAAGAACTTCGCAAGGACAAGAGAGGACTTCACCAGATTTCAGCCTGCCAAAAACCAATGAAAGAAAACAGAGAGTCAACTCATGCTGAGGCGGGCATACCCATGCTCAGTCAAAAATACATCATATAGAAAGTACATAATAGATCCAAAATGTATACAAGTATAGCTGAACTGAAAGTACACAATGAATCATTTGAGCATGGCCCGGAAGTACAAGTCAGAATCAATGTCCAAGTATCACATATAGAAAGCTGATCAATGATGCTGAAACTGGATGTCTGATCATAAAAGTAACTGAATATCCAAGTACCAAATCATAAGGGGTGAATACATGGTACAATCACGCAACTCGGGAGCCAACATATAGGATGCTACTGTATTGACACTGCAACATATAAGGGTGAACGACATCACTGGCAGAAACTGAATGGACTGTCAAAAGTGAACCGAAAAATGCTGATGCAACCCGAGGTCTTCACCGATCTCGACGGCACAATTCTACACAATGGGAATAAATGAGCTGAAGTCGACCATGTGAGAAATCGTTGGATTATCGGTCAATAATGTAAACCGTTAACCAACGCGAGACAACCCACCAATAATGAAAATGAGTGTCAAGGTGCCCCAGTACAATCTAACAAGTGCGAATGAATGAGTTGAAGTCGAAAACTTGAAAGAATCTACCAATCAGGAGGCAATGATGAATCCCCACTGTCGATAGCGAAGAGTCTGCCACTGATGACTGCAAACCCTAAGGTACTGACAAAAAGACTCTAGACCTTATTTCCAGAGCAATGAGTCGGAGTCGATGGGAAAAGATCTGCTGGAAGGAAGGCATTAAGGCATCCCACATCAGTCCAGCGCGAGTGTAACCCGCAGGCCAAGATTTGGAAGGAATCGGACGAAGTAGAGTGATGGAACCAAAACCGAAGTACGTTTCCGACATGCACAAGATGAAGCTAGCACACGAAAGAAACCCTCTGAACCAACCAATAATGAAAGCTGACACAGAGGCGAGAAATCCACCGATAGGGTCAAATGGAAATCAAGGTACTGCATGAATCCCAAGTGTGATAATGTGTGCTGACGTCAAACAAAGGGGAAACCACTCAGTCAAAGACCCATAATGATGATCAAATGCTGAGCACAAGGTCACCTATCAATGATGGAAATAGGGCTAGGGTGCGGCTCTAGGTTTGCTCTCAGAGCAATGTGTCGTAGTCGATAAGAGACAAACCCGCCGGCAAGAAGTCAATGGGGACCTTCTCAAACCAGCACGAGCAGAAGACCAAAACATCTGATGTGATAGAACAAGATACTGACCAGACCGGGAAGGCCGACTGAATAATGAGTCAAGAGACACCACAGAATGGCCGACTCTAGTTAGACTTCCCTTGAACAAAAGCACAACTCGTGATGACCATGGCAGTAAAAAGTGACACTGTATAAGTCTGTTATGCAGGAGGCAAAACAAACTCTCCATATGATTGGAAGAGATAACCAACCGGGGGAGGACTGACCAGTGAAACAAGGCAAAGGCTGAACCTAGGTCAAAACTAAAACCATCCCAAATGAAAGAAATATATAAGTGTATGTGCTTTGTTCAAGGGCGACAAACTGACACTGTACTGCCATCAAATTACGAAGTTATATCCCGTTCCCGCTCTTTTTGTTATATTTGATTTTTTTGTCTTTTTCATATAATAAGCCTGAAAAAGAATAAAAGAATGCTATGGTACAATGGATAGAACGAGTATCAAGAAATAGATGCACTAGTTCCTGGGATTGGAACAATCCTATGCTCAATGCAAGGTGGCGGAAACTGGTAAGCGATACTCAAAGGAATGTTCCATCCATGGGTAAAAGGGTGTCAAGTCGCGATAGCTAAGTGCATGCAATGGTTAACTTGTACAGATAGACAAGGTCAAAATTTGGCTTAAACATCGAGTCCAAATGAAGCCGGCTAAAGGCCAGGATAAAAAAGTAGCCAATATGCAATGCAGTAATACAACTCAACAACACCAGGGAGCCTCTAGGGTAATAGCCAGAAAAATGATAGTGAGGAAGAAGAAGAATGAAGCTTCAACACATAAGTCATGGCGGGACTAAAGAGGACTCCCAAGCCTACATAAAACGCAGCATGGGCAACAAGTGATAGCGAGGAATTAACTAGGAAGCCCATGTAAAGGAAGGCTCTGCCACCAAGTCATGATTAAATAATCGGCGAGTGAAATGGGTGTAATACTCATGACCTGATGGGATCGACCCTATGGAAAGTGATCAGAATGGAGGCTAGTATGCAAAATGCAACGGAAAGTGGATTCCCTAACCTATATGCCAGTGAAGATCATATACCTGCCATGACGGGTCAGCAGTCATGGATCAAAAACCGGAAAAAATCTTGAGTTCATCAAAATGTACCTGAAAATATACCAATCTGGGCACTTCCAAGCATCCGGGTTATGCAGCTTAAGATAGATTGAAAAAATAAGCATAACAAATTTTTGCAAAAATTTTCAATTTTTGGGCATAAATACACAAGTTACCTCACATTTGGTTCATTGTTACTTGCTGAATTGGGAAAAAGAGCTCTGGAGAAAAAGCCTCTTTCGTCAAAACAGGAGCAATCGACCGTCAAACTTCACCGAATTTGTTAGGTAAGCTCTTAATCCATCCTTGTTATCAATTTTGTCCATTCATAAGTTAAAAAATTATGAATTTTCATCGTAGAATTATTTATTTTAAATCACGGGTTTGCGCATACGCGGGTTTATAATAACCAAGCCGCGTATATACGCGACTATGTACAAAGAAAGTCGCGTATGCGCAACCCAAAATGAAAAAATGCGTATCTAATGAAAAAATTATTGAATTTTTGCAGGATGACTATATCATGGAGAGAACGTGAGCACAGTGCCATTGAAAATGAAGTAATGCAGGACCAATTATCGCTTAATATTCTCCGAAATTGTGGATTGCTCAAATTTTTCAAAATGCCAAATATGAAGAGTAATGTCCGGTTGCTCGAAATGCTTGTGAATTATTGGGAACCGGAAGAAGATTGCTTCATAATAGATCAAATGCCCATACGTATCGAAGTGGAAGACATCTATTTTATTACTGGACTCTCCCGAAGGGGGAAGCCAATAGATTTACATGGCAAGCCCTTAGGAGGGCTTACCGTGGAAGATTACGTCCACGTCTACTGCGTAGAGGGGTCAAAGAAAGTTGGAACTCAAATTGCTATAAGAGATTTAAGAGACTTGCACATGAAAATCTTCCTATTTACCATTGGCAGGGTAGCAGGATCTGCTTCCTTGCACCAAGCATCCAGGACTCAAATGAGTATAGCAGTGGAATGCTTAACTCATGTATATGATTGGTGCACAGCTCTATTAATGAACATGAAGCAACAATTAACTTCCATCCGGAAATCAAAGACAAAACATTTTGGATATGGTACAATATTGATGACATTCTTCTTCGAGAAGATTCCTGGGCTTAGACCCAAAGTGATCTCTTCCATTTAGAGCCCAAGGGACCCAATAATTGCCTGGTGGGCAGACCTGATGAAGAGACTAGGGGGAAGTGAAGTTCCCCGAACCACTTGGGATGATGAGTTCTTCCAATGGTGGGGAGAAAAACTCATCGTTGTGGAGGACTATCCCTATGCTGGGATGGATTTCTGAGGCGATCCAGACCTCGTCCTTCCACCTGGCGCAGCATGGGGTACAATCGGTAACTTTGAAATTTTTTAATTATATGATTTTTTTGGATTTTTTCAATATGTATGAAAAAATGAAAAACATGTTTTTGATTGGATTCATAATGACTGACAATATTATAATGATCATGATGCAGATATTGGACCAGTTCGTCCTGAGGGGTACCCACGGCATAAACGTCGCAGAGGCGAGGCGGAGACAGTAGACCCAGATAGAACCCTCCATGCTGTACAGAGAAACCTGGAGGGTTTAACCCGCCAAGTGCCTATGGCTGCAGTGGAAGATCTACCCGAGGCCATCCAGAGACGGGTAGTAGGAGTACCTCGTGACTGGGTGCGGTTATTCCACCGAGTCACGACTGCGATCATGTTCTATAGGAACACAACTTCTGGGCAGGGACCACAGGAGTAGATATATATGACTTATCGGATGACTGTATATGTTTTGAGATTTGAACATGATTGGGCATAAGCCCAAATTTTGTATGACTTATGGATCCAAATTTTTGTATAGTTTTTGAACACTCTGATGATATATATACAACGATTTTTGATGTGATGTGACAAATGTATAAAAATATATGATGTTTTTGATGATTAAATTTTAATGTATTGAATGATTAATATGCCAATCAATTGCTTGATTAGCTAATGAGTTTTCCATCCAATTTTCAGCTCGAGGAATATGAATGAAAGTTAAAAATTGAAAAGACCTTTGTAACAAACGTACCCTCAAGAACAACCGGAGTGAAAATGGATCTCGAACCCGATAAGTATTGTTCAACTGCAACACCACTAGCTGGGAGTCCAAGAAAACTACCAACGAATCAATACCCAAAGATATTGCCTCTGAGAGTAGATAAATAACTGTAGTGTATTCTGCTGTATTATTGGAAGCAGGACCAATGCAGACTCCTCTTGATACTAACAGCTGACCGGATGGATGATGAAGCACCCAAGCCGCGGAAGCCAAGTTCCGGGTGTGTCTACTAGCACCATCGGTGAAACCAAAATGACTCATGACATCCGACACAACCTGCCAAAGCAGATCAAAAACATCACCATCCCATCAAAGATCGAAAAACCAGATATGTACAAAGAAAAACTACTATATACAAAAGAAAAATGCCAGGCTGAAGCCTAGGCATAATACTTTTTCAAATAGAGCCCATTTCTAGGCTCCGGCAACTCATTCCCTTCAAAATCAACCAAGGTATATGCTCCTTTTTTAAGGACCTTTTTAACGATAAAGGGGCCATACCACATAGACTTAAACTTTCCTGCCCCCAGGGCATCTTTTTCTTGGGCATAGACCAAAACAAGGTCACCTTCCGAAAAAACCCTAGGCTTGACCGCCTTATCATACTGAGCTTTAACTCGGTTTTTATGCGCTTCATTCATCGTGGCGACATCCCGACGCTGCTCATCGAGATGCTCCAGATGAAGGAGTCGTTCTTCAAGACTAGAAGTGTCAGGAAGAAGTTCAACAACTAATTTAAGAGAAGGAATCTCACATTCAATGGGAAATACGGATTCCAACCCGTGCACTAGCTGAAACGGAGTAAAGCCAGTTGCAGTTTTCACTGACGTCCTGTATGCCCAAAGTGCAGGATATAGCATAATATGCCAGTTGGATCTAGCTTTATCAATTGTCCTTTGAAGAATTGTCTTCAAGGATTTATTCATGGCTTCCACTTTCCCATTGGCTTGAGGATAATATGGAGATGAATGCTCCTGCCGGAAACCCAATTTTAGAGCCAACTCAGCCATCATGCTATTCTGAAAATGACTGCCATGATCAGTGACAATCTCTCTAGGAATACCAAAATGAGCAATAACCTGGTTGAAAAGAAAAAGAGCTGCAATCTCACCATCATTCCCAAAAGTAGGCATAGCCTCGACCCACTTCGTAAAGTAGTCTACTGCTACAATAATGTACTTGTGACCTTTAGCTGAAGGCGGGTTACAAGTAGTATAATCAATACCCCACTTTGTAAAGGGACCGACAGTAATGACTGGAAAAAGCAGAGTTGGATGAGCGCGCATTTTTCGAGTATAAACTTGACACGGATGGCACTTTTTGACCGACTCCACACAATCTTTGAAAATTGAAGGCCAAAAGTACCCAGCACGCAAGATCTTTTGGGCTGTAGCAAGCCCAGATAAATGACCACCACAAGCTCCACTGTGGCAATCATTCAGCACAGCCTCAGCTTCTTCGAGAGTTAAGCAACGTCTCAGGATTGAATCAACCCCTCGATGGTATAAAGTATCACCAATAATCAAGTAATTCTTAGCCAAGTGACGCAATTTACGATGCTCATCTTTTGAAAAAGTAGAGGGAAACTTCGTAGTCTGATGATACACAATGATATCTCCATACCAAGGATCCTGTGGAGAGATAAGAAACAAATGTTCAACTGGGAAGGATTCATCATAGACTATCTCTTCTCCACAGGGCAACTCGGAGATCAATTCCGCGAAAACCAATGATTTCTTGGACTTGGCAGAGATAAACTCAAGATCGAATTCCTGCAAAATCACAATCCATCTATTGTATTTTCCCCCAATCACTCGCCTACTGAGAACAAACTGAAATGGATTGGATGCTGCAAAAACATATGTTTTTCGAAGAAGAATGTAATGCCAGAGTCACTACACAGCATGAACAGCTGCTAAAGCTAGCTTTTCTATCGGAGTGTACCGAATTTCAGGTCCTACCAAGCCTCGACTAAGATAGTATATAACATGCTCTGCCAGAGCATCATCCTCCTGAACCAGAACCATACCAATGGTAGATTCTGCTACTGTAAGATACAAAACGAAATCCCTGCTATAATCAGGTGGACTCAATAAAGGAGCAGAGGTCAATGCTTTTTTCAAAGCATTGAATGAGCGCTAAGCGAAGTCATCCCAAAAGAATGGAACTCCCTTCTTCAACAATCTCATAAATCCCTTGGTAACTTCAGCATAATTTATGATAAATCTCCGAAGAAAATTAGCCTTTCCTTGTAGACTTTGAAGTTGACGAATAGAGGACGGGGGAGGCAACCGAAGTATTTCCTCAACCTTGAAGGGATCTACCCTTATCCCTTCCGAAGACATAATGAATCCCAATAACCAACGAGATGTAACCGCGAAAACACACTTGTTCGGATTCAGCCTAATCTTGTAGAAACGACATCGTTCAAATACTTGATGGAGGTGAGCAGGATGATCCATTCTCTTTCGAGAATGAGCAGCTAAATCATCCAAATACGCCTCAATAATATGTTTGATGTCATGGAAGGCATACGACATGGCCCACTAAAAGGTATCCCCAGCATTTTTAAGACCAAAAGGCATATTCTTGTAAGCAAAAGTACCCTAGGGACAAATAAAGGCAGTCTTATGCTGATCTTCGGGATGGATAGTAATCTGATTATATCTGGAGAAACTGTCCATGAAGGAGAAAATCTCATTACCGGCACACTCATCGATAATATGATCAATAAATGGTGTGGGGTAATTATCTTTCGGACATGCTTTATTAAGGTCTTTGAAATCAATGCAAACTTGAATAGTTCCTTGCTTTTTATCTACAGGAATAGGATTCGAAACCCATTCAGTCAAAGGAACAGGATAAATAAATCTTTCCTTGAGTAGCTTCTCCACCTCGGCTTTGATAGCTGCAGCCTTCCTAGGATTGACCGGACGAAGTTTTTGCCTCACAGGCTTAGCGTTTTCGTAAGTCTTGATCTCATGCTGGACAATAGATGGATCTATACCAGGAATTTCCTCATAAGACCAAGCGAATACATCCCTATACTCTTTGAAGAGATCAGTGTAAATCTGAATCTCTTCAAGGGAACATTCAGCTCCGATGAAGATATTCTCTATAACATTGGGATCCCTAGAAATGTTCACTGGGATAGTTGGAGAAATCACAGCCATGTTCCCTTCAGCATATACCTGTGTTGGTGCTAAAGGGTTCAGGACTGGGCGAACAAGACCAGGAGAGACAGGACTTGGAAAACTTGTTTCAACTTCACTCAAATCAGGTAAAAATTAAGACTGATGATGCAAATAATCCCATGGTCTATCTATACCAGTCATAGCTTCCAGGATGGCCTATTCAGATGGAAGAGTGGTATCAAGGCAATCCTGGGTAGAAGAAGAACTAAGCATCCAAGCCGAAGCCACATCGCCATCCAATTCCTCCGGAGACAGAGAAGCTGGAATGGACTCTACAGAGTCAACAATAGACTGATAAGCAATCTCAGCTTCAGACATTGGAAATGCCATTCCACCCACTTGACCTTCCTCTAATGTGGCGGTAGGGGAAGGCAAGGTCCAAGGATCCGAAAAATAATGAGTTCTGAAAAACTCTCTTCGAAGAGGAGCCTTAGAGGATGAAATTGCATTTATATGAATAGTAGGAGGTGGAATATCAAAAGTACCCATCAAAGAAGAATACATTCCAACCCCTAAATTCTCAACAGGCGACTTGGCATTATCCAACTTTGGAGTAGTTGAGTCAGTAGGTGCATTCGGGTCTACAGGAGGACAATCCAGTTGGTCCACTGTAACAATCCTCCCTTCGTGAGGGAAACAAATAATCCGAAATAATGAGGATGCAACAGCATCCATCTCATAAATCCAGTTTCTCCCCAACAGAAGGTTGTAGTCCAAGCTTGCATCAACTATCTCAACCTCTATATTTACAGTTTTTCCCCCAACACAAATGGGCAAAGCTGGGACAATACCATGCGGTCTGTGAGAATGACCATCAAACGCAGTCAGAAGAGTAGCAGATGGAACAGCTGTGGGAGATCCAATTCCCTTCCAACATGCAAGAGACATTACACATGTGGAAGCACCCTCATCAACGACCGTCCGAAAGATATTGCATTTCCGGTACGATGATTTAATATGAAAAGCCATATGATGGGGGAGTCTCTTTTTAAAATTAGACATATTGAATGTAATCACAAGAGAGTTCTTTGGATCAACATCCCCAATAGCAATGAGCAAAGCACTGCGCTGAGCCGGACAAGACTGGAGCACCTCGAGAGCAGACATAGCACAAGGGCTCTGCTCTAGATCTTCTACAATAGAGTAGTTCTGGGCAGCCTTAGAATTTGGATTAATCGTTGTACGCTTAGTAGATGCTTTTGGCATCCGAGGTATAGGCTCAATAGTAGGCTTGGTGATAAGAAGCAGCTCAGTAGCATCGGGAGCACCCTTGGCTTTCGAAGACTCAGCTTCGCCACAATCACGGGATCTCGTACTGACATCCGCGTGAGCACTCATCATATATATGTTTGACGAAATTTCCCCTTCCTGGGTGCCCCCAGAGGGAGCCCCAGTATTTTGATTCGTGCCAACAACTAGCTGTTGCCCTTGGGGAAAAGGGTTTGTCAACACAGCCTGGGAACTAGAAGAACCCTGCTGAGCTAACAATCGCTACGCATCCTGAATTTTAGGGCAAAGGTGAGTAAGGTGGTCTCCAGCACATAACTTGCATGGAAACTTCACTTTATTTTTATCCTTTGGACCCTCACCAACATGCTCGTTGGATTTATTTACAGTACCCTTCCCATTCTTGCCCTTTTTCTTATTATTCTGTCCCTTCTTCTTCCCTTCGGATTTTTTATTTCCTTTGGGATCGAAAGTTTGAACGGCATTTACCAACAAATATTGAGAAGGCGATGACTCAGCAGGAACAGCCTGACCAGAAGGAGCAGATTGTATAGACAACTGCTGCAATTGACTAAGCAGGTTAGCTACACCACTATTGATTGACCCAATAAGTCCATCACCATGAGGACCAGGTTTAGGCTTGGACAAGTCCAATTTGGAGCGAGGAGCATTAGGCAAATATTTATGAAGGACTCCAGACTGAGAATATATCAATTCAAGCTGTTGGGCCCTAAAAATAGCCTGCTCCTCAGAAAATACCCCTGACAGGGATACATCCTTAGAAATGTCTGAGAGATTTCAAAAACCATTCCAAAAGGAATTCTCCCGGAATATGAGCTTTAATAAGCCTTTTCCTTCTCCGCCATTCCTGAATATGATCATAAATGTGGGTTACATCATCCTGCTTAAAATTAGCTAGGAGTTCAGTCCCGGCGTCATAACAGATAGGCAACTGGAAATGATTTAGAAATGTAGTAGCCAGATCTCCAAAAGTGGCAAAACTGCCCCCAGTTAACTCAATATACCACTTGGCATCATTTCCAGTCAAGGTGCGTTGAAACAATCTCAACCTAATCGAATCCTCGATCAGGGAGTTAGATGAACACCAAAGATGGAAAGTGGTGATGTGATCAGCCAGGTCCTCTCCATTCTTCCCTTCAAACTTTGAAATGTCTGAAGGTAGTTTGGTAGGGACCGGAGGCCACCCCGGACTATATCGGATCAGATCATTCGTCAATTTCAATAAATCTGGCAAGTTCAAAGCTGCGAGAAAAGGTAAACGAGGAGGAGCCTGAGGATTCCATCCTTGCTGGGATGAATTCCCAACATTCTAAAAAGAATAACCTAGATTTGATGAGGCACCAGGTTTCCAGAAAGAACTTGTAGAAAAAGGAAAAGAACCTCCTCCCAACGTAGAGTTACCAAAGACTGGACCAGTTCCCCCTCCCGAAGTATTAAATGAAGAGGAAAGCCCCTGATAAGGGTTCCATGCGTTAGAAAGAGGAGAAAAATTCTGATGAGCACTCGACGAAGGGAAAGAAGCATTCCCTTGGTGACCAGTGTAAAACTGATTCCCTGCCCCCACTGTTCTAAATATAGGGTTCCAACTGGTAAAGGTAGTCGAACTCTGACCCCCGGACCAAGGGTTAAAACTCTGAGTCTGAGAAGTAAAATAAAAAGACCCTAAGGAAGGATTCAGATTAGGAATATGCCCACTTCTGAAGGGGAACCCTTGAAAAGAAGTTGACCCACTAGCCATGGAAGACATGGGTGTAGATGCAGCTGTAGCAGTGGAAAAGGAAAACGAAAGAATCCCACTAGTGGGCATTCCAGAACAAAAGAGACAAGATTGAGAAGCTTGTGCTTGGGTGTGACCAGAGCCAAACACAGCAGCACTAGAAGCAATTGTAGATATAGCAATTGTGCCCCCTCCTTCTACTGAAGCAGGAGTCTGAATGCCTGCAGCACTCACAGCCGAAGCTGTGTTCCCAGTCGTGGCCATCAAAAGGTATGAATAATACGGAGGATCTTCTGGTCTTGTAGACTCAGGTCCAATGTACTCAACAACAAATGGATAATCAGGAGGAAGAGGAGATGGAAGTGACTCAGAAGATTTAGATACTTCCTCTACTTCTACTTCTTCTCCTGCTTCTCGCGGAAACAAGACTCTCGAGGTGAGCGGAACGCTCCTCTCAGAACCAACACCAGAACTAACCACAGGACCTTCAAACCCTTGTGGAGGATCTCTCTCCACTACGTCAGATACCACCGGGTGATATTCACCTGCTATATTACTCCTACGCCTTCTTGAAGAAGGCTCAGTACTCTCGGGAGATAACCCCCGGATTCTCCTTGAATGATGAGGCGCTTGATCAGCCACTTTAACAGATTAATTAGACTCAAAAAAGTATAAAGCTAGGCAAGCTAGGAGCAAAGAGCACTCACTACAAAAAATCCCTGAGATACAATCAAGCAAACAACCTTCAAGTATTTCTGCTCTGGGTGATTAGGACCCGACACCAAAATACGAGAAAGCGAAATATAGGACCTCCCGAAAGTAGTCTGGGATAATTACGGCCCAGGCCTACTAGCGAAGGTATCAGAAACAGTTACACTGACCTCCTAACAACAGCCTTTGCTGGCACAAGTACCCAAGCTTCGCAAGGGCACCCCCCAGAAGTACTGTTGGAAGTGATACGAAGTCTGCCTCAGGTACCACAGGTATTCCCTCCCGCAGTCACCTGTGTGGAACCTAGGAATGGCAACTATGGGCACCAATCCGTGTCAGAAGCCAGGCGGAATGGTCTTGAGGTTAGATCCAGTAAATCGGAGAGGGGGTATCTCTCTTCTCTACCTTCACTTCCCCTCGTGCTTGACTCTCTGGAGGAGAGCTTTCCTGGTCCACTTAATGGAGTTGGATTTCGCTCAATTAATAAAATTCTATGTTTTAGTTTGAGCGGCCTTGGAGAGCTAACTCTCCACTCACCTAATCCAAGGCCCTACAACCTAGCTAGTTGGTGTATGACACTTAATAAAAAACTTGCTAGTTGATTTTAAATTATAGCGTTGATTTTAGTTGGTTGTTATATTAAGTCAGAGGGATATGGAAATGAAACTTGTGATGTTTTGTGACACAGAAAAGAAATTAATGAAAACCAAACTACATGAAAATGCAGTATTTTCCTTTCGATGAAAAGAAATTTCTACACGGGTTCTACGAGATTATATATTTTTCCTTTTCAAAAATCAAACTCACACTCGCAAAATCTATGGAAAAGACTACAAATGCTTAAGTGCACCTATTGAAAATAACTAAGAGCATGAAAATTCTAAGATGCAAGACTTAACAAAGCAAAGAGAAATTTCCTAGGAATCCTTCAATTTTATCACTTTTCGGTTGTCCACAAAGCTAATTCCCAAATCAGAAACTCTTAGTACAAAGACACCAAAATATGCTCGAAATATGAGAAAGAAACCAATGAAAATCCCTTTCCCAAATCAAGCCAAAACCGAAGGCAAGAAATATCAATAATGCTTCAAAAGATGTAAAGAAACAAAAACAAAAATGCAAAACAAAAGAAATTGACAAAAAAAAATGTTTTTTGGGCTTTTGAATTTTATAAAAAGAAGATCTCAAAGAGACCAAGAAAAATATCCAGTTACCAAGCCAAACAACTCCAAATTTCAAGCAAAACTCCAAAAAATGCTCCAAATCTTATAGTTCCCCCTAGAGGCAAGATTCATGCAAGAAAAAGGAAGACAAGAAACTTAGAAACTCAGCTCAGAGAAATAGCACAATCTTGCAGCAAACAAAAACTTCAAAGAACCAAGAAAGACCCTTCAAAAATTGCAACAAGACCTAGTCAAATGAGCTCAAGAAAACCAACCAGAAAATGGGTAAAAATTGAAGTGCAAAGCAAGACACAAAGTGAGGAAAGAGCATATGAGCAGAAGCTCTCTGTCCTGATGATGCAGAACAGCCAAGAATCCCCAGAACGGGATCTTGGAACTCGAACCAGAAATGCAAGCACTAAAAACCAACATTTGCCAAATAAGCCAGTCTTCAACCAAAAAAGAGAGAAAAAGACTAATCACCACCTTCAACACAATCCAAAGACTATAAGGATACTGCAGGAATAGGTCTCTAGAGGGAGACAGGACCAAAAAGTCAAGAAATCAAAAATTTCAAAAATTTCCCAGGCATACGCTACTTATCAGTTTTGCAAAAAGCGTGCATACGCGACTGTGTTAAGGGAAACCCGCGTATACGCGACTTCCTCTAACAAAAATTGCATGTATACGTGACTGTGTGCAAAGAAACCAGCGTATGGAAAGGTAAATAATGAAGAATAAAAATGATCAAGCTTGGCTAAAGAACCAGGTCTTTAGTCTGACTGAGAAAAGACTAACTGGACCGGAAATAGTGCTTAAAACTATTGGAAACCTTTAAATCGCTGAAACCACCCAACAGGGGAATCACAAGAATGTGAACCCCAGTGGAGTCACCAATTCTGTTTCGGGAAATAACTCCCTAGAGGTTTGTTGGGTTGAAACCTCCACAGATCAGGGCATACTATTCAAGAAGGACTCACACAACCATGCTTGAACACAAAAACTAGATAGAATAGATCGTAAAACTTACCCGTAGGTCCTACGTTTGAAGTAGATCCCGCGGGGTCCAAACCCCCTGCAACCCTTCTTTCGTCTTAACCGGAAAACCAAGAAGAAACACGCACAAGAATCTGGTTGTACAGCATATATCTACTCTAAATGTTAGCGAAATCCACGTGAAACATTATATAAACAATAATAAATTCTTAAATAACAATCTTTTCACATATGCAAGCAAATATTGACACGTTATTTCGGGAACAAGATGTTTCTTCTATATTATGAACAGCATGTACATAAATAAAAAATGGAGAGATCACATGAATGCTTCCACGATCTTCGAACATACCATCGTCCGGATCCGTCCCGCCCTTGCCTCGCTAAGATTATTCCTTAATCGGTGCACACGAGATGACATATAGAAGGATGAACATCTCTAGGAAACAAGGGTTTCCTGTAATAAACTGGGAAGTGCAGGAGGCACGAGAAATCAGACTTGTATTGGGATTCCAACAGAGTATAACTTCAATAATTTCTCTCTCTCCCTTAGGCCATACATGTGAGGTGCTTTTATACTCCCTCAAAGTAGTTTCAATCAGTTGGAAACAGTTGGCCACGTGCTGGGGTGGTTGAACTACTGGAGTAACCATCAACCCAGCCCGAAAATAGGGAATTTTTATATATTTTTTAATTATTTTAATGGCATACGCGGAAAATTGTGTATGGACTCGCGTATACACGCGGAAAAGTCTGGGCATACCCACATATGGGATTTTTAACACTGTTTTTTATGAACTTTTTCCAAGTCTGTGGGAAAGGGTGCCCAAGGCCATAGAGACAATCATGAATCACATGAGGGTGAAAAATGATGCTATAACATCCATAGGACAAGAAACTAAACCTTCCAATGATGATAAAGATGCTAAATGGGAAAATAAACAAGATCAAGCATGAGGGTTGATAGGAATGTCCATTACTCAAGATCTTCGATTTCATATCCTTGACATTGACATACCTGATGAGGCCCTGGAAAAGCTAAAAACTATTTTTGGCATTCAAAATCAAATCCGAGACCACCAGCTTCAAAATGAGTTGCTTACTTTGGACCCCAATAATTTCTCCTCCATTGAAGAATTTTTGTCCAAATTTAAGACCCTCGGAATTCTTTTAGAAGGTTGTAAGATAAAAAAGGACGATGGTAGCCTCATATATTTCATTCTTGCTAAGCTTGGTCCTGCATACTCTGTATTTTTTTCCGCCTTCCATTCGACCAGAGAAGCCATCATTTCTTCAGGAACCACCTAAAGAATCCCTCTTTTGATGCCTTTTGTGATTCTTTGATAAGAGAACAAGAATAATTTTTACACCCTGGTCTTATCACTACTGGAAACGCTTCTAAGAAAGCCTTAGCAGCCCAACAACAACCACATCAAAAGAATCCCAAGAAGCAGTGTCCTAAAAAATATGGTCCTAAACCAAACAATGGATCTAAGCAATTTCAGCCACAAACTGAAAAATCAAATCACCAAAATAATAAGGCAAATCAAAACAAAGGGAAGAAGACAGATAGACATTGCAACTTTTGCAATCAGGATGACCATATAGAGTCCAAATGTTTTAAGAAGATGGAAGCCTTAGAAGCAGCAATGAAGAAGCACAACATCAATTTGAAGCACTCTTCACCTCCATCTTCAGGCATGGCACTTTCTGCTTGTGGTTGTCAAGCATCAAGATCTGGTTATGCATTAAATGTATCTTCTTCTTCTCCTTCTCATGAGTGGTTCATTGATTCTGGAGCTTCTTACCACATGGCTAAAAATAAATCCGCGTTTTCTTATTTAAATGATTGTAACACCAAACATATTTATGTGGGTGATGATAGATCTCTTAGTGTTGTAGGATCTGGAACCATTCATCTAGATAATTGTCAGTTTAATGATGTATTATGTGTTCCTACCTTTTCATGCAACCTTCCATCTGTTTATCAGATAACTCATTCAAGTGAAGGGAAAATAGTAGAATTCTCACCTCATGATGTTGTAATCAAGGACCTCAAAGATCCTAAACATATTTTAGCTACTAGCATTGTTGATGATTCCACAAGGTTGTATCAGTTTGACAACTTTGGGTCATCATCTCTTCCCTCTGTTTTTATTGCTCATAATGATTATGTGAGAAAACTTTGGCATGACCGATTTGGTCACTTAAACTATCGCTCTCTTCAAATTCTATGTAAGGAAACTATGGTGACGGGCCTTCTTATGGTATATTTCCAAGATGGTTTTTAATCCAGATGTGTACTCGGAGAACATCATCGAGATAGTTTTGACAAACATGCCTCTTAGCACACTTCAGCACCTTTGCAGCTTGTCCACAATGATTTATGTGGTCCACTTCCTGTTGTTTCTTTCTATGGTTGCAAATACTTCTTAATTTTCATTGATGATTTTTCCAGACGCACTTGGGTATATTTCTTCAAAGTCAAGAGTGAAGTTTTTAACATTTTCTTGGCCTTTAAGGCCTTTGTTGAGAAACAATCTGGACATCAAATTCTTAAGTTAAGATCAGACAATGGCAGAGAATATGTTAACAACAAATTTATCAAATTCTACACTGAGCATGGCATTCAATTGCAACATACTATTCCACATACTCCACAACAAAATGGTGTAGCTGAAAGGAAGAATCACACCTTAAAATAAATGGCTAATTGTATGCTTCAATCTAAAGGACTTGGTCTTAATTTTTGGGCAAAAGCCATTAACTATGCAAATTACATAGTAAATCACACTCCTACTAAGGTTTTAAAGAATATAACTCTAGAAGGAGCTTGGAGCTCAATCAAACCAGATGTAAGTCACTTTCGTGTTTTTGGAAGTGATGCTTGGGCCCATATTCCAGATGCGAAACATAAAGCCTTAAAACCAGAGAGTGATTAATGTATTTTTGTTGGATATTTTGAAGATGTCAAAGCATATAGACTTCTTCAACCAAAATCCAAAAATATAATCATTAGAATAGATGTAAATTTTGATGAAAATATATTGACCTACGAGCCTAGTTCGCCAGATGTGCCACCTTTGGCCTGCGAGCCTAATTCGACATATGAACCACCTCTCTCTCTCTCTCTTCAATTTTTAATAGCATTCCCTCTAGTTCAGATGATGATAGCGAGGATGAAAATCGTCCTCCAGCTCGTGAATTTTTTCCTTATACTCCACCGCTTCCAAGATCGGTCTTCTCTACTCGGGATGCAGCAGGTTCTCTTGCAAGTGACACTGCCGATCGACGGCGTACACATTCTCAATTCGAAATAGCCTCTTCCTTATTGGCTCAAGTTCCAGAAAAACTTGATCCAGAAACCTTTGAAGAAGCCTCTGGTGATCCACATTGGGATGAAGCTATGAATGAAGAGTATCGTTCCTTATTGGTAAACAATACTTGGGATCTTGTTCCTCTTCCAAAAGGAAGAAAACTTGTCAGATGCATATGGGTTTACAAAATAAATTTTGGACAAGATGGAAAATTGGATAGACGTAAAGCTCGTCTTGTCGCTAAATGTTTTTCACAAGTTGAAGGCGTTGACTATACTGAAACCTTCTCCCCTGTTACCAAAACGAATTCTATTTGCCTTGTTCTTTCCCTTGCTACCTCCTTTAAATGGGAATTCCATTAGATGGATGTTAAATCCACCTTCTTACATGGAGATTTGCATGAAGAAATCTACATGGAACAACCCTCTGGCTTTATCCAAAAAGACTCCAACCTTGTTTGTCACCTTAGGAAGTCTCTATATGGTCTCAAACAAGCTCCTTGGGCTTGGTATGCCAAAATGGATAGATTTCTCTTGGATAATGGCTTTTCTAGGTGTCATTCTGACAACACTGTCTACACCAAGAAAGTGGGTAATTCCTTCACCATCCTTGTTCTTTATGTTGATGATCATATCCTTACTAGTAGTAATCCAAACAATATAAACCATGTGAATTCTAGCCTCAAAAAGAAGTTTGAAATTACAGACTTAGGACACTTGCATTATTTCCTTGGTCTTCAAATCTTGTAATCCAAGGAAGGCATTACCCTCTCTCAGTCCAAGTATACCTGTGATATTCTACACCACTTTCACATGGAAGACTGTAAGCCTGCCCCTTCTTCCTTTCAGTCTGGAGTCAAGCTTTCAGTCAACTGTACTACCCCTGAAGTTGATGCTACCTTATATCGTCAACTTGTTGGTAAACTTTTGTATCTAATCCATACCTATCCTGGCCTTTCCTTTGCCGTTGGTCTGGTCGCTCAGTTTATGCACCAACCTCATGAAAGTAACTGGAAATCAGCTAAAATAATACTTCGATATATTTGAGGTATAGTTCAATTCGGGATTCATTACAGTGAAAGAGCATCTCCCTTTTTGATTGGTTCCACTGATTTTGATTGGGCTGGTGACCTTGATGATCGGAATTCCACTGTAGGATATGTATTCACTCTTGGTTCAGGACCTATTACTTGGTCTTGTAAGAAACAAAGTGCCATCTCCCTTTCTTCAATAGAAGCAGAGTATTGTGGTGCAGTTGAAGCCAGCAAGGAAGCCATGTGGCTTCGTCAGATCCTATATGAATTTGGTCTTCATCAGCAACATCCAACTACACTTTGGTGTGATAATCAGAGTTCCATTCAACTATGTAAGGATCCAGTTCAGCATCAACGTATGAAACACATTGAACTCCACATACACTTCATCACAAAGGTCATTCATAATAGTGTTCTTGAAGTGCAGTATTGTCTGACCAATGATGAAGTAGTCGATATCTTTACGAAGGCTCTCACAGAAGCGAAGTTTACCAAAATTCGATCCATGCTTGGAGTTCAAGAAAGTTGTCATTAAGGGGGGATAGGATCTAATGCCTCCTTCCTTCTCCTATTGTGTCACTTTTGTAAATCCTTCAATCCTAACCCAATTTATTCTTAAGGGGGGATGTTAGGATATTTTGACACATAGGAAATAGGATCCTTTTGTGTCACCTTTGTAAATCCTTCAATCCTATCCCAAGTTGTTCTAAAGGGGGGATATTAAGATATTCTGACACATAGGAAATAGTTAAGAATAACTTAGTCTAGTGTAGAGTTAAGTAAAATGTGTTTATTTACCATGTACATTTGTAACTTATAATCCGACGGTTATGATTTGTAGTGATCCGATGCTTATCTCTCACCTCAGTATTAATGACACTTGATCCGTGGCTTAACACTCGATTGGTCCATGATCTCTATTTAAAGAGCATGGAGGGTCATTTTTCCGGTAACCATTTATGAGAGAAACATATGTAACCTTTCTTTTTATATTAATAAATTCCCTGAAGTGGCCACGTTGGCTCAGGTCATGAACTGTTTCCCTCTTTGAGGGTTTTAACCACATGATTATACTGGTGTACTAATTTGTGATATGTTTGTGAGCGGTGACCTTTGGTTCTTGATCTATGGAACTTACCCTATAAATTCATACAAGGATTGAAGAAACAGTCATCCAAGAAAATGGTTGTTAGAGCACACATCAACTTCCATAAGAATCACATTGTGAAGTACCATAAGATTTTTTAAACTGCAAAGCTAAGTGAATCCTTTTAAGCAAATATATATCATAGTTCATGCAGTATTATTGAATTGAATAGCTTACCATGATTTGTTTTATTATCCATGGGGCTCTTATCATAGAGTTTAGTTGAGATATAAAACATCCTTGAAAATTGGCTTTAATTTGTCTTTGAATTGTTTGGCATTTATTCTAGGAGGTTGTTTGGTGCCAAGGAATACAAACTGATTTAAGTGACTGAGATTTTTCCATCCACGCTATTTGCCAAAATATTATATATGACGTGGGCACAATTATTCTTTGAGCCATTCGCTCATCCTGCCAAGCACACTGTTCCATAATCTTGCACCAAAAGACAGTGTTGAAATCCTAAAAGGAAATCATCCTTTGGGGTTAAGTCATTGCTTTTTAAAAAGCCCAAAATATGAGATTCATAATCATCTCGTGCACACTTGAAATTTCATAATATTTGGACTTCTGATATATATCACAAATATATGTTTTCTTCTTACTAATTGGGCTCGAATTCACCAATGTCCATAGGCCGAAATTCTCTGATATTATTTATCTTCAAACAGTACGTTGAATTTGATTGTATGCTAGAGAAGACTCTACTTAATTATTGCATTGCTGGATGGTTTCTTTGCATCTCAGCCTTTCAATGAAGTAATTTGAGTGCTAGTGTTTCCTATTTTAAACCCCAAGAGACTAGATATATCGAACAAGCCAAGTACTGGAATTTTCATACAACATTTCATGGTGTTGAGAGTGAATTCTGAGATCAATTGCTAAGTCATTCATCAGATTTCCTTCACATATATCAAGAGATAGAATTGGTTAAATTTTGGGCAAGTTCTATTCGCTGAGATATTATTCATTCACGAGGGGGCCAAGCTTAATATTACAAGGTTGAGTTCATTGTATCACCTTCAAAATTGGGTATTTCTTGTGAATTATTACCAATTTGGTCTGAGTTCTCGAGAAGGAATATCACCAATCTTTTTTGAGTGCACAAGCTTTTCCAGGTGCTAGAACAACATTCCCATGGGCTAAGCACATCCCTGAAGCCTTCCATTTGCATTTCTAAGGGTATGTCTGCCGAAAAACACATTGGAGGAAGAATATATTTACAGTAGAGGACCAAGGAATTCCCTTTTGGTTGAAGCCAAGCTATTAGTGCTCACATTTGGAGAGTAAATTTCTATAAATTTTCCATCTTATTGAAGAAAATTTATAATTCCCAGATATTGAACATCGCCTTGTAAATTTCCAAATTCAGAAAGATATTTTGCATAACGGCCTCAATTGTCATTTTCTATAGATAAATAAGCTTTTTTTCTTATTTGGTTTGCTAGCTTCTCTTGCTTTTTTCCTTTCATATTCAACCTAGTTAATTCTCGTACATATATATATCCTATTTTTAAAATTATGTCCTTACAATTTCTCTAACAAAAATTTCTTCACCAAGCTACTTTTCATGCACAACATAGGTTAGACCATGAATCTAAATATGACATATGTAAATAATTAATAATAACCATAGTCACACATCCTATCTATGGATAATTACAATCACTACCACACGAGGAACACTTTGATAATAGTGAAAATGTTGAGTGAACTCTATTCCAATTACCAGTCTGGTTGAGAGGCCTCAAGCATCCTACAATTTTTTAACTATGGCATTATTATGATATGAAGAATCATTTTGTTAAGTGATATCAAGGAGACATATATATTACAAGAAAATCAATATTTAAATTTTCTCGAAGGAATCATCCCAAGTATTTCTTAGGATTTCTCATCTACCTTGTGGCCAATTGAGCCCAACAAAAAAAAGATAAAATTAAATAATTGTCAATCCATATAAAGGTAAAGGCTTGAGAATGGTTTCCTTACTAGTTGTGATATGTAGGTATCCTCTTTAGGGTTTTTAACACTCTTTAGGAGAAAATGAATTCTTGTGATTTCAAGGTGACTCTATCATGGCTATGGACGCTCACTAGTAGTGAGGAAACACGAGAAAATCATCTTAAATGCTCCATATGTAACGAGTCTCATGAAATATATATATCCTAGTAGCATCAGATTCTAAAGTGGAGAGTAAATCCCTTTTTACAATCTATGCCCTTTAGGTCTTTCCTTAAGTTTCAACCAAGATCAATAAAGGGGAGTTCATGTAGTTCAACATTCCATAGTTCTAAGTAGTGGTACCCTTGTGGTAGAAACAATTACCATGAAGGAACGCTAATCACAACTGATTTGGTAGATATTCATGGGAAACACTAAGATATTTATAGGTCCTACCATTGCATATCTAATTGTTGGATTAGCCACTACAATCTTCTTTTATTCCACCTAGTATCTTGTTTCCATAGGGTGCGACGTAACAAAAAGTATCTGAATTCACCCTGCAAAATTTGATTGAACTTTCTCAAGATGATACCAATTTTATATGTCCCTTGAGACCCATTACGGTATATTCTATGCATGATGGGGCCTTTTTCCTCAACCCAGCGATACAAGGAGAATTGTTTCTCAATATAGCAACACACATGAGTATTGTTGCTCAAGCCAGTGACATAGGGGAGCATTGTTTCTTAATACAATGATACAAAGGAGAATTTTTTCTCAAGCCAATGACACAGGGGAGGATTTTCTATCAAGCTAGAATTACATTCACCCAAAAGCTCCTCAACCTAGTGAAATGGAGCTTAAGGAAAAGGATTGATGTTTGAGTGTAGGATTTAAATGTCAAATTCCGGATTGATGTTTGAGTGCAAGAAGTTTCGTAGGCTTGCAAGGTGATACAAAGATTAGAAAAGCTTGAATAGGTGCTATAGGAGATAAGGATCTATGTCTCAAAGTTGTGAACTAAGAAGAGAAGGTTTTTCCCTAGTTTAAGCCTCAATCATAGGGAGGAAGGCTTAACCGTGTGGCTAGAAGGTTTCAAGCGCTAGGAAGGACATGTAAAGAGAGTGGCTATAGCTATATTTCCAGTTATCTTCCATGCAACCATGGTTGTATCTAGTGAAAAATAAAAACCACAAGTGAAACCAAGGTTTCAACCATGGACTTGTGTACACAGGATGGAATTGATATGGTGAAAATTACCAACATCAAATGCATTGGTTTTTTTCCTATAGTATTTGTAGATATTATAGATATAAAAGAAGGATTGAGCTACAAAATTTTGTGTGCACATTCTATGGGTTTTCATGTATATTGTCTTGCACGGGTCTATATAAGGGTGCATGAATGATTGCATAGATGCTACTTTTTGGTGAAAACGTGGCATGAAACTGTGTTTGTGTAGCGTGTCTACAGCAAATGCGTAGTGTTGGCTTCTTGAGGTGATTTGATGGTGATGCTTTGGTCAATTGTGCCTCTGAAATCTATTGGAGGTTGATGAGGATGTCTTCTATGCCTCTGAAGTGTTTTTGCATCACAAAACATCCAAAAAAGTACTCAAAAGATGCATTTACCAAAACTGATCTATGAATGCTAAAATGAGGGCAAAGAGCTATTTTTTAGGTACACTTTTGCATTCCTACATAAAACTAACTTCTAGTGAAGGAAAATGAGTGAAAATCATTAAAATATAATATAATTTATTTCCAAAAATGCAACCCATTCTTCATTTATATGCCTCCATCAATAAAGGTAGCATGTGCACACTACTTTTTTTCCCTTGCATTCCAAAGCTCTGAAAATCCGTAGCCATTTTTTCAATCTTGCGAGGCTCTTGTTATAAACACCAACAACTGCATAATGAACCCTTTCCAGATTCAAAATGGGGCCTAAAATATTTTTTAGTATGAATTTTGATTCGAAGTGTACGAAAAAAACCACTTTAGTTGTGCATAACTTATAGCCCTAACAGCATAAATGACTACTAATATCTTCAGATCTGCAATTAGATGATCAAGAAAAATGGTGCAAAAATCCAGATCTATGCATTAGAAGACATTAAACAGTATAAAAATAAGATTTACTCCATAGATCCAATATACAAGACAAGAATATATCCAATGAATATTTTTATTAATGGCACTTGGGAGGAAAACACAAGAGGGTGTTCCCTGTTCTCCTCAATGGGATGGGTTCTTGTGAGTCGTCAGCACTTCAGATTTAGAACTTCTCTCTCTTGATGGTGTAGAAAACCCAGACAAAAATGGAAAAGTATGGCTATGATTATGAATCAATAGCCACACCAAATGTTGAGATCCAGAGTGATCTTTAGGCAACAAAATGTGAGAAATGAATGGGAAAACCCTTCTATTTATAACAAAATATTGAGTTAATCTAGAGATTGGTGCATAATTAAATTTTATTAACCAAATCTAGATTCAACTTTTATGGAATATTTTATTATATTTGTTGGAGGGAAAACAAATTTGACTTAAGTCAAATCCCTTTATTTGTAAATAATAAATAAATGAATGATTTATTTATTATTTTAAGGATGTGATTAAGTAATAATAAATAAATAAATGATTTATTTATCATTTTAAGGATATGGTTGAGTAATAATCAAATAAATAATTATTTATTTAATTATTTAAGGGTGAATTAGACATATTTAACAAAGAATGTTATTTAAATAAGATTTAAACAATTATTCTTTAGAAAATAATAAGCTAAATAATGATTTATCTAATTAATTCCTTGTTTTGGGTTAAATATAACCAGAAATATTAATTAAACTTTTGTTTAACTAATTTTTTCTTGAGGAAAATCAAAAAAATGTATATTTGTTTAATATTTCCTTATGGGGTTTCCTGTTTAGACCATAAACAACTTAATAAAGGTGATTTATTAAGCTATTTTCATAGTGAAAGCAATTTTACTTGGAGTAAAATTGGTCTTACATTGTGTACTTGGGTCTATCTAATGATAATAGGTTAGATGACCCAAAAATGGTGTAACAATATTGAAAACCATCTTTACTTTTGTCAAACCAGGAGGTAACTTCTCAAAACTAGAATGTCTATTAGCTGAAGAATGTACATGCTTATATAGATGGGAGGTGAGGCTATTGGGATTCAGCTCCCAATGACTCTTGGCCTTCCTTATTTCCTAATAATAAATAATATACAAAAATACATGTGCACACCCATCCATAGGATTCGGTGTCAACATTCCCCCCTTTAATCCGAAGGGATGTTGGTGAGTCCAAGCATCGATCTGAACTTTTCAAACTTTTCTCTTCCAAGTGCCTTGGTGAAGATGTCAGCAGTTTGCTCATTTGTGGAACAATGATGTAGATGGATGGTTTTGGCCTGAACATGATGTCGAATTAGATGGTACTTTGTATTGATGTGCTTTGTTCGATCATGGAACTTTGGGTTTTTGGCCAACTTTATTGCAGAAGTGTTGTCGATCATGAGTGGAGTGGAATACATCTGTTTCATCTGCAAATCTTCCAGGATTTTCCGGAGCCACACAATTTCCTTTGTTGCTTCAACTGCTGCCACATATTCTGCCTCGGTCGTGGAATCTGCTGGAACTGACTGTTTGCGTGATCTCCATGAGACAGCTCCTGATCCAAGACTCATTGTGTAACCTGTAGTAGACACCCCTGTTTCTTTGTCGCCATCAAAGTCTGAATCAGAGTATCCAATCAAGCTGAAGTCACCTACCTGTGTATATTTGAGTCCAAAGTCTTGAGTCCCCTTCAAGTACCTTAGTACTCTTTTTGCAGCAGACCAATGTCCTTCACAAGGTTTTTGCATGAACCTTGAAAGGATTCCAACAGCAAATGAGATGTCAGGTCTGGTGGTGGTCAGATAGATAAGACTTCCTACAAGCTGTCTATACTTGGTTGCATCCTCAAATTCCTTTCCTTCAATAGATGTGAGCTTCAAGTTTTGTTCCATTGGAGTGCTTAAGGGTTTACAATCATCCATGCCAAATTTGTTCAAGAGATCTCTAATGTACTTCTTTTGAGAAAGAAATATGAATTTAGGATGTTGAATTACTTCAATACCCAAATAGTAATGAACATGACCCAAATCAGTCATTTCAAAACCTTTCTTCAACTCTTTCTTCATGGATGCAATATAGCTCTCATTGTTTCCTGGTATCAAAAGATCATCTACATATACCACAAGATATACAACTGTTTTTCCAACTTTCTTAACAAACAAAGTTGCATCATCAAGATCAAAGTGTTTGAAATCAAGTTTCAGAAGATGCTCGGTCAACTTCTCATACTAGGCTCGTGGTGCTTGCTTGAGGCCATACAAGGATTTCACAAGTTTGCAAACTTTGTGTTCTTGACCCTTTATCACAAATCCTTCTGGCTGGGACATATAAACTTTCTCCTTTAGATCTCCATTCAAGAAGGCTGTTTTTACATCCATCTGATGGACTTTCCATCCATTACGAGCTGCTAAGGCAAAGAGAGTCCGGATGGTGGTCCATTTTACTGTGGGAGCAAAAGTTTCTTCATAATCGACTCCTCCTTTTTGTGCGAATCCTTTTGCCACAAGCCTGGCCTTGTGCTTGTCAAGTGAGCCGTCTGCTTTGTACTTGTTCTTGTAGACCCACTTACAGCCAATTGGTTTCGTTCCCAAAGGCGGATCAACCAGCTTCCAAGTGCCATTCTTTATCAACGCATCATACTCCTTCTGCATCGCTTCTTTCCATTCATCATGAGAAGCGGCTTCTTTGAAGGAAGTTGGTTCATGATCTGTAGACAAACTCAATTCACAGTTATAAGAAATATCCATATCAACAGGGGAATCAGAATTATCTACATCACCTTCGATTTGTTGAGTGGAACTTCTTGTTCTTGTTTTTCCAACCTCATCAGGATGAACATTATCCAGTGTCTTTGTCAGCCATTTGGGAGGACCTTTCTGAGATGGCCCAGGCTAGTCATTTGACTGAGTTGGGATTGATTCAAGATTCAATCTCCCAATTCTGTCAATCACATCATCCAATGTGTCATCCGTGGTTGTTTCTTCATGTGGGGGAGTGTGGTTCAGGAAATGATTCCACAGTTTGATTCAATATCGGAATCCCCCCTTCAAGGTGTGGAATCACATTATCAAATTCTTTGAAAGACTTTGCATGTGTGAATCTGTCCAGGCGATCAAGTTGCCGCTCAACAACCTTGTCACTCTTGGAGGATTCAAGAAATATGACATCTCTTGCTATCACAAACTTCTTATTTGCTTCATCATAGAGACGATATCCTTTGGAGGTATTGGAGTACCCCAAGAATATACATTTTCTGCTTCTAGCACCAAGTTTGTTCCTTTGACCCTTGGGTATCAAGGCATAACAGGTGGACCCAAAGACCCTGAAATGCTTTACCGAAGGAATGTGGCCATGCCACATTTCAAAAGGAGTTTTGTTTCTAATTGAACTTGAAGGACACCTATTCTTTATGTAAACGGCACATAGAACTGCATCAGCCCAAAACATCAATTTTACATTCTTGAAAAATAACATGGAGCGGACCATATTTAAGATGGTTCTGTTCATTCTTTCAGCTACACCGTTCTGTTGTGGATTATATGGCATAGTGGTTTGATGTTTGATTCCATGTTGACGAAGATAATTTTCAAATTCGTTTGAGGTGTATTCTTTTCCATTATCAGTACGTAGAGAGCCAATATGTGTTTGTGCATCATTTTCAATCCATGCATGAAAATTCTTGAAAGTTTGAAAAGCATCAGACTTATTCTTCGGTAAGTAAATCCAACACATTCTGGTGTAGTCATCAATAAATGTCATCATGTATTTGTTTCCATTTGCAGAAGCAATAGGCATAGGGCCACATAAATCTGAATGAACAAGTTCAAGTTTCCTATGTGCTCTTGAGTGTGAATCATGAAATGACTGTTTGCTATGCTTTCCTAGAATACAAGCATCACATTCCTTAGGTTTTCTAGGAATTGTAGGCAATCCATCAACACCATTTTTCTTCAACAAACGAAGGCTGTCATAATTTAAGTGTCCAAATCTAGCATGCCATAAAAGACTTGATGGAAATGTACCTTCATCATGATGTGAGCTGAATGCAAAGTTTTGAGCATGAGCAGATGAACCTTTCAGCTTCAAGAGTCTCCCTTCTTTTATTCCCTCCATGACAAGTGAGTGATCTGATGCTGTTCTGACCTCTGCCTTGCCATCAAACAAGTGAATTGAGTGTCCTTGCTACCGGATTTCGATCAGGGACAGCAAGTTTCTCTTCAACTCCGGGAGGTATAGAACCTCATGTAGGACATGATCAGGAAGACCAGGCAGTTTAAGCCTGACTGTGCCAAGCCCTGATGGCTTGAGTTTGGATTTATCTGCGAAATATACTGCTCCATCAACTTTGTCAGTGAAATCTTCAAAAAAATCTTTTCTAAATGTCATGTGACATGTTGCTTCTGAATCTAGCAACCAATCATCTCTCCATGAAGTAAATGAAACATCAAAGAGGTTTTCAGTTACTCCATTGTTACAATGTGCTAGAACATAGTGAGCGGACTTAGGTGCTTTACCTTTGTCTTTGTCATTGGTTTTACCTTTGTCTTGATTTCTGTGCTGCTCAATTTTGTTCCATGGTGTTCTGCATTTGGATGCATCATGTCCATCTCTATTGCACCGTGTGCAATGAAGATTGGATTTGTCAGCTTGTCTGCCCCCCCTTTCTGTGAATTTCCTTCTTCCTCTTCCTCTTCTGCCCCCTCTTCCTCTGGATGAATCTGGAGTATGACTCTTTTCTCTAAGGGCCTTTCTCACTGGAGCCACAAGTTTCATCGCTGGATGGTATCTTGGAAACATAATGAAACCAATTCCAACCTCCCTGGCACATTGTTTGACTTCGTTGTAGTCTGGGCCCTCAGTCGCCACAGTCCATTTAGAGGAATTTGGGGGTTCATAATGCCCAGGTCCAATCTTCATGAAAATACTTCATCAATATTTGTTGCATACACATCTCTCTCCACTTTCACTATTTGGATCACATTGGAGCAATGGATTCCTACATGCTTTCTTACAACAATGGGAGAGGAAATCCCATTATAATTATTTGGAAACAAATGATTATATAAAACAATAGAAGTCTTGGGATGTGTCAAAATACATGGATAAACTTGCATTTCTTTCCTAGATGAAGCTCAATGTACAAAGTGAACCTATTTCATGACGAAGCACAACCACTATGGATAATTTTCCACCTTTCATTATGTTTTACTTAATAATATCATGTAGGAATTCTTAGATATAACTGGAATTATTCTCTCAATCAACACTGAATACCTAGGTATCGTGAACATCTTTTCATTCCCTTCTAAAATGATGAAAGCACAAGTATCTTTCAATAAAATGGCATGGTGAGCCTCAACTAGATAAAAACACTAATAAAATTCTCAACAGTAAGGTCCTCAACAAGAGACTCTTCACACAAGTGCTTTAGTACAGATACTGGTCAGAAGCCCTAAGAAGATCTTGTGTAATTTCCAATGTCACCTCTACTGTACATATGTAGAGAAATATCATCATTAGTTCAAATACTCTCCAACTTATATTTGGGATATCAATATATTTCTTCTCCTTTTCCTTGTATCCACCATCAAACATGGCATGAAATGCATCTGATGATGCAAGAAGTGCAACTCTATGAGCATAAAATCATCTTCCTTCAATAACAAAATGATCATCTGATAAAGTCTCATTGTTTACAAACTATTTCCCCACATATACCTTAGGAGGAGGAGGAAGTGGTGCAACAACCATAGGAGATGGGCATGTCATTTTTGCTAATGAAAGAAATGAAAAGACACCATCACTTTGGTGCTTTAGGTTTACATTCCGACCAAGAAGCCCTAGTAGCACATCCAAGCCGTTGGAGTCAAGGAAGGTCATCATTAGATATTTCCAAGAAAAAATATGGGCAAGGTCCAAAGAAATTCGTATTTGGAAAATTATATCTAATAGACACATCAGATAAAGTAAATGCTTCAATACCATTCCATGAATTTTCTCCTCTAACCTTTTTAGCGTTTTTCGCTGCATAATCCTTTGATTTTTGAGAAATTAATTCTCCATCCTGTAATCTTTCAATGGAACATATTTTCACAATGTCATACACATTATCCTCATTATCTTCAAGACCATATATTTAAAAGGCAGCATTGTGCTGAAGGGATCCATCTCTTGAGTCAAGAAGTTCTAGCAATGACGACAGTCCTCGATCATGAACTATGCCAGCTTGGTTGTGTGTGTTCTGTGCTAGTCTGCCAAGAGAAAAAGCAACCATAAACCTGATCTTAGCCTCTAGTGCATATATATTTTGAATTGGAGGATGTAATGCATGTCGTTGCAACTATGTGAACCTTGCATTCTGGATCAGTTGTGGAAAATTGACCCAAAAACAACACAACCTCTTTTTGGCTTTGTGGATAGCTTGAACTTGCAGTATTTCGATAGTTCCTCATAATAGGAGTTTGGGGCCTGAAGAGTAGAAACGAGTGCCCATTACATGGAGTTTTATGTTGTAAAGATAAAACAAGATGGTTTGGGAGAAATTTAGGAAAATTGATGAGGTACTGCTAAATCAAATGAATTCAAAACCAGAGCAAACTCTGGATTGCTTTTCCTTTATTGTCTTGACATCACTCACTATATATCCCTTTTAGAAATATTTTGGAAATAGGGAATGAGATTTTTTACACCACTGTCTCCTGTAGGATTATCACCCAAGTCCAAATTTTTTAGCTGAGAGGGATGCAAATCCATTTGCTAACAGGGTGGAGAAGAAAATCTCCCTGTACCTATGGAGGGACCTGCCTGCAATTCCTCGAGCCATTTAGTTGGTTGGAATACTTTTAATTCCATTCCATATGCTAAGAAAAGTTCCAGATTTGTTTGTAATGGGGCCACCATATTTCCAAGGACACATGAGTTGGAAGGTTTTACACTAAATGCAAGATTGGTTTGGAAGGATAGCGATAAACCAACTTGGCTTCGAGATTGGGATGACTGGACTGCAGATGGCCAGCTAGTGGAGAGCCCTTTGTCTATCTTGAAGTATGACTCCTTTGTGGAGCGACTTGGTAGATGTGGTAGTAATGTATTTTTGTGGTAGCTTCATATGGAGGCTCATCTGGAGAGTAAATTCCCTCGAGGGTTAGTTCACTTATCTCTTCTTATTGTCCACTTATTTTATTTTCTTCATAAATATTATAACTTGATTTTAATTTGTGCCTGTTGAGTTATATACATATATATAACCATGTTCTGAGTTGTTGGTTTAGGAATACTTGTCTCTATTCCAAGGGTTGTCCTTGGTATCTTATGCTATCCATTGCAAGGCTTAAGGAAGGTTTAAGATGAATGACCAGAATGCAGTGAAATTTGTGGCAACATGTTGCAACTGTAATACCCATGTTTACATAAAGGACTAATTTGTAGGCTTGATTAAGAGTGGAAATAGATCTTACATATGAAAGTCTGTGGATTTTGTAACCTTTGATACAATGATTAAGGTTACAAAATCCATAAAATTTCATATAAAATGCTTATTCTTTTCAAATTTAGGAAACTAATATAATTCTTCTCATGAATGGACTTGAAATTTGAATACGAATAAATTTGAGACTTGTTTGGATTTTAGTAGTGTATGCATGGAATTTGGACTTACATTGATAATTTATCAAGATTCTGTTTAAAAAAAATGCATAATTGATGCTTTTCTCAATGAATTCTCTGGCAGTGAAGGAAAATTTAATGGACATTGTTTTTGATGCTATGTTATCTTAAATAGGCAAGTATAATAGCATTTAATTTCTTGTTTACATGATTTATTTTGTAGGTTTGTAACTCATTATTACCTTTACTGCACTATTCCTTTACTTGCAAATGGGTTATAGACCCTCCTTTGGAGATCGTGGTTCCAGTAAAACACACACCATGGCATGATTCTCCACATGTATCACATGCATCATCTGTTGCAATTAAAAACACCCTTCCAGATAATTCAGATAAACATCGAGGAAAAAATGGCAAGTCTTCCAAGATGAGAAGAAATAAACGAAAACATGACAACCAAACTAAATCTCAGCAAGTATCACAGGTTTCAGAAAGGGATGGAACAAACAGATGAGAGCTACATTTTGTTAATGCAGGTCTATGTGGCAAATATTTTTTATTATCAGTTTCTTGATGTAAGCCTCAAGGTAACCAAGTTGATCTGTAGTGTTGCAGGAATTCAGATATACTTTAACTCAATTTTCTAAGTCAAATATTTTTATTTTTTCTGGGGTTCATATTCTTCATGAAATCAATGCTATCCAAACAAGGGTCCCTCCCTGATTAAGCTAATCAGGCAGGCCAGTTGGCTATTGAAAACAAATCTATACAATATTGAGCTTGATAAGACTAGATCTGAGGTGGTTATGATGGTATTTTTCCATGGTGCAATGCACGTGGATCTACCATAGTCATTTGTATTGATTTTTTTGTGGTGAGATGAAGATTGCTCTTGCTTAGTCATCTGATCTACTGCGGCCATTCTTTCAGCACAACTCATGGAGTACCCTTGTATGAATTATTCACTAGTGTAGCACTTGAAACAATCTGCTTGGTTGCTGTTTGGTTCAACTATATGTGTTTCAGGCCTTCTTTGAAGGAACTTCGAAGTAATAGTCCTCATATTTGTTTCAACTCTTTCTTTTCCATGTATAGAAAATAACCTCATCAGTAAGATGCTTCGGTGGAGTCTTATAGTCTTATTATTTATTTTATTTTTTTATCATCCTTTAATTTTTCATTGGTTGACATTACATAAACAATATTTTTATTTTTAAAAGGGGATCATTTTTTCTTTGATTGATTTATAAGATGAAATAATTTTGGAAGAAACCAATTTTTACATTTTTTTTTCTCTTAAATTTCAGTGGTCTATATGCTATTTGAAATATATGACTATTGTCCTAAGGTACCGAGGTTTACATATTTTTCATAATCAGGATGCAAGGGGATGTTTGGGCATTTTATATATAAAATTTGTAGTAATGTAAGAAAATAAAAAGTTGAAAAAATACAAGAGAAATTTATGTGGAAAACTTACCGTCATGGTTCATGATACCCACTTTGTGCCCTCAATCTCAAAGCCTTCACTTTTGTTTAATTGTCTTTCCAATAGAAACTATAGATTGAATTTTCATTGTGGTTTTTCCTTTTCACACCCTGTCAGCATATATCGAATGGGGATTGAGGGGAGTTTTTCTTTTCCCTCTTACCCTCTTAACATAGATTGTAAAATGAGGTCAATTTTATAAGACGTCCCCTTTCTTCCACATGTTGGAGTGGCATTCATGAGACATTTCACATCATGTTATGTTTGATCATTTAGTAAGGAGCTTGTGCTTTATGTTCATGGTTATACTTTCCAGATGGCATCATGTGTCTTATTTGAGCATTGACATTAGGGATTTGGGTGCCCTCTTATTTTGACATTTGAGACTTTGACCTAGGTTTTCCTTATGAAGCACTTGTTTTTGTGAGAGGCTTGTATATATAGGAGAGAGCCTCATTTGTCAAAATAATAATGGAAAGTTATGTAAACCTATCCATTGTATAGCACCCAAAGCCCTAATTTCAATGCTCAAATAAAACACATGATGTTGTCTGGAAATTACAACCATGAACATAAAGCACAAGCTCCTAAGTCAAAGATAAAACATAACATGATGTGAAATCTGTCATGAATGCCCCTTCACCATGTGGAATAAAGGAGGCGTCTTGTAAAATGAAGCCGATTTTTTTTGGTTTTACCCCAATGAAGCGTCGGAATACCGTTGCCATTAAGTGTTGGATGAGGTACTGTTGGTAGAGTGACGAACGTCTAGATTCGTCGGAAGAGAGATGAATGCGTGCCACCATTGGTATATTAATGAACTTCTAGATTCGTTAGAAGAGCGACACACACGTGCCACCATCGATATAGTGACGAAATTATATATTCGCTAGAAGAGCGACAAATGCATGCCACCATTAGCATAGCGACAAAATTCTAGATTCATCAGAAGAGCGACACACGCTTTCTAATGTCAGTAGAGCGAAAAAATTCTGGATTCATCGGAAGAGCAACAAACACTTGCTAACATGAGAAGAGCGACACACGCTTGCTAACGTCAGTAGAGCGACGAAATTTTTGATTCGTCAGAAGAGTGACAAACACTTGCTAATGTCAGAAGAGCGACGCAAATATGGAACATTCGGAAGAGTGACGTAAATTTTCTAACGTCAGAAGAGAAATGACCACTTGGAAATGTCGAATAGGTGTCGCTCTACCAACAGTTACTAGAAGTGTCAAAATTGTGACGAGACTAAAAATGACATTTTTCTCCACCTCAAAGTGTCTCTCTTGGGATGCCTATGTGTCATAAGAGCGACATTTTGGCCATCGGAAACTGGGCCATATGTGCTAGTGAAGGGAAATTTTTCTATGGAACTGTTAAGTAAGTTGGTAGTGAAAACATATTATTTTACATAGAAAATGTTGCAGACTTGGGAAAAAGTTGTTAAGTGTTATAGAATGACTCTTTTAACCCATGCAATCAAATTTTTGGATTTTACTTTTACTATACCTTAGTCACATGACCAATGACAATTTAGACTCTATGGAAATATATACAAAATTTTAAATTTAATGAATTTCATGACCTTATTTCACCCTAATAACCTAACCTGACTAAAGAAAAGGACACCTAGACCAACCTACTTGTTATCAAGGATAATAGTGGCTCCACTGGGGATGTTATGCCCCTGTGGTGTAGTAAAGAGCCAACAAATTTAGTGCATTAATTAAAAACTGAAAATTATGATTTTGACAAAATATTCTTCAAGTTTTTATGGCCTTCTCCTCAGGCTCAAAATTGATGACAATATCACTTTTATTTGCAAATAAAATAATAAAGAATCAAATATATACAATGATGTGCATTTCAGCGTAATGAATTAAGAAGAGTAGTGTTTTAGAAACCTTCCATTGATAGGTCCTCCTTCACACAACTTTCCATTTGTAATATTCCCAAATTTTCACATCATATTTGGAATATTAGAGTCCTTAATAAACTTAATTAATTAAGTAAATAAAAGGGTGGAGGGACCCACAAACCTAAAATATGAATAAAATCCACTTTTAATGTGTGTATGTGGATATTCTTGATCTATATCTAAAAACATGGAGTAGTGGAGCAGCTCTATTAATGGAGGTCATGTCTCATTTATGAGATAGATTATGGAGGATGAAACATTCAAATAAGATCATGGATCTTAAATATAAAATCATGAGGATCTTTGATAAGGTCAACTAACATCATAGTGCATTCAAAGAAGATCATGAAGCACTTATGATAAGATATTGGAGGAAGTGATGCATTTAATGCACATATGATGGAGAGGATGATCACCCTATGTGAACATGATGGAGGACATGAAGCAACACCACAGTCAAATGTGGAGAATTTTTCCACGTGTACAATGCAGTTTTGGAGTGGGCCTAGGCTATGGAAGGCTCATGCATATAATGAAGGTGAAGGCACAATGGAAGGCATGATTTGTATTATTCATTTCTTTATCTATTTAGATCTATATTTGTCTTAGGACATTTCTATGCAGGCATGGACTGTTTAGCAGAGTTTGCAGTGTTGTTTAGCACAGGGTGTTCCCGAGTGAGAATCCCACCTCTTTCTTTGAGTAGCTCTAGAAAGAGGATTGTTATTCATTCCTTATCAGACATTTATGCCATCTTCATAAGGTTTTTTCTAGCATTCCACTAGGAAACTGGTGAAGGATTCATCCTACCACTTTTCCCTTCATATCCAGCCTTTCAGGAGCAGCAGATCTACATCTGGCATTCAGGCCATTGGGTTTTACCTCCATGCAGTAGTAGTCCCTTCAATTATTTCATAGTTCAATCATGTAAATGTATTGGAGGAAGGAAGTTTCCAGTATTTCAGCTAGAAATCCTATGAGGGATCATCTCCTCACATGGATCTATTTTTTCCATCATTCAGGAGCTGATTTGACATATCTAGAAGTAGGCTATTTAGCCTCCCTCTCAACAGTATAGTTTTCTAAAGCTTTTGTTCATCCAACAACTATTTTCACTGGAGGATATTGGAGGAGCTATATCTTGAGCTTTTAGCCCAAGGATCTAGTGAAAGGGTTAGCCCTTCTTGCATATATCTGATTGTGCATCATTGCAGAAATCATATCATTAGATATAGCTTCAGATCTGAATTTCCCAGTAGCATATATGTGAAGCCCTAAGAGGGTGGTTTTCTTAGACTTACAGATATGAGAAACCCTTCCTGGGTTACCTTGGGAATCCATTGTTGAGCCCAAATCTATAATTTCAGCATCATCAGAGCTCCCATTCTACCTATATCTAACCTTTTATCTTTCAGGTAGTTGCAGTCCCAACAGTTGTAGTAGGGACAAGGTAGTTTGCCTTCCAGCAGATCAATAGTTATGCAGTCCCTCTTACGAAATCATTGTAGGGTCATTTTATGCCACCCTTTTGCCTTGAGTGTCTCATATTTTGAGCACTGTTGTACTTGCTTTTTCACCCCTAATATAATAAAATGACTCATCTATTTATGTGCATTCTGATGTGTATATATATTTATTGTTTAATTTGTTGAAGTTCTTATATTGTGTTTCAGTATTACTGCATTCTCCCTTTTGGGATATTAGAGTGGTATCAGAGCATGATATTTGGCTCAGCTTGCGGACACTTCATCTTTTACATCAAAAGAAGAAGTAGATAGATGAGATCTATCATGAGGGAGGATAATGCTGCCACTCCTTTCTTTAGATCTATGCAACATCTCTCCAAGGAGGTCAATCAAGTGAATAAGGGAAGGAAAAAATAAGATCCAAGAAGGATAATTGATGAGGAAAGCCCAAGCACTTCCTATCAGCAAAGAAGAAAACTAGATAATCATAGATCTCCTCTTATGCCCACTTTCTTTAAAGAAGGTGATATGTATAAAAAAGAAGAAATAAGAGAACCTGAGACTCATGAGACTCCCAGTCTGTATCTTGAAAATTACAAAGCACAGTCTAGAGCTTTCAAATAGAGTCTAACTCTCCAACAATTCTTCAAAATCAAAGAAGAAAGAGGCTCCTATAGTAGCAATAGAAGAAAGAGGAAAAATAGATTCTATTTTCCTACATTTGATGGATCTTCCTCAAGCACTGTTAAGGCTTGGAGGAAAGAGTTAGATGCATTTTTCAGGCTACATCCTATACCGAAAGGAGAGGCTGTCCAGATTGCAACACTTCATCTTTATGGTGAAGCCAATGATTGGTGTTTTGGTCACATTGAGAATGCAAATGTGACTAAATATTCATATTTCTTTCACAAGTTGAGGAAGAAGTTTGATATGAGAAATACAGAGATGTGCTACAAAGAGACATTTCCCAAGGGAACAAAGGAGGATTTCAATCTTGTCACTCTAGACAAGGAGTCACCACATTCACCACCAGCTGCAAAAGTGCTTACATACGGAGAATATACATTTGCACTCCTGCAAGATAGTATTGAGCTCTTGACACCTAGAGTCCCATGCATGATTCAGGAGATGCATTATTAAGAGGAGGAAGATTCCAGTGCTGGTACACTTGCAGAAGAGCAGCTATCACTCTTACCAACAATTGGAAACACTATTTTCCTAGTTAGAGGAACTCTTCTGTTCTGGCAAGAGGTTTCCACACATCAGTTGATCCAAGGTATGCATGAACTTTCATCACATATTATTTCAGTAGATATTATTGAAAATGATGGGAACATGCCATTAGGGCCAATGCATAACCAAGGGTTACAACAAAATGATAATTTGAAGCAACAACATATCACAGCGCAAAGTACCCTTGATCTAATCAAGGAGGAGATGAAGAGCTATCCCATTTCATCATTGTTGAGCTACATTCAACCCTTTGAGTTGAAGTGTAGAGTTTCAAAAAATGGGATGAGTATGATCCTATGTACAATGACTAGTTATGAGCTCAATATTGTGACTTGCTTTGAGACAGCATATGTATTACCATGCAGATCTACAGTGCTATCACTTAGTAGCTGTGAAAATGATGAGGCACCATAATTATTGGAATATTCTGAAGGTAGCTTCACTCATGAAGCAATGGAGGTAAAGATGGTAGATGGTAGACATATTGAGACGAGGAATCTTTTCTCCTTTCTAGATGACACTTTCTCAATGAGCATGTCACTACTCAAAGAGAAACTTCTACCTACAGCAGATCCAAAAATTCATTGGTTTTGGATGGCATTTGGTGAAAAGAGAATCTCCTTGAGATATCTCATTAGAGGTGCACTTCAACATTTCATGAAGTGAAAAGTTCTCTATCAGTTTGAGGAGGATGGTATTCTACAAAGGGAGGATACCATGGTTATGCAGTACATTATTCGTCATCCACATTGAGATGAGTGGTTAAAGATGATGAGAAAGGGGTTGCATGACCACTTGCAAATATATGACATGGGCTAGCAAGCTTGGTTACATTGGTTGCTCCTGGGAGATTTTATTCACTACCTAGAGGCTCTTATTTCTTTGATCCATGCCTTGAAAAACACTTATGAAATGAAGAAGGATGCATGGCTGCACTGGCTGCTCTTGTGTGAGTATGGTTACCACCCAATGGCTCACGTTTTGTTGATTCATGCCTTGTTTATCAATGATAGAATGCAGCAAAAGAAGGCATGTTCATTTTGGCTTCCCTTGAGAGAGTTTGGCCACCACATAACATCTCCTATGTCTGTGTGTTTTGTATTGGGTAGAACTTGGCATGATGCTCTCATGATGTGTACTGATGGTGTTTGCTTGTATTGGGATGATGTGACATTCCAAATGTCTATCAGTATGTTTTTACTCCATGATGCACATGAGGAGAAGAGGAAGCAACAAGACCTCTTTTTGCTTTGGTTTCTTTTGGGGGAGTTTGGCTTGTCCATCTTACATGGAGGAGATGGGAGATGGTAGCAGAGGGCCTTACTCTGGTGGCTACTATTAGGAGAATATGGTTTGACATCCTTGTCTACACATATATCTCCTTTTCTTCTTTTGCATAAAGTTGGAATGAAGCTTGGATCCAACAAGGCCAACAGGGCTAAGGATGAGAGCATGTCAATGCTCAATCAAATTCATAAAGCATGGGATAGAAATATGTATTGTGAGATGGAGCTTTTCCTTTGTGGAAAGAGCCACTTTATTCTATGTATCTCATGTATTAATGATGATGTTGGACATCATATGATTGTCACTTGGTATTTCATGGTGGAAGGAGGACATCTAACCTTGCATTTGGAGGTCATTCTATATATTGAAAGACAACTAATTTGGAACTAAACATGCACATCACATTACAACAAATGGAGGAAGCCTTCCTTATGTGGATGTCATATGGAGGGGAATAGATGGCTTGCATCTACTTTGGAGTTGCTTGAGGATAAGCAACATTTTTCCGGGGGGGGGGAACTGTAATATTGCCAAATTTTCACATCATATGGAATATTAGAGTCCTTAATAAACTTAATTAATTAAGTAAATAAAAGGTTGGAGGGACCCAAAAACCTCAAAGATTCCAATACAATCCACTTTTAATGTGTGTATCTAGATATTCTAGATCTAGATCTAAAAACATGGAGTAGTGGAGCAACTTCATTAATGGAGGTCATGTCTCATTTATGAGATAGATTATGGAGGATGAAACAGTCAAATAAGATCATGGATCTTAAATATAAAATCATGAGGATCTTTGATAAGGTCAGCTAAGATCATAGTGCATTCAAAGAATATCATGCATCACTTACTATAAGATAGTGGAGGAAGTGATGCATTTAATGCACATATGATGGAGAGGATTATCACCCTATGTGAACATGATGGAGGACATGAAGCAATAGTGTAGTCAAACATGGAGACTTCGTCGACATATACAATGCAGTCTTGGAGTGGGCCTAGGGTATGGAAGGCTCATGCATATAATGAAGGTGAAGGCACAATGGAAGGTATGATTTGGATTGTTCTCGAGCGGGAATCCCGCCTCTTTCTTTGAGTAGCTCTGGAAAGAGGATTGTTCTTCATTCCTTATCAGGCATTAGTGCCATCTTCAGGAGGTTGTTTCTAGCATTCAGCTAGGAAACTGGTGGAGGATTCATCCTACCACTTTGTCCTTCATATCTAGCCTTTTAGGAGTAGTAGATATACATCCGGTATTAAGGCCATTCGGTGTTACCTCCATGCAGTAGCAGTCCCTTCAAGGATTGCACAGTTCATTCATATAGATCTATTGGAGGAAGGAAGTTTCCAGTATTTCAGCTGGAAATCCTATGAGAGATCATCTCCTCACATTGGATCTATTGTTTCCATCATTCAGGAGTTGATTTGACATATCTAGCAGTACGCTATCCAGCCTCCATCTCTGACATCACATTTTTCTGAAGCTTTTGTTCATCCAACAACTATTTTTAGTGGAGGAGATTGGAGGAGCTAGATATTGAGCTTTTAGCCCAAGGATCTAGTGAAAGGGTTATCCCTTCTTGCATAGATCTGATTGTGCATCATTATAGCCATCATATCATCAGATGTACCTTCAGATCTTCATTTCCCAGTAACATATATGTGAAGCCATAAGAGGGTGGTTTTCTTGGACTTATATGTCTAAGAAGCCCTTCCTGGGTTATCTTGGGAATCCATCATTGAGCCCATATATACAATTTTAGCATCACTAGAGCTCCCATTCTACCTAGATCTGACTTTTTATCTTTCAGGTAGTTGCAGTCCCAACAGTTACAGTAGGGACAAGGTACTTTACCTTCCAGCAGATCAACAGTTATGCAGTCCCTCTTGGAAAATCATTGTAGGGTCATTTTACGCCACCCTTGTGGCTTGAGTGTCTCATATTTTGAGCATTGTTGTACTTGCTTTTTCACCCCCAATATAATATGACTCAGCTATTTTTGTGCATTCTGGTGCTCCCATGATATGCTGCTATCATAAAAGGTCATTTCTCTATATTCTCAAATTTTCCATGCTTCCCTTTTTCTTCAATCTTGGCTTCCCATTTCAAAACCACATCTTGAAATTTGAAGTTTTCCTCTTTTTTCTTCCTGTCAAAAGTATTTTTGACTCTATTTTGTGACTGTTGGTGATTAGTGTACAATCCCTCTCTTTTTTCTTGTAGAGAAATGAGCTGATTTATGCTTCTTTGGATTTCATTTGGTTCTTCTTCCAACCCCTGCAGTAACTTCCTTACTGGAACTCCAAGGGAGGTTGGGAAAATTTCTTCGCTTCCACATACTAGCTCATAAAGAGATGTACCTATAGACCTCTTGGTACAAATTCTATTATCCCATAAAGAAAATTTTAACTTCAAATTCCATGACTTTTTGTTTTCTTGCAAATCCTTCTTAATGTTTCTGACTATGCTTTTATTTAATGACTCATCTAATCCATTACCTTGAGGGTAATATGTTGTAGAATGACCGAGAGTAATATGATATTGATTAAAAAAACTAATCATTTTTTTAGACTTGAAATCTTGAGCATTGTCAGTAATAATGTTCATGGGATAGCCAAAACTTGACAGAATATTGTTTTCCAGAAAATGGATGATGACCGAGTATGTAGGTTACCTTGTAGGGACAACTTCAATCCAATTGGTGAAGTAATCGGTGGCTGTCAAGATCCAATTATATTGGCCTGCAAATATCTCAACAATGAAATATAATCCCCATTGCTAGAAAGGAGCTTCAACACATATGAGTTTCATAGGTAAAGTCATTAGCTTATTTTTCCCATAAAAAATTTGGTATTCATGACAGCTAAAAGTACTTTTTTAGATGTCTTTTAACATCGAAAGAAAATAGTATCCTACTCTGAGTATCTTATTTGTTGTAGCCCTCCAATAATGGTGTCCTCCACAATCACCCTTATGAAATTCATCAATGATCTTCTCATCCTCATCTTCTAACAAATAGTTTAACAGAATCCCACTGGTATCCCTCCAATATAAATTCTTGTTCAAAATACAATAAATTAAAGAATTTTTCTTTAAAAATCTGGATTTGGACTTGGTTAATTCAAGAGGATCCTTGTGATGCTGCAAAACAAAAATTACATCTCTATACCACTAAGACATAATGAATTTTTCCTCTATAGGGATCAATTCCTCTTCTTCAACGACTTTTAAAAATTCTGCAATGAAATTTATATCTAAGCAATCAAAGTTTGATTGTACCATCAATTTTTCTAGCCCCTGGCCTTTTACGAACTTGGTAGGCTTAATCTCCATATCATATTTCAACAAGGTGGCAATCCATTTACCTCTTTTTCCATATGGATCAGCTTGAGTCAGTATGTCTTTCACCACAACATTAGGCACACAAGCCACAGTGTGAGAATGTAGAATATAGATTCTGAAATATTTAAGCACCTTCACTAAAGTATATTCTTTTTTCTCCATAATGTTGTACTTTATTTCAGAGTTTTCAAGTGTTCTGCAAAAGAAGGAAATGGCTTATTCATTAATTTTTTTCCTCTTTTGCAATAATAATCTAATAGTTGTATGTTCGGAAGTGAAAGTAAAAACTAGAAAATACTTAGAAAAATCAGGAATTATGAGCATTGGGGCTTGGCTAAGGGCCTTCTTGATCTCTCCAAAATATTGCTTTTCTTATGCTTTCCATTTAATATTATAATCCTTTCTAATCATCTTAGTAATATTCTTGAAAATTTCTGCAAAATTAGGAATGAATCTCCTAACAAAATTTACCTTGCTTAAAAAGGATTCAATTTCTTTTCTATTTCTTTGAAAATATATCTTTTATATGGCACCGACCCTACTTGGATCAATCCTTATTCCTTATTTTGATATAATGTGTCCCAATAATTTTCTAGTAGCCAAAGCAAAAACACTCTTATTAAGATTGAGAGAAATACAATTTCTTTTGCATTTTTGTAAACTTTTCTCCAAGTGCTTGAGATGCTCTTCTTCCTTCTTTGAAAACACATCAATGTCATCCAAGTAAACCACCACTGACCTGTCCTTTTCTTTAGCAAATGCAATGTCCATTTCCCTTTAGAAAGTTGCCCCTGCATTCATGAAACCAAAAGGAATTTTGGCATACCTAAATTTCCCCCATGGTGTAGTGAAGGAATTTTCCTCTTGGTCATCCAGATGTAGTATTATTTAATTATAGCCTGGGAAACCATTAAGCATAGATATCCTTTGGGAACCGTCAATGTTTTGCAAAATTTGAACCATTTTTGGAAGAGGATAATTGTCTTTAATATATGCCTTATTCAAATTTCTGAAATCAATGCATATCCTAATCTTTCCATTCTTCTTCCTCACAAGTACCAAATTAGCAAGCCACTTATAAAATATCAATGGAAATTCTTAATTTCTTTTTCAATCAATGGCATGAGAAATGGATTGATTCTCCTCAATTTCTGTTTAAAATGATTTTCATTTTCTTTGATTGGTATGGTGTGTTGAATAATGTTAGGATCATACCTCTTTAAGTCTACATAACTCCATGCAAAAAAATAATTGTACCTTTTCATCAAATCAAAATACCTTTGTCTCACCTCTGAAGAAAGGAATTTGGACAACTTGATCATCTTGGGAATTTTTGTGGTACCAAGGTTACAAATTTCAGCCTCTTCATCATCGACTTTCATATTTGGATACTTAAACACATCATTTTGATCAAAAAACTTCTAAAGTGGAATTAATACTTTAGGAATACAATTATTCTTCTACTGGAGGACCTACTAATTGGCTTTAGTTACAACAAACATGTTTTGATGATCTACTTGAATGGTTTCAAATTATTCTTTCAGCTCAAGAAAATTTCTAACCTATTGATCACTTTCAAACACTTGCCAATTGATAACATTTTCAGGGATGGTTGATATATTCCTGACCTCAAATTCATATCTCTTTCTAGAATGAGTAGGGATGATAAAAAATATGGCTAAAACAACCAAAGAATATGCTACCGAATTATGGTTTCTAGCTTTTATGGTGAAACTATGTTCTTAGAAATTTTCAAGAAAATCAAGGATCAAATTTCTATAAGCTCTCATTCTGAAATACTTAGTTTGATAAGGTCCTTCTACTTGTGTGATCACTAATTCATAATCACCAAAAATTGAGATTTTATTTGCACCTAAAAATTTCAGAGCTTCTAGACCCAAAAGCGAAGCCTCATATTCATCCATGTTTTTTGTACAACCAAAATTTAATTTGTAAGAATAATACTTACTCTCATTTCCAAGCCTGGTAATCCACATGCCTGCACCAGATCCTTCTCATCCAACAACGCTATCAAAGTGAAAATGGCACCAACCCTCTTCATTTTCCTCCTCAATTTTCTGGTTTTCTGCTTGCTGATTTTTTTCAATTTTCTGATTTTTTTTCTCATTAGTGACCTCATTTAACAAAATGTAAGACCCCAATTTAGTCTCTACTGCATAAATTGGAAGGTTTTTTTGTTTATATTTTCTACTAACCATATAGGCCACCTTATATTCTTTTTATAACCTCCTCTTCTCACCAAATACTGGAATAGTGGCATAAGTCATGTCCATCTGCATAGTTCCTTTAATTTTAGTAGCCCAAGATCTAGATAGAAGCATACCAAATTTTGGAGGAATTTCAACCACAACTATATCCATTAACACTTTATTAGAAATAAATTTAGCTAAACCAACAACCACATCCTTAATGAGACCAATACACTGAACTCTTTTGGAATAGAAAGTAACAAGTCGTTGCAAAGTTTGGTTATTTCTAAACCCATTCTCTCCATGATCACCTTAGGCATTAAGTTATGGGAGGCTCTTGAATCTAACATAGAATCATGTAAGGTCATGTCATGGATGTTCAGACTCACATAAAAAGGTGGAACTTCTTCATTTATCTCATCTTCCACTCTTGGTCCTAGGAAAATAGTAGGATGGTCTTATTGAAAATTTAGAATGTCAAAAAGTCCAAGTTGAGTGTTAAGCATCTTGAAAATTTGGCTCGTATACTCAGTGACATTAATGATCTCACCAAAAGGGACAACAATTTTGCTCTTAGAAATCTCATTTTCTAGATTGAAAACTGGTGGTGTTTTTTCAATCTCTTTACCATGGGGTAATGTGTCTTTCTTCTGTTCAACTGGATTTGGAGCATATTTATTTGCTTGACCTTTATTGGTTGTAATAGGAACATTTATATTCCTCAAGTTATATTGTTTTTTCATCTCAAAGATAGCATGATGGTAGCCTTTCAAGTAATCATATTTCTTTCAATCCTCCCCTATGTCATGACTAGACTCATCATGTTCTTCTTTGGTTAAGAACATCCCTCACACATCCTCATCCAAACAGTGAATGATTTCTTCTTGAAATTCAGGTTGTGTTTCTTCCTCATCCAATAGCTTTTGCTGAAAAGGAGGCCTAACCTATTGACAAGTTGATATCTATTATCCCTTGGTCTATGCTGGTTTTGATGCCTTCTAGACTGAGAATTCCTAACCTGTCATTCTTGTTCTGCAATAGGTAGGAAATTAGTACCAAGAGCAAGCCTATCCATAAGCCTCTCCATATTTTTCATCATGGTATCAAATTTTATGTCCGAAGATGAGGAAGGTTTTTCTTCTTCTTTTAATCTGGCTTATCCCAGTTTAGACCTCTTGGTTGTAGCCATATTTAACTCAACCTTTACAACATCATTTTGCATATCATCCAAAGAGGAAGATTCTCTCTCTCTTAATAAAATGGAAAAATCATAGTCAAAGGCTTCAACATAATGTAATTTAATAGCTCCTAGAAGAGATTTAATGTGAGCATGGATAGAATTGTAAACCTTATTGAATCTTTTAGAAAAATCTTCAACTGATTCATCTGTGGCTTTTTTCAAACTATTATATTCATTCAAGGCTTGAACAAGGCTCACTTTAATCCCCCACTTTGTCAAAAAGTTTTCTTCTAATTTGTCCCAATTATGTAAACTCCCTGGGGCTAAGGATTTAAACCATTTTCTCACCTCACCAGTGAAACTCTGAGAAAACAACCTCATTTTGCATCTTCATCATCCACCTCTTCTTGGTCAATAAAATCATTCAACTGGTCAACATGTTGCTCAAAAGTAATATATTCTTCACTCCCAAAAGTTTTAATGCTGGTAGAAAAGCCCTCTTGAAGGTCATGGAGTATGGCAGGTAGGACAAGAGTAGCATACCTAGCTGGACCTGTAGGAGGAGGAACTCCAGCCATAATGACAGTGACTGTACTACTTGAAAAAGAAATGGATGGAATTATATTTTGACTAGGAGAAAAAATAGTGAATGAGGATGTGATGCTATGAGATTTTGAGTTGGGAATTTGGAGTTTAGAGACAGAAGAACTCCACTTAGGCAAAGGGACACCAGACCTTCTTCTTAACAAGAAATCAAAAGGATCTAGTTCTTTTAATTTTTCAAATACCTCTTGTTCCAGTGACAATTCTGATGTGACAATTTACCAAAACCCTTCTTTTTATTCTTTTGACACTTGAGATGATGTATGAATTCCTATTATTTTTAGATCTAATATAATTTAAGTCAATTCATTCTCATATTTAGATCTAAAAATAACTTCTTCTATCTTTTCATCAAACTTTTTATCTTCAAAACTTTGAACAACCTCAGAGGGAAAATATGAAACTCTTGCATGATATGGATTACCCGATTTTGATGAACTTCCAATACCTCTGAGAATTCATTCTGGATTATCAATTATCTCAAGTGGATTAGGGTATGAATTTCTCCTTGTATGAAACTTTTTAGAAGCCACCTTTAAGTTGAGAATCTCAATGGACTTACCAAGGTAGAATGCAACCTCCATTATTTCTTACCTCCTACTACCTTCAAGAGTTCAGTAGTTTTGATTGAGCACAAATTTTCAGGAAAATATAGCTTCGAGATCCCGACAGATGCACCAAAATTTTATCACCAAACTGAGACTAATTGGGTTGCTCAATAGTCAATCTAGTGTAACTATTTCAAACCACTTAGGGTTGGAAGTTAGCCCTTCCAACCAGAGAGGGCTCTCTCAAGAAAATATATGATATTCAATAATGAAGCTTGAAAAGAATATGGCTAACTCTTAGATGTATTTGAAATGATTTTTTGCAGGTAAAATATGTGTGTGGAGTACCATTGGGCATGGAGTCAGAATGGGAATTCAACTACACAAAAATATAATTCATGGAAGCTGAGGCATGTGATTTCTTGTAAAACAATTCTGACAACAAACTAGATACATAAAGGAAGTTGGAGCATAATAATCTATGAATTCCAAGTGATTATGTAAGAGAAAGATGAGATATCATTAAAAATATAAAGGACACAAATACATAAGAAATCAAACAAAATCTTAGGTTTGAACAAAGTTTTCTGCAATTGTATATTAAATGAGTAAAAGAAAATTACAATAGTAGCTTTTGGTCATTCATCCATCAACCCACTATAACTCTAAAACTCCTCTATTTATAGAGTGAAATCCCTTTTACATAGGTTTTCCACTTGGGAGAGACTCTTGAAACTGCTGTAGAGATCTAATCCAAAAATGAATTCATTACATGGAGAGAAAATAGAGATAATTATGTTGGAAAGAGTTTGTAACCTAAAAGGACCCTATCACTATTAATGTCATTAACATAATTTAAATAGCCCACACATAATGATTCTTATAGAACCAAAAAACTTATTCTAAGGTGGAAATAACCATGATCAAGTGATAAAAGTTCATGCTAGAATCTAGGCTCTGATGCTCAGAATTTTAGGATGAGTTGTGTGTTGGTGAGGTGGAAAAAATGTTGAGCTAGCAGCCATGTCATATTATTGCTGAGTGGAATTCATCAACAGGTGTATCATTTATACCGTTAAACCCCTTCTGATGACTCATATGCTCCCCTAAAAACATCAAGTGCTACAAAAATATCAAAATTCCAGCTCACTGTAAAAACATATCATTTTAAGTCAAGTTTGTAGCGTAGTTTTTGTAGTGTTTTCCTTTCAGCTCTTTTTGCACCTTTTCTGACCTTTTTGCTTGTTGGAGGGTTGTCATTAGGAAAAATGAGGTTAATACATGTTGTTACTCACTCATGTCATGATATATTTTGGAAATTTCAACTCAAAGCATTCTTTAGCGATTTCGTAGAGAAAACTCAGCTTTAAGCCTGGAGCTCACTACGAACTTGCTTCACTTTTCTAGATTTTTCAATTTTCACTCTTTACCTCCAAAAAACATGTTTAAAGCTCTGTAACTAATTTAATAGAGTATCCTCAGAAAAAATTGGCCAAAAAAAATGTGTCTTGCCATCTTTCAAGGGGTAGCAGGGTCATCTACTACAATCATCTTCAAACCTTTTTCTTTAATTATGCTTGCACCATCCCCATCTGGATTTAAAATTATTTGACTTGGTTTTTTAGATTCCTTCTTTTTGAATGAAACCACCTGTTTCTTCTCAACATATGTTTCATCACCCAATGCAGTGGTAATGTTCTTCTCAGCATATTCCTTGACCTCTCCACAACTTCATCATAAAAATCAATTTTTTTGCTCACTTCCTTTTTGAAGTCTGTGAGCTCCTTCCTTTCTTGTTTAAATTTGTCTAACTCAAGTTTAGCTTCTAAAAATTCTTCTCTGGCTTCCTTAAGTTGTTCTCTTAGAAGCTCCAATTCAGAATTTTCTTGAACCTTTTCTTTGCCTTTCCTTGTCTTGTTCACTTCTGCTTCAACCAGGGATAACTATATGATTTCGTCCCTTATTTTCTGCTTCTCCTTTTCTGTTTCTTTATGCAGTTTATCAATATTTCCTCCCTTTGATAGTTGTGACCTAGTGAGTGGCTTCCTAGGTTTAAAGATAAATCCTGAATCTTCACTGGAAAAATCTAGCTTCTTTATTGTAAGACCCTTCTTCTTGATTTTTTCTCCTCTAACCTCTACATGTTTCACAACAAGGGGTTCTTCAATATAAATTTCTTGCAAGATGTCTTCAAGCTTTCCTTTCCCATCTTTTTGACTTCTAATGACTCTTCTATGAGCTCTTGTCTCAATTTTGAGCCTAATTCTGGTAAGGGTTTGCTGAGGTACCACTGTCTTCTGTAACTGATCAATCTCTACCTCCATTGGCTCCACCATGGGCTACACCTTTACCTCAGGTTCAACCTCTGTTTAAACTCTTGGTTATTTTTCCTTCTTGGGAGTGTTTGTCCTTGAATTATGTGTCTTTATTGGAGTGAGAACATCTACCTCATACCCACTCAAAAAAAATAAAAGTAGCCCAATCGATGTTCAACTTCTTCAAATCCTCCATAACTAACAGTTTGATTAAACCATGATTAAAAATAGAAGTATCACTACTCTTAGGTTTAGCTGTACCTTGTCAGCCATCTTGCCTAAAATTCTTAACATAAAGGATATCAAATTAAGAAGTTGTTTACCTGTGAAATGAATTAACAATCTGAAGTGATATTGGTAGATCATCCGAAATCTACCTTCAAAAATAAAATATTTTTGAATCACCATAAAGAACTTTGAGTAGTTTTCCTTGAGGCAACTCCTGGGTATGCCTAAGGTCATGTCAATACCTATGTGCTCCTGCTTCATAAATTCATCATAGTTTTGAAGATTTAATTTTGTTTCTTTGAACCATTCTTCTCCAGACCTTGGAATCTCAGTTTCCTGTGGAATAGTCTCAGGATAGACAGTGAAATTTAAGATGCCCACCTTTGAAGCTATACCAATGAAGTTGAAAACAAAATCCTTGGACACATGTGCATGATTTCCTTGCAGTTTTTGGTAAAACCTCAAACACCCTGCATTTGTAAAAGCTTGTGAAAAGCTACTGTCTTCTACAACCAGTTTCATGTCCACGGGCTTGTATCTGACTACGGAGCCACCTTTTTTTGGCTTCTTATGTGAAGCCATATCCTCTAATACAGCACTGACCAACTTCAAACTTTGACACTTGCAAAATTGTCCAATATATCAAACACCTTCCTTGACAGAGATAACAGGTAGCTTAAGACAACAACTAGACAAAAAACAAAAGTGAAGACTGCTGGCAAAAGGATTAAACAACCTAGAAGGACGAAAGGAAAAGTGGTGTTGTTCTAATGAGGTATAAGGCTAAATTAGGATAGAGAGATGAGAGGGAAAATGAAATGATGAAAGGTGTGATGATTAACATGCATGAAATACGACACAAGATGACTCATAATTGTAATGTACCATGATGACAAAAGGAGTTATGACCACTGAAATGATGATAGGATATTGATTACCCCACCATTAGCAGAAAAATTGAAGTTCATAACACTTTCATTTAGTGGGAGGTCAGATTCGACACGGAATTGTTAAGTAATTCTGTAGCGAAAACATATTATTTTACACAGAAAATGCTACAGACTTGGGAAAAAAATGGCAAGTGTTATAAAACAACTCTTTTAACCCATGCAATTGAATTTTTGAATTTTACTTTGACAACGCCTCAAGCACATGACCAATGACCATTTAGACCCCCTGAAACTATATACAAAATTTGAAATTTAATGAATTTCATGACCTTATTTCACCCTAATAACCTAATGTGACTAAAAAAAAACACACCTAGACCAACCTGTTTGTTATCAAGGATAACATATACCATGTGAAAATTTTGTTACCCAGAATCCTACTATAACAACTGACATTGTTTCTTCTATTTTTTAAATTAATTAAAAAAATTATTTGTTGTTTCCTATGGAAAACATCTAAACATATACACTATAACCTTCACAAAAAAAATACTATGGAATAAAAATAAACATTGAAAGAATAGATGCACACACATAATTTGACACCATTATTTTTGGACTAAGTCCTCGAAAAAACCCAACTCGAGAAAATCAGTGCAGCAACTGAGGGTTTGATTATTATGCAGTAGTAAATCTGGGTACAAAAATATGGATGCTTAATCTAGAAATCCAAACAGAGAAATGACTAGCAGTAAAACAAGTGAGAAAACATCTCACTCCACAAGCTATCTGACACTGACCTCAACTCGATTTGAGTTTCTCCTTACTCCCTCTACACAGTCATTGCGCCAACCTACACAGTACTATGTCCCACAAGCACAAAACTACTTCTCATCTTGTTGTCTATGCAGCTATTGTTTGGAAGACTGGTCTTCTTTTCCTTTGGAGCCTCTGCCCAGCCTCCCGCTCGGAATATCTCTTGCTCTCCAACAAAAAACGAAATATACCACTGAAGATAAGCACTATGTAACAACCCCAAAATTTAACATGAAACTAATCATATCAACTATGAAATTAATAATCAACACAAAAACTATTCAACTAATTAACATAGAATTTCAGAAAAACAAGCAAAGACGAATTACTTTTAACGACGATATTCCTTACTTAAGACTTAGAAGTTGAAGACTATTTGAATCCTACTAAATGAAACAAATTTTTGGGGACGAGTTTCCACCTAACCATAGTCTTAGCTACATGTAACCTTTCTACAGCTGGCCACCCCCGAGCCCTCAATCAACGTACTACTTCCAGTGAATCCTTTGTCTCGCAATACCTTTCTCCCAAGAGAATAGATGAAGGAACGATGAATCTCATCTTCCTCAACGTCTATTAAATAGACAAAACAATGGAAAGGGAACTGCATGTACACATCCCATGTGTCTACATGCAACTTTTATTTCTTTATTTTAAGTTTTACTTAATTTAATATTTCACTTAATTTAACTCTTTCTTATTTTATTTTATTTTACTTTTTGTTAACTTTACTTATTTTTACTATTTTAATGGTTCTCTTAGTTTAACTCTTTCTTCTTCTTTTTTTCTTTTTTTTGTTAACTTTACTTATTTTTTCTATTTTAATGGTTCTCTTAGTTTAACTCTTTCTTATTTTATTTTGTTTTTCTTTTGTTAACTTCACTTATTTTATAGTTTAATTATATATATATATATATATATATATATATATTTATTTAGAAATCCAGTTTATTATTTACTATTTTATTTATTTATTATTATTGTCCTCTTTATTATTTATTATGTATTCTTTATTTACTATTTATTTTAATATTATGTTATATTACTTATTTGTTATTTATTATCTTTATTATTATTAGGGGACATTACATACTCCCCGTATTTAAGGAACTTCATCCCGAAGTTAAGTTGGATCATTCAAAACTTTATTTATTACTTCATGTCTGCCCAACACCCTCTGCTGAACTAGTATAACTAGCAGGCATCGAAAGTTTCCACAACACCTAGGAAATCTCAAGGAATCTCTGTCCTTTTTCCCACTTCTGGAACCATGATTAAGCCTCATCGGTCTATACCATATCCCAAGGATGGCCCCAAGGCTCGCGCACAGCTCAGACCTCATCTACCCCAAGGTAGGCACCTAACTCAGTACTCCATGCAGTAGTACTCTAGGCATATCGCAAGGTTGTCCCACTCCCTCCACCCTCACTAAGGTGCACAACCTCAGGCAACGAAGTCCTTACACCCCTTCCAGACTTCGGGCATCCCAATCCAATACTAGGCACTTTGCCTACAATATCAAGCACTTGGCCTCCTCAAGATGGTCTCAGAGCCCCTAAAGAGTTATCCATCAAGATATATACAAGACAAAGGAGCCACTGGCATATGTAGTGTTGATTGAGTATGTCCTGACCCCATATGGTGTTACATATTCTCCCTCATAGGTATGGGCTCCCATGACATCATCAAATAAATTGACCCTCTTGGCCCTTTTGTGGATTTCCTGCCAATCACCAAATCTCAACATGCATCTAATGCATTAGTTATAATTATAGCATCATAAAAAATAATTCACATTTCGACTCTTGCATTTCATCATGATAACAAAACGTCATTGTTAATAACCACATTCTAAATAGTAAAGAATTGCATGCTCATGCCTGTCACAAAATTTGCATTGTATCCACATGCTTCACATCATGAAATACCATCATAAGTTATAACATCAACATATATGAATCATGACGTCACATAATAAATGAATGACATGTCAATATACATCATATCATAACAGTATGATCCCTATGCATATATTATCCCTCATTAGCATACAACATCATTATCATAACAAATAAATAAATAAACACCACATATGCATCATCAACCTCTCATCATAATTATATTCATTTACCACATACCATCACATCATAAAACATCATTAATATGAGAATCATATCTATACCTATCAAATATACAATAATAATACACTATAAGCATTCTTATCATGGTTTATCAGAAAATGAATTTTGCATGTATAGTACTTCAAATCTAATGGCCTCTTTTCAACATTCATGTCAAGATTTTAGTTTTACATTGTGAAGCACATAATATGCATATGTACTATTAAATACATGTATACCTTTATGGAAACCCCCATGCTATAAGGAGCATATAAAAGGGTTCCATCCCCTAATTATAAGCTGCTTCTTCTCCTTAACATATGGGATTTCTAAATGTGATTAATTATTATACAAACATATACATGTTGTTAAAATTAACGTTTCAATGTTGTGTTATTTTCAATTTTTTTTTTTTTTTTTGTGCATGCGAGATTTTTGTTTTGGGGATGGTTGCAAATTTGATAGTGATGTTACTTAGGTCAGTGGAAACTCGTTTCTCAGTTTCTCTTTGGTTGTGAGTTTTAACTTGAACCTTGTTTAACCGTAAATAAGCAGTGCATATGAGGTACTACGTTTTTCAACAATAGAAAAATTGGAACCAAATAGCAAGTTGGGGAACTCGTTCATAGAACTCATAGCATTTTGAGAAAGGCAAAGAAATGGTGGAGATGCTTTTGTTTTTCATGCGCCGTCCATGTCATATTTTAGTTTACTAAAGTTGAATTCAACGTTGACTTGTCATGCAAAATGAATCTTGCTTGCTAGTAAAACAATCGCTCACTTATCGCATACTTTCAACTAATATCACTATATAAATAAAATAGTCTAATCCTCTACTAAAAAAACGAAATTCTCTACCAAATTATCTCGGTTGCATGAATAGCATCGCTATAAATACAAACTTTGTGTAAAACCATCACTCTCCCATGAAATCATTCTACCAGAGCCACAATTTATTTTCAATCAATCAGTGGACTTTCCATTCTTTCTCCCATAATCAACGCTTTTGGGTTATATTTGCTTCTTCATACTAAGTCGCTAACATCTTCATAGTGTGCTACTGTGCTAATCTTAGCATATTCAAATCGCAAATCATTCAATTGCTAAAGAATAGTCCCTAAGAGTAGTCCCTAAACCATAGTTGAAGCTCTACCCCATCTCCTCCCCATCTCCTCAGAGCTCATAGTTATGGCTCTCCCAATTCCACTCAAAAGATTTGAAAAACTAGCACAACAGTTTACCCTACTCCCTCAATGGGAACCAACGGACAGAAACCTCAAAAGGGTATTGGCTAGCGACTTGTTCTCTCTACCACCCAATTGGCATGGTGATTTTCATAGCCACCCGCAACAATTTTCACTGACAAATTATTCGGTGAAGCAATGATAATCTTGCTATCATCATGAAGCGTCACAAGGATTCTGAGGTTTTGATCTAGGTTGGTTGGAATATTAAGTGTATATAATTTTTTTTTTTTTTTTTTTCAAACGGTGAAGTCAGAATCCAAGACTCTTCTGCCTAGTCGAATCCCAAACAAAAAACTAATTATTATAATTTGTAGTAAACCCAATGAACAAGAAAAAATGCAGAAGATTTATAGGAGCTCAGGTCTTGGATTTTTTCTTAACAGAAGACGTGAGAGAATTTTTTTTTTTTTTTTTTGACTTATATGCCTTAAACACTATCCGAACCTCATACCATAATAAAACTAAAAGAAATTGGCTTTACCTCTTTTGAATATTTAAATAATTTAAATATGTTATTATTATTATAACCCATACACGAATCTGTTGATCTGCCACTTCGAGAGGTAGTTAAGGTATTCTCATAACTATCAACCATCCCAAAAAGCAACCCTTTTCTCGTATTTACTTTTCAATCATTTAAAAATTAGTATTGGAAGAGGGTCATATTGCAATTAATTTTATTATGGACTAAAATAACAAGATTTTTTTTTTTATGATGGGTCATAGTGCATGCTTCTCACCCTAAATTTTCCTTGGGAAGCTTCGTTTTAATTTCTGTTTCAGTTTTCTGCTTTATTGGCTATTACTTCAATCCATTGATAAAGAGTTGTTAGTACTCTTAATCCTACTAAACTTAATCCATTGGAAAATGTATATAATAGTGCATGCATTATTAATAAATATTTGACTAGGCAAACACAAACAATAGTGCATGCATTATTAAATGTTTAAGTAGGAGAACAAATATAATAGTGCATGATTATTAAATATTTGAGTGGGAAAACACATATAATAGCACCTGCACTATATTGCACCATATGAAGCTAGTAGTAATAAGGTTTCATTAAAAACTCTGCTAAAATTATACCATTGTCTTCTCTTTTAGCTTGTTCACATGGTTTGAAATAAAAATCTTTTAGAGATTCAATATCAAATTTTGTTTTAAATATTGAAGTATAAATATTGTGTTTAAATTTTACATGACTATATACTTGAAGTGACAAAATCCATAATATCAAAATTATATATCGTTTTTTTTGTTTGATTATGAAAAGAAAATTAACAAATAACACAGCTAGTAATTTTATTATCATGGGAGACAATTGCTAAAACTTGAAATTGCGTTGATCTTAATTTCACCACAAACAAAATTATGGATAAATCTAATTTAATATTTTCTCAACCTTTTATCTAGGGGTCACACAGAGTTGAAACTTGCTCTGATACCATATGTAACAACCCCAAAATTTAACATGCAACTAATTATATCAACTATGCAATTAATAATCAACATAAAAACTATTCAACTAATTAGCATAGAAATTTTAGAAAAAACTGTTGGCATCCTGTGTTTTGATAGATTGGCTAATCAAAAGACAAGGAAACATCAGAACCAATATTTACAGCTCTAGGATCTAGCCCTCCTAGTCTTAGAGAGGGATCTCTCAATATGTTTTTAAAGATATGTCTTGAAAGGTTTAGAATTTGATTTTAGGCTAGTTATGAGGTCTAGGGTTGTTTATTTTGTTTGGTTGGACAAATATGTTTCATGTAGAATAGATAGAGCATGGGAATCTATGAGCCATTGGGCAATGGAGTCATGTGAAAGTCCAATTAGTTCTGACTAAAAAGGAAGGGAAACCAAAGGGAAAATCTAATCTGGTCAGGGATCTGTTGAATAATATAGGTGAAATGGGATGAACATTAAAGTCTAAGAGTGAAAGGCAAAATAAACCCTTCCACAATGACTTAAAGGATTCGGGGAACGCCCTATTTCCTCCAATAAGCTCACTGTTTTGGACTTAATCAATATAAACACTCAAAGAAAGGAGAAATGAAGACTAAACCTTCTAAATGAATTATAGGATTTGGGGAACGCCCTATTTCCTCCTACAAGTTCACCTTTGAGAGCTTAACCAACAAAGACATACAATTGCATTCAAAGAAGAGGACACACCTTAGACATCTAGGACTGCAATTATAGGGAACTTCAATACAATAATAACAGTAAGGAACAGAGGATATGATTGAAACGGGCCTCTCTATCAAACTGCAAGCATTAATAATTAAAGGGAGATTTCAGATACAATATTCAGTGGCAAAGAAAGAGGGAATGCCTAAACAGTCTTTACCACAACTGAATTTACTATTTCTGAAATAAAAAAAAACTAAATATTCAAGAGAGATATTAGACTACCCTGTCCTGTTCAGTAGCAAAAAACATATAAACAGTGAAGGATAAATAGGTCAAAGGTGCTTCTAAGATACATTTCTCTGCCTAAACTTTTTATCCTACTGTAAGTCAAAGAATAATGGAACAAAGTGATAAACGGGGAATAACATGAACAATAAGAGATTACTTCACCAAAACCAGGCTAAGGGATCCAATGGTCCAGCCTCCTTCATTCAACAGAGAAAACAGAGACTTCCACACTCCTTCAGAACACTAATGCTTCTTCATAGCAACAATCTATGTATTACTTTAGAAATCACCAAATGCCAACCTTTTACAATGAGACTTCAAAGAGTCTTTATAGGAAGAATGAGGAAAAGTAGGTAGAAGAGGTTTTAATGATCATCAGAGATTGGAGAAGGCAATAGAATGCTCCATTCTATGTCATAAACATGACATTAAATTCTAGACGGATTTAGTAACTTTTTTGCTTGTTGAAACTATTTTGATATGACAGAAATCACCCATAGGGTGTCCCTGGGAAGAAAAACATCTGGAGTGGTATTGTTATCTTCTTGATGTGAGTTAAGCGAAGAATGGGTTATGAGGACTCCCATACTTCTAAATAAATGCTTCTGACAATTTGTAGTAGCTCCCTTAGTGTAATAACTGCTTGGCAGGCTTGTATGCATGGATATGGGCTATGTCTGTCAGTCAACTTTTTGCACTAATAACTGCTCTACCTCTTTGTACTTCAACTTGTTTTAGCTCTGTTTATGTTTAAACTTTGCTGATTTCTCGCACTGCTTCTGTATTGATGCCTTCTAAGGTTTTATTAATCTTCTATGTTGTGCCTTCTGCCACTAAATATGTGATCTTTACCATCTCTAAGTGTTCTGTGTACATGTGGAGGGTTTCACTGAGCTGGAGGGTCACTGATCCAGGTGGATATCGGTGGCCACCCACCTATTCCATTTGGACCAGCACCATCAATTCTTGCAATTTTTCACATTCAGCACAACTTACTATTTTTAGCAGGTTTTCAAGTCCTCCACTCTCGGAGTTGTTTTGGGGGCTTAATGATCCAGGTGGATATTGGTGGCCACCCACCTATTCCATTTGAACCCCTATCATTAGTTCTTTCAGTTTTCAAGTTGCAACAAAACTTCTATTTTTAGCAGTTTTTCGGGTCCTAAACTTCTAGAGCCGTTATGAGGCCCTAAACGACGTTTTTTGGGAAAACGGAGATCAACATGGGTCAACAACCGATGTTTCTCATTCAAAAATTGAATTCCTCGGATAGATATTTCTAACGAGCTATTGAGCGCATCAAACAAAGATCGGATGCCAAAGTTACGCCCCTCGGAAGTTGAACCACCAATTTACCCAAACGGGCACCCATAGTTTTGGCGCCTCATCTCCTACGGTTAGGTTTTTGGATGTTTCGGATTCTACATTGTTTCTCAACAATAAATAGGCCCTCGAGCCTCATTGTAACACAGTTCAGAGGTTTGTAGCCACCACATCTCTTCTTAGAGATTCGCTACGAGCACACTAGCTATTTTATTTCCATTATGTCTGTAAGCATCTTTCTGTTAATGAAATGAAGTGTTATTTCCACTGCATCTCTGTATTTATGGTTATGTGTTTATTCTATTGCGTTCCTGCATAAATCTGGATCAGTGGTATCAGACCGAGTCTACTCTTTCTTTGTTTTTCTTTGCATGTCCCCAACGCGGTTAGGGTATAAGGAGTTAGGGCTTGATCTGGTTGAACCCTTGCAAGATCAGCCTCGCAAACCCCGACGAACTCCCATGGTGGAAGAAAAGAAAGACGAGGGAGCAGGATATCCTATCAAAATACTGCTCGAGGAGGCACTCGAGAAACAAAGGAACGCGATGATGGATAACTTTGCTCAAATCCTTCAACGACTGCCCACATATGGCGCATCTGCATCCAACAGCCACTTTGGAGGCGCCACTCCCTTCAAGGTACAGGTAAACTTTGACATTCCTATATTTGAAGGAAAAATAGATGCAGATACTGTAGACAGATGGTTAAATTTGCTGGAAGGATATTTCTCATTCCATGACTTCTATGACCGAGAAAAGATTATTTTTGCACTCCTCAAAGCCGGCCCCCATGTCAAAGACTAGTGGGAAACCTACCGTGAGCAAGAGGGCGAAGGGGAACCCTCTCTGTTCTCAGCCACACCCACTTGGAATTCGTTCCAAGACGGCATCAAGGAACAATATTACCCCGTGGGGAGCTATGAGGACAAATACATCCAATGGACCACGCTGCGGCAAAAAAAGGATCAAGATGTGCACGAACTGACGAATCTGTTCCATACCCTGCGCACAAAGTTGGGTATTAAAGATTCAGAGAGACATTTGGTGCTCAAGTACCGCGGCTGTCTGCACAAACACATTCAGGAGAAAATGGAGTTCCTTGACATTACATCGCTTGGCACAGCATATCACTATGCCGCCAAGATCGAGAAGAAATTTAAGCAGAAGAAGCGAGACTTTGGATCTGCAAATCCGAAAGATGCCCCCGAACCAAAGAACAAGGGGCAAGGCCAAAGCAATGCGACTCAGAACAACGCCACAAATCCAAATAAGGACACAGGAAAATGGTGTGAATTTCATAACAGCCCCACTCACAGCACAAACGAGTGTCGGGCCAAACAGTCTTTGGTGGCTGAACTAAAGGCACCCGAATCAGATGCATTTTCTGATCCTGAGTTAGACCCAGACAAACGCAATGACAAAGGGAAGCAGATCATTGATGCGGATCCCAGTGCCATTGTCTCCCAGTGCCATTGTTGCCACCACCAAGATCCAGAAGGAGGGTCCAGAGGATCCAAAGGAGGGGGAGCATCTCTTCCAGTCGCAGATGTGGGTAAAGGGTTCTCCACTGCAATTTCTCGTCGATAGCAGAAGCCAAAAGAGCCTCATTTCAGTAGAGGTTGTGAAGCGGCTCGGCCTACCAACCATAGCACACCCGCAGTCGTATACCATCGAGTGGCTTCACCCAGGGAGAGATCTCTGCATTCGCCAGCAGTGCCGCCTTCCGTGCAGTATCAAGCCATTCACAGATGAGGTATTGTGTGATGTTACTTCTCTTGATGTAGCTGATGTATTATTAGGCCAACCATACTTGTGGAGGTGACATGCTGTGTATGAGTCTAGGCCTCGTGCTGTTATTATTACTTTGGGAAATAACTTGTACAGGATATCGGAGGTAATACCACCTCCTGCCATCTCTTTGACTACTGCAAAACAAAGCAGTAAGATTGTTTCCCAAACCAGGAAATTCATTTTCCTTATGACTCACTCACAGGGAAAGAAGAATATTGTGGCCACAACCTTGAAACAGGGCTCCCTTGCATGGCTGCAGGAGATGGACAAAGTCAAGGAGGAATACGATGACAATTTCTCCTCACTCATAGAGGTTCCTCTACACTGTTAGGACAAGCACTCCATTGATCTGACTCCCAATGCACCACCGCCTGATGTTGCCATACATCCTGCAACTACACATACAAAATCCAAACATGTACTGTCTGAGGCTGATAAAGAAACCAAATTTACTAAATGCATCCAGCATGTTCACCCGCAGGTCCATGACATCTTCAACACATCTAATACTCATTTCAATAGAATTTGCCTCATCTCATGGAGAATCTCAACGCAATGGGGACCATTGCTTCCTAAGGAGGGAGGAATGATCCAGGTGGATATCGGTGGCCATCCACATATTCCATTTGGACCAGCACCATCAATTCTTGCAACTTTTCACATTCAGCACAACTTACTATTTTTATCAGGTTTTCAGGTCCTCCACTCTTGGAGCCATTTTGGGGACTTAATGATCCAGGTGGATATTGGTGGCCACCCACCTATTCCATTTGAACCCCCATCATCAGTTCTTTCAGTTTTCAAGTTGCAACAAAACTTACTATTTTTAGCAATTTTTCGGGTCCTAAACTTCCGGAGCCGTTTTGAGGCCCTAAACGACGTTTTTTGGGAAAACGAAGAGCAACATGGGTCCATGGATCGATGTTGCTCATTAAAAAATTGAATTCCTTGAATATATATTTCTAATGAGCTATTTAGCGCGTCAAACGGAGATCGGATGCCAAAGTTACGCCCCTGGGAAGTTGAACCACCAATTTACCCAAACGGGCACCCATAGTTTTGGCGCCTCATCGCCTACGGTTAGGTTTTTGGATGTTTTGGATTCTACATTGTTTCTCAACAATAAATAGGCCCTCGAGCCTCATTATAAAATAGTTCAGAGGTCTGTAGCCACCACATCTCTTCTCAGAGATTCGCTACCAGCACCCTAGCTATTTTATTTCCATTATGTCTGTAAGCATCTTTCTGTTAATGAAATGAAGTGTTATTTCTGCTGCATCTCTATATTTATGGTTATGTGTTTATTATGTTGTGTTCCTGCATAAATCTGGATCAGTCACCAGGGATTCAAGGATCTGATCCATTGCTAGACATGACCTCGCCTCCTGTTCTGGTTCCCTTTGATGTTGTTTCGTGGCCCTGAGATTGCCATCTAAGCTTTTGTGTCACCTTTGTAACTTTGAAACATTTATCCTTCATCAGCCATGAAAAACCTGCAAAAACACGACAAAATGTTATAAAAAACCTGCGGGCTTGGTTTAGACTGCTTGTAGAGGCTCTGGGGTGGTGGAGGAGCAATGAGGAAGAATGTGATTGTAGCGAAAAATCGGAAAAAACCCTGGCAGAGAAGCTAACCAGGTCAATGGAGGTTTGGGTGTGAGGATGAATGTGGACTGTTAGATCAATATGATCTACGGTGGAGATTGCTTGATGAAGTCATTTGGTAGAATGGATGAAAGGCACACGAATGGGGTTGCGATATAACATAAGCCGTCCAGTCTCAGAGATCGACGGCTAGGATTAAAAGTGAAATTACGTTGCGAAGAGTAGTATGGGAGAAAACCGAGAATGGTTTTCGAAAAATTAAATGGAGGAGAGGTGGTATTTACTTTTGGAATGTGATTCCATACACTGATCACCATGTGGATTTCCAAAACCACCCATTTTGCAAAATTTTGGGCCGTTATTCCTCAGGCATAAAGATTTTGGGAAACAGAGCTTCAGCCATCTGATCATGCAATGTTGATCAGACGATGTGGATAGCACGTGATGGGAGGCAATGTGTGCGGGGGGAAGGAATAGTGGGCCCGGTAGGTGACGTAAGGTGTCTTTTCGCGTAGCAGGTGGGTTTTCGGGAGTGTTTGAATGGTCAGGATAGAACCTGGCCGTTGGATCTATAGAATGGATGGCGGAGATTGAAATGGACTCATCACATCGCCAGAAGCGAGTGTCTAGGGAAAAAGGTCCTGGTATGATGCGATGAGATGCTGGCCGTTGGATCGGAAGAGAGATCAACAGTCAAGATTAATCGGTGGGCACAATGGTGAAGGGCTTATGAGCGGAGCGTGATTGAATCTCAGTCGTCAATTCTTGTTGATTTTATGGTCGAGATTAGATCGAAGGATCAGAGGAGAAGGGAAAAGAACAAAGGGAATAAACATTTTACGATTGCGATGGCAGGGGCTAATCATAAGGCAAAGATGTGGTTCTATGGAAAGTAGGAGGACTGAAGGCAGAAGGAAAAGGTGCTTATCGCATCGTAAGTTTAGAAAAGTAAAGGAACGAGTAGGGAAAGAAAACTCCGATTGCGATAAGCGATGGGGCTTAGTGCCTGGTCCCGGGCGCCGGGTCATATGCGGAGAAAGGGGCTAAGGGCTAAGGCCACAAAAGGCTTAAGGCCTAAATGGAAAAGCATGGTTTTTGAGGATTTTTGAAGGGTTTTAAGGCCTTTTAGGCTTTCGGTAGAGAGAAAGGAAAGGGTTTTTTAAACCTGAATATGAATATTTGGAGGTTTAAAGGGGATTTAAGGATTTCAGAGGCTAAATGGATGGTTAAAGGATGGAAATAAGGCTTTATGAAAATGGAGGAAAAAAGGTGAAGATAGGCAATTTCAGAGGCCTTTGGAACAACTTTCTTTGGTGAATTAGCGTGGTTTTAAGATGGAAACAACAGTGAAGATGAACCTCCAGGATAGTACAAACACAAGACTTCAAGGATGATGGATTTTCAAAGGAAATATATCTCTTGAAGGCTTGAAAATGAATTTAGCCACCATTTGGTATATCAGAATTTATAGGTGGCTAACAGTGGCTCCACCTGGGGAGGACAACTTGCCTTTTAAGTGTCTAGAATCTCAGTAATCTCTGTATTTAGCAGACCAGTGCCATTCCATTGGGAAAAATTCTTCATTTGACAACTTTTCACTGTCCTGCAGCAAGAAATCCATTTGAAAAACACTTCTACCTACCCCAAACTATTTGTCCTAACATTGCTTTCTTCTTTGAGTGCACTTGGACTGGAAAACTCGTTTTCCAACATTTTATTTTGCAAACAGAAAAATAAACCTTTCTAATGCTACCCTTATTTCTCCATGAGTTTAGATTAAGCAGTTGAACTCACATTTTTTTCTACCTAACTATTATCTGTCAAGATTAGACTGTCTGACATATTTTCATACTCTATATTCTAAAAAGAAATTAAAAGCAGCCAAGTCAAGATTAAGTAGTCCGACTTGCTATGGTTTGTGGCATAAAAACAAGCTACACATAGGCATTATTTGTGTAATTTTTAGCACAAAATTTGGAAGGTTTGAGATCTGATAACAATAAGCATTCCTTCCCTCTTGTTGTGACTCAGATTTTTAGCTTTTTAGAGTCACTCGTTTTCTTCATTTTAGCTCTGGTTTTGATCTTGTTAGAGCTATTTTCCTTTCTTTGCCAGTTCAAGTTTTGAGCATGTTAGAACTAGTTCTCTTCTTCTCTATCCTAATTTGTTCTACTGATAAGCCAAGATTAAACAGTTTGGCAGATCTTTTTCACTATCCTATCAGCAGTAAACTAAAATCTACCCAATCATGATCAGGTTGTATGATTGGACAATAGGGCTCCTTTAAAGTAGTGGAATTTGAGCTTTCACACTTTCATATTTTCCTTTCCTTTTGGTATGAAGCTATACCTTTCTTGTTTTATTTCTGCCCTCTTTTTGTTTTTTCTATTGTTTTTGTATTTTTCTTTCCCCTTTTCTCTATGCAAATGGTATGTACAATGGATAAAAACTCTGAAACTAAGACTCTTGACAGAAATAGTATTTAAGCATCCTGCCATTGATAGGACCCCCCAACACTTCTTCACCATTCAGTTCTTGCAGAAAAAATGCATTATGCCCTCTTATGGAATGAATAATGTAGGGCCCTTTCCACAGATTTTCAAACTTACCATGTTTCCCTTTCTCTTCTCTCCTTGAATCCCATTTGAGAACTAAATTCCCAACTTGGAAGTCATTTTCTTTAGTTCTTTTGTCAAATAACCTCCTGATGTTTTCTTGGAATTTTTGAGTTCTCTGATAAACTTCCTCTCTGGTCTGTTGCAAATGGATGGCCTAATTGATCCTTCTCTGCATATCATTTTCTTCAGCTTGGACTTCCTAAAGGAGTTTCATGACTGGAACTCCTAAGGATGTTGGGAAAACAACATCTGTGCCATAGACTAGCTGATAGGGGGACATATTAATTGACTTTTTGGTAGTTAACCTGTCAGCCCACAAGGCATGAACAAGCTTACCATGCCATGCTTTCTGATTCTGCTCCAACAAATTTTTCATGATTTTGATCAGGCTCTTGTTGGAGGATTCAACAAGTCCATTTCCTTGGGGGTAATAGGCAGTGGAGTGGCCCAAGGTGATCTGATATTTATGGCAGAAATAAACCATCTTCTTGGATTTAAAGGCAACAGCATTGTCTGTGATTATTTTTCTAGGACAGCCAAATCTGGACAATATGTTGGTCTCAAGGAATTTAATAATGACAAAGTTAGTAGCATTCCTAGTGGGTATGGCCTCTATCCATTTGGTAAAATAATCGATGGTTGTGAGGATCCATTTGTGCTAGGCTGAGGAGGATGGATGGATTTCCCCTATGAAGTCCAAACCCCACTGTTGAAAGTTGTTAGCCACCTATAAAAATTTGTCTTATCAAATGGTGGTGTTGACCATATCAGCCCCCTGTTAAATTTTTGGCAAGCAATCCCATGCTCACCTTCCAAATCCCCTCCTTTTGCCTTCAAAATTAGTTTTCCACCTATCGTTCCTCTCCTCTTAAGCTAAACTGCACTACAAAAGCCCGAAAACCCACATATGAAAATACATTGGGCCTACCCCCTTTCGGCCCTAGCCTTGATAACTATTTCTTCCACACGACCTGGCCCCGAGACCATGCACTAGTCCAAAAAGCGTTTATTTAAATTGGTTATCGGAGGCGTTTTCGGCCATTTATCTACCATAGATCAACAGTCCGCAACCAGCCTGTCCTGGTGGTCCCCCAGCGCCCGCACCCTTTGCAAAACCAACCTATTTTCATCGCACCACCTCCCAGCGGAGGGAGGTATTCCTCGGAGGGCCAGCGATTCCATTTATCGCCCGACGCATGTCAACGTCATTGTTTAAATACCACTACCCCATCGCGCATTATCTTTCGATCAAAGTTGTGTAGCGATATCAGTGTGAACTGTTAGATCTGTGAGCCTCCATCTAACGGTGATAATCCTTCAAAGCTGCACCAACATTAACCCAAGCTAATGGCGCCCGTGGCCCACCATCACACCACCGCTCGACACAGTTTAAACTGTTGATCTTGTTTAAAGATCGGACGGCTCAGATCGTTTGTTTACCCAGCTGTTGACCTGGTCCATCTCCACATCAAAAATTCCATGTGTGCGTCATGTTTCTTCGCCACCATTTATATATTCCGTTTATGTGTCATGTTTCAATGTTTATGTCATAAAACTCTGCCTCATTCGTTCATCATCATCCCATGGTATTTTTTATTGCCACCCTTCATTTTTCTGCCACCCTACATCTTCTCACCATTTCGCTCAGTCTACATAACCATTTCATGGCCACCGCCACATTCACCACCCCTGTGTCTGGTTTTCTTTAATGTGTTTGTGGGTTTTGCAGGTCTATGGTGAGGAGAAGCTGCCATAATTCATCGCCTCCATTACAGAGGCCAAGAGCACCTCAAAGGACGATCTTTCGATGGCAAAATCTAAGAGGGAAGTTCCGGGTAGCTGCTGCGACATGACTTCTATTAAAAGAAGTAAGGACAAAATCCATTGAAACCCCCAGAGGCATTCAAGAGACAGATTACGTAGCAGGAAATATTAATGAAGCTGCATACAAATATCAGTGAATAATCAAGAAATTCAGCATCCGGCTCTGAAGATTTTAAATCCCAATCCAAAATTAGAAGGCAGATGGTACCCAGCACAGAAAACCATGCCCTCCAGATTGTATTTCAGCCGAATTCTCTTCACGAAAGGACATAATGTTCATGTGGAGTTACCCTTGTTCCGTGCTCTTGAAGATATTTTCTACCCAGTGCATTTATTTTTGCAAGCAGGTTATCAAGTACAAATAATCTTATTCAGTCATTCATCAGTATGGGCGCAAATGTTTTCACCATTTTGTCTTAATGAAGTAATTAAATGCTTACCACCTACCTCCTCTACTAGGTTTTTGAGTTTCTCCTATAAATCTGTAGGAGAACAAATTAGTTAGGGTTCCATATTTTATCAGCAAACTATGCAGTGACAGGTTATTGTATACATCTTGTAAAACTTCTATATGAAGGCTCAGAGCCCATAGGGTCTCAGTGAGGAGGAGTTCTATCTGTTAAATAGGATTCTGGTCTTTGGTATTTCACAATATGTAATTTTCCCTAATGTGTTTAATATAACATTTCATTTCATCCATCTTCCTCTTGTATCATGTTTTTTGAATGCGAATGGCTCACTGATTTGTAGTAAGGATTTATCCTAGTTGATACCCATACTTGGATCAGTCAAGCGCTTTAAATATGGCTCAGGCATGATATACTGTTTCATATTCATCTCATCCATATTTCTGCTATAATAGTTGCTTGAGGAGGATGCTTTTAAAACGCCATTGTCATGTATGGATTCTTAGATTAATAAGCCCATATGTGGTTCTGTTGTGTATCTGGGTATCAGCCTCATGTTAACTAGTATCTTCTTAATATTTCCTTCACTACATACACCTTCTGATACTTGATTTTTGTGGCATATTACTTGAATCGGCCCTCTTGGCAGTAAATTGTCTCTTAACGGTCTGATGCTTTTATATTGGAGTTTTGCATGCTATTCTTGCATAATTCTCATCTCTGTATCAGTTTCTGAGAGTTTGGTCCCATTAAAGATCCATTTCCTTGTTTTACAAGATATAGCAGGAGATCTTTTGGATTGATACCCAAGATATATTTTATGCTCCTTGCTATGATAAGATGTCTTAGGCACTGGTCTATGGCAACTCTAGGCTGTCTCTAGGAGTTACAACATCTTTTTGGCACCGTTGCCGGGGAACGAAGTTAAGAAAATCAGTATCCCTGGGCCTCGACAAATCGTATTCACTCTCTAATTAGGTGAGCACAGAGAGTTGAAGAGTTGCACATCCCTCACCTTGGCGACTCCACACTTGTTTTTATTTGACAGATCTATTTGTAGTCCTGGCTCCTCGTAAGCCACACCTGAGGTCAGATACAGCGTAGTCAAAGACACCTTCAGTGTCTGACCCAGAGAAGATCATTCATAGAAGAAGTTGGAAATAAAAGAGATCAGTTCATGCTGAAATCCCTGAGTTTTCCATAGAAGATTATCTATCTTCTTCTTCCCAAGAAATCCCAATAGAAAATCCTGACTCCACTGTGGGAGACACTGGTTATTACTCAGATAGTCCACACGGGGGAAGTGCTAGAACTAAAGATAATCTTCACCCTACCCCTGAAGCCGAAGAGGTTAAAGAGGTCACAAAAGTAGCTGCTGTCAATTGTGAACTATTCCCAGCAACTCCTCAGGCTGCGGTACAGTATATTCCTATTGTTATTCATACTCCACTTCCACCTCCTCCTCTTCCTCCATTTGTACATCAGATTGTTGCACAACCCCCACCTCCCCCAATGGCCAATGTTACAGCCTTTTTTTTGAATAAATATGCTCCCCTGGCATTACCTCAAGTGTTGAATGATATGCCACAGGATTATTTGAAGATTTTACCCAGATTTAGTGGGGAAAATGAGATTGATGCTCAAAAAAATCTTGAGGTCTTCTTCTCTTTTGCAGAAAACTTAAATGTAGAACATTTCGATGTAGTCTTAAGATTGTTTGTTCAATCTCTTGATGGTGAAGCTCGAAAATGGTTTAAGACATTGGCAGACCACTCCATAACCACCTGGGAAAGGATGGAAGAACTTTTTCTCAGGAAGTGGGGAGAGAAGAAAGATCATGGGCAATGCCTTACCAAATTCAATACGCTTAAGAAGAAACATAATGAAGGGGTGTCATAATTTATTAAGAGATTCAACAAGTTGTATCTAAGCCTACCTCCTGAAATGAGGCCACATCAAACTGCTGCCAAAATTGTTTTCATAGAAGCCTTTGACTCAGATTTTGGTTTCTCGTTGAGAGAAATAAAGCCTGCCACCTTAGATGATGCTCAGACAGATGCTCTGGAGCTGGAAGCAAATTTTGCCTCCACTGAGAAATTAAAGGGAAAAGCCGAGCAGGATACCAGAAGAATGGGAAAAGAGGAGGTCTCTACCTTGAATCAGGACAAAGATTCAGACAGAATAGAATAAATGAGCAAAATTATTAAGAGTCTTACTAGAAAATTGGGTAAGCTTGAGTTAGAGACCAAGAATTCAGCCTCCAAGAATTTCTACAATGCTCCAAACAGAGGCTATAATCCCCAGTATAAGAGACCACCCTTGCAAATATTTCCAAGGGAAGCAAAGGAGCAACAAGATCAGGTACCACACCCATTGTACCTGGAAGGTCTAGTAGATGATACCACTGAAGACACTACCTACAGACTAGAGGATGCAAATCTTGCCTTTTCAACTAGTGATGGAAAAGAATGTCCTTGGCGAGACAATGATGAAGCAGAATGTCCACTACAAGAAGAAGAAAGGACCAGAGACATTGAAGAAGCAGAAATTGATCATTATTGCAAAAAATTTGCTGATTTCATGCAAGCACAGTTCAACAGAAAATATGATCTCAAGTCTTCAAGAAAGAGGACTCGGACTCAAGATAAAGAAGAAGAGCCACCTCAAAAGGAAGTACCTACTCAGAAGGAATCAACAGTGCAGAAATTCACTGACAAAGGTAAGAGTCCTCTAAACAAACCTCTGCAGGCTGATGATGAAATTCCTTCATCTTCAAAAATAGTCAGTCCTTCTAATGCTAAGTCTGTGTCAAAAGAAGTTAAGCCCCTAGTTGAAAATAAAGAATCAAAAGGGATTGTAATAGAAAAGTCCCCTCTTGCTTTCAACCTACAAAAATAACTTGCAAAAGTCAAAATCCCAGTTCCCTTGACTGAACTATTGAAACAACCTGCATATCAATCTCAGGTCACCTCTTTATTGCTCCCTCCAGAAGCACCAATCATTCCAGATAGTCTCAACCTTCAAGAAGAGAGACCCATGGTTGTATTTGGCCCACATGTCGAGGAGATAGACCCCTCTACTCCTCCTTTCTATGTGTATCTAGTGATCCATGACCTATTGTTACATAATTGTATGCTAGACTCTGGAGTTTCCCATAACCTCATGCCTCTGTCAGTCATGGAACAACTAGGTTTACAAATCACACGTCCATACAAAGACCTCTATTCATTTGATTCCAAAAGAGTTAAATATCTAGGGATGATTAAAGATTTAGTGGTCAATCTGGCCCAAATACCAGCAAAAAGCGTAGTAATGGACATCGTGGTGGTGGACATCCTAGCTCGTTTTGGCATGCTGTTGTCAAGGTCCTGGGGAACAAAAATTGGTGGGTCACTCAAATTAGATTTAACATATGCCACTATCCCATTTTTTGGTGGCCAGGAGAGGAGATTATATAGAGAAACCAGATTTGTCAAGATGGTAACTAAGGCTGAAGGCTCTACAAATTCACCAATCTATAGTCAAGAAGGAGATTTTTCATGCTTGATGCTAGAAGAAAACCAAGATTTTTCTCATGAGCCATCCTTCTGCCAGATCAAGACCGAGCAGCCTTCAGAGAATCATGAAACGGGAATATGGACACTCCATTTTGATGGAGCAAATTCAATAGAAGGCAATGGAGCTGGTGTATTGTTGATTTCTCCTACAGGAAAATGGGTCCCACTACCTTTCAAATTGGAATATGAGGCTACCAATAATGTAGTTGAATATGAAGCTCTTCTGTTGGGATTATAGACAACCAGGAGTATGGGTATACAAAGTTTAAAAGTTCTGGGAGACTTTGAGCTAGTAGTCAGACAGGTCAAAAATCAATGCCAAACCAAGCACCCTCGGCTGAGGGCTTACAGGAATGAAGTGTGGGACATGGTGGAGAACTTTTTCTTAGTATTTAATATACAATTCATGCCACGGGAAAAAAACAGAATGGCAGATTCTCTTGTTGTGGCTACTAGTACATTTCGTCCTCCTCAGAACCCTCTTTTGAGGTATGAAATAGAGGTACGTTATAGACCATCAATTCCAGATAATATCAAGTATTGGCAAGTATTTGAAGATGATGAAAAGATGAAGAGATTCCTAGAGACAGTAGGGGAATTCTCAAATATGGAGATTGATGATTGTGATGAAGAGGGAGCGGAAGACACTTCAGAAAACAAATGGGAAGAGAAAATGTTGAAGGGAAATGTTATCCCTAGAGGGCTGGTGCCCCTAGAGAGATTATTTGACAAGAATGATGTTCCTTTGCAGCCTAGTAAAGTGGTAGAAGAAGATCAAGTGGAAGATTTAAATCTGGGTACTAATGTTGATCCTAAAATTGTGAAGCTATCCAAAAAGGTCCCAAAGGAATATAAGGAAAAATACCTAAAATTATTTCAATCTTATAAAGATGTGTTTCCATGGTCCTATCAAGACCTGAAAACTTTTGATATCAGCATTATGCAGCACAAAATTCCCCTAAAAGCAAATGCAAAGCCTCATAAGCAGAAGCTTTGACAGATAAATCCTCTGTTGCTTCCCTCCATCAAGAAAGAGATTAAAAAGCTGCTAAAGGTCAAAATAATTTGTGCCATTGAGGTACTTAGAATGGGTGGAAAATCTGGTCCCTGTTCGGAATAAGAATGGAGAAATAAGGCTATGTGTGGATTTCAAGAATTTAAATAGAGCATCCTTAAAAGATAATTATCCATTACCCAAAATGGACCACCTGCTGTAGAAAGTGTTTGGAGCCTCTAGAATGTCCATGATGGATGGTTTCTCTAGTTATAATCGGATAGCTATGATCACAGAGGACCAAAAGAAGACTGCTTTCATCACACCATGGGGTACATTCATGTATGCCAGGATGCCTTTTGGGCTGATTAATGCAGGGGCCACTTTTCAGAGGGCCATGGACATTGATTTTGTTGGGGAGTAGGATAAGTTTCTGGTGGTCTATCTTGATGATATTACAATGTTTTCGAAGGATGATACCAAGCATATTGAGCATTTAAGAAGAACCTTTGAAAAATGCAGAAGGTATGGTCTTTCCCTCAATCCTCAAAAGTCTTTGTTTGCATTAGAAGAAGTTAAACTTTTGGTGCATATTGTGGCCAAAGATGGAATAAGGATAGATCCTAAAAGAGTAGAGATCATAAATGGTATCCCTCTCCCAAGAAATAAGAAAGAAGTGCAAGTGTTTTTAGGGCAAATAAATTTTCTGAGAAGATTCATCCCTAACTATGCTGAGATAGTTAGGCATATAGCAGACATGTTAAAAAAGAACAATGAGGTGAAGTGGTCGCAAGAATCGAGGGAAGCCTTTGCCAGAATTAAAGCTATGTTTGCTGAAGCTCCTGTATTAGCTGGGCCTGATTATACTAAGCCATTTATGATCTTTTCATTTGCATCGCCTCACATAGTAATAGGAGTGTTGTTGCAGAAAAATGAAGAGAGATATGAGCAACCTATTGCCTTCTTCAGTCAGGTACTTCATGATGCAGAATTAAAATATGACATATTGGAGAAGCAGGCGTATGCCCTAGTAAAATCCCTGAAGGTGTTCCGCATATACATTTTGCAGTCTCACATCACTGCATTTGTGCCCACTGCAGCCGTGAAGGATATTCTGGTTCAGGGTGATAGCAAAGGAAAAAGAGGAAGGTGGATTGCAAAAATACAGGAATACGATCTAGATATCCGTCCCACCAAAATTATTAAAGGACAGGGGCTAGCTAAGATATTATCAGAATCAAACTATTAGGCCCTGGGCATAAATCTGTCTATGGTAGCAAGTGGAGAATCCGAGAAAGAAGGTGAGCAGCGACGACTGGAGATAGCCACTCAAAAAGTTCACATGAAGTATCTCACCAGCCCTTGGTACAAAGAAATAGTAGAATATATTTTGACACTCAGCTGCCCACCCAGCTGTGATAAAGAAAAATACAGAGCATTAAGATTGAAATCATAGAAGTACATAGTTGCTAATGGCCAGCTATATTGGAAGGATCCTTCAGGCATCCTACTCCTGTGCCTCACAAAGGATGAAGTAGAGAGTATAATGGTTGAATTCCATGAAGGAATATGTGGAGGACATTACAGCTGGAGGGCTACAGCTCATAAGATACTAAAGGCTGGCTTCTACTAGCCTAAATTATTTGTAGATGTTTTTACATGGGTCTGAACCTGTGATAAGTGTCAAAAATTTGTAGAAAGAAAAAAGTTAGTAGCTTTTCCTTTGATTCCAGTCCATGTGAATGAGCCATTCCAACAATGGGGATTAGATTTTGTAGGAGAAATACATCCCCCATCAAGTGGCCAACATAGATGGATCTTAACAGCTACAGACTATTTCACGAAGTGGGTGGAAGCCATAACTGTAAGGAATGCTACCGACACTATCATAATAATGTTCATGGAAGAAAATATTATATTCAGGTTTGGCTGTCCTGCAAGAATAGTAACCGATAACGCACAAGCTTTCAAATCTGCCAAATTTTTTAATTTCTGCCAGCAATATATTATCACACTAAGTCACTCCACAGCCTAGTATCCGCAGGGAAATGGCTTGGCAGAGTCTTCCAACAAAACTCTAGTAAGGGCCTTGAAGAAAACTACAAATGAGAATCAGAAGAATTGGGATTCCCAATTGAAGTTTGCTCTATGGGAAAATAGAATTGCCAGTAAGAGAGCAACTGGGAAATCTCCCTATGAGTTAGCATATGGATGAGCAGCCGTGTTTCCTGTGCAGCTGGCTTTGCCTATGGCCCGCTTCATGCAGGAAAGTCAGGATGAACCAAATGACATGATCTGGAGAATGAATCAGTTAGTAGAATTGGGAGAAACGTGGAATCAGGTGAGGCAGAAGCTAACTGAGTATCAGGAGAAAATGAAAAACATTTTTTATCAACATGCAAAGGACAGAAAATTTCAGATTGGTGATCTAGTGCTCAGATGGGATGCCCGAAGGGCTGAAAAAGGAAAACATGGTAAATTTGATCCACTATGGTTTGGCCCATTTAAGGTTGTGGAACAGAAAGGTAATAATACGTTCATGTTGGAGAATTTACAGCACGACTTATTGGATGCCCATTTAAACGGTCAATTTCTTAAGCCCTATTTTCAATTCTGATTCAGGCCAAAGCCGCCCTATGTATGATACTGTGTATTAGTTTTCTATTTTTGTTTTTGATTGGATAATATGGATGGCGCAATCGATTATGAAGTGAAAAGCAGGGGGGGCCGAAGAGAAAACTGTGCATACAGGGTGATCATGAAGGTCTGTGGAGTTCTCAACACGTCCAGGGATGAACGTGTCATCCCCAGGTGGAGCCAATGTTGACCATATTAGCCCCCTGTTAAATTTTTTGCAAGCAATCCCACACTCACCTTCCAAATCCCCTCCTTTTGCCTTCAAAATCAGTTTTCCACCTATCATTCCTCTCCTATTAAGCTAAATTGCACTACAAAACCCCGAAAACCCACATATGAAAATACATTGGGCCTACCCCCTTTCGGCCCTAGCCCTGATACCTATTTCTTCCATGTGACCTGGCCCCGAGACCATGCACTAGTCCAAAAAGCGCTTATTTAAATTGGTTATCGAAGGTGTTTTCGGCCATTGATCTACCATAGATCAATGGTCCACAACCAGCCTATCCTGGTGGTCCCCCCGCGCCCACACCCTTTGCAAAACTAGCCTGTTTTCATCGCACCACGTCCCAGCGGAGGGTGGTATTCCTCGGAGGGCCAGCGATTCCATTTATCGCCCGACGTGTGTCAACATCACTGTTTAAATACCACTACCCCATCGCGCATTATCTTTCGGTCAAAGTCGTGTAGCGATATCAGCGTGAACCGTTAGATCTGTGAGCCTCCATCTGTCGGCGATAATCCTTCAAAGCTGCACCAGCATTAACCCAAGCTAATGGCGCCTGTGGCCCACCATCACACCACCGCCCGATGTAGTTTAAACCGTTGATCTCGTTTAAAGATCAGACATCTTAGATCATTTGTTTACCCAGCTATTGACCTGGTCCATCTCCACATCACAAATTCCATGTGTGCGCCGTGTTTCTCCGCCACCATTTATATATTCCGTTTATGTGTCATGTTTCAGTGTTTATGTCATGAACCTCTGCCTCGTTCATTCATCGTCGTCCCATGGTATTTTTGATTGCCACCCTTCATTTCTCCGCCACCCTGCATCTTCTCACCATTTCACCCAGTCTACATCACCATTTCATGGTCACCGCCGCATTTACCACCCCTGTGTCTGGTTTTCTTTAACGTGTTTGTGGATTTTGAAGGTCTATGGTGAGGAGGAGCTGCCATAATTCATCGCCTCCATTACAGAGGCCAAGAGCACCTCAAAGGACAATCTTTCGATGGAAAAATCTAAGAGGGAAGTTCCAGGTAGCTGCTGCGACATGACTTCTATTAAAATAAGTAAGGACAAAATCCATTGAAACCCCCAGAGGCATTCAAGAGACAGATTACGCAGTAGGAAATATTAATGAGGCTGCATACAAATATCAGTGAATAATCGAGAAATTCAGTGTTCGGCTCCGAAGATTTTAAATCCTAATCCAAAATTAGAAGGCAGATGGTACCCAGAACAGAAAACCATGCCCTCCAGATTGTATTTCAGCCGAATTCTCTTCACGAAAGGACATAATGTTCATGTGGAGTTACCCCTGTTCCATGCTCCTAAAGAGATTTTCTACCCAGTGCATTTATTTTTGCAAGCAGGTTATCAAGTACAGATAATCTTATTCAGTCATTCATCAGTATGGGCGCAAATGTTTTCGCCATTTTGTCTTAATGAAGTAATTAAATGCTTACCACCTACCTCCTCTACTAGGTTTTTGAGTTTCTCCTATAAATCTGTAGGAGAACGAATTAGTTAGGGTTCCAGATTTTATCAGCAAACTATGCAGTGACAGGCTTATTGTATACATCTTGTAAAACTTCTGTATGAAGGCTCAGAGCCCATAGGGTCTCAGTGAGGAGGAGTTCTATCTGTTAAATAGGATTCTGGTCTTTGTTATTTCACAATATGTAATTTTCCCTAATGTGTTTAATATAACATTTCATTTCATCCATCTTCTTCTTGTATCATGTTTTTGTAATGCGAGTGGCTCACTGATTTGTAGTAAAGATTTATCCTAGTTGATACACATACTTGGATCAGTCAAGCGCTTTAAATATGGCTCAGGCATGATATATTGTTTCATATTCATCTCATCCATATTTCTGCTATATTAGTTGCTTGAGGAGGATGCTTTTAAAACGCCATTGTCATGTATGGATTCTTAGATCGATAAGCCCATATGTGGTTCTATTGTGTATCTGGGTATCAGCCTCATGTTAACTAGTATGTTCTTAATATTTCCTTCACTACATACACCTTCTGATACTTGATTTTTGTGGCATATTACTTGAATCGGCCCTCTTGGCAGTAATTGTCTCTTAACGATTTGATGCTTTTATATTGGAGTTTTGCACGTTGTTCCTGCATAATTCTCATCTCTGTATCAGTTTCTGAGAGTTTGGTCCCATTCAAGATCCATTTCCTTGTTTTACAAGATATAGCAGGAGAGCTTTTGGATTGATACCCAAGATATATTGTATGCTCCTTGCTATGATAAGATGTCCTAGGCACTGGTCTATGGCAACTCTAGGCTGTCTCTAGGAGTTACAACAGGTGGCTAAAATCATTTTTAAGCATTCAGGAAAAAAAAAATTGGCCAATTTGTTAGTTCTTAAATTCTTATAAAGATAACTTATCCTTAAGTTAATCTTCACTGTTGTTTCCCTCATAAATCTGAAAAATCTCCTGTTCACAAGAAGAAAGACTACTCTAAAAACCCATTTTCCCTTTCATTTTATCCCTCCTTTCACTCATAACTAACCTCCATTTTTATCCCCTTTTTCCTCATGAAATTCCTCCATTTCCCTCATTTTCCTTCCTTTCATTCACAAATTCCCTTTTATAAGGTTTAAAACTCCTTTTTAAACCTTATCGGAACTCTCAAAATCCTTCAAAAATCCTTCAAAAATCATAAAAACAATCTTTTTCTGCACTAAGGCCTTTTAAGCCCCTTTTTGCCTTACCCCAACCCCTTTATCCACATAAAACTGGCACTGAGACCAGGCACTGAGGCCTAATCACGCAATCGCAATTGGGTTTTCCTTTTCTCCTTGTTACCTATTTACTTTGAAAACACCGATTGCGATTAAGCCTTCTCTCTTCAACCCCCGATCTATTCATCCTTTTCAGAGTGCCTTAGCCTCACAATCGGGTGCTAAAACACCATAAAAACCCTTCCCGAAACATAACTTTCCTTTGTATTTTATTAAAACCCCGACTTTCCTATATTTTAATAAAACCCGGCAGTTCATTGTTTTGGCAAATATTAGTCGTTGATCTAAAACCGATCAACGATCGTCGGCACATCGCATTGAAATTGTTCATTGGACACATTTTTATGGTCTATTTCCTCCCTCCGATTGCGACCCTGCAATTATTTCCTGGCCGTTGATCTTCTCTACCGTGCCTAGATCCGACGGTCCCAATCGCTCCGTTCCAAAGCCCGCATTTCCGCCTTTGGCCTTCATGACTTAATCTCCACTGTCAATTTAGTTCTAAGATCGATGTCTCTTACTCAATCGCATCGCAACATTTCTGTATGGTGTTTCCCTTTCCCTCCTCCGATTGCAATTTTGCGATTCAATCTAGACCGTCAAATCCACAAGAACTGATGGCCCAGATTAATAGCCCTCTGCCATGACCCTCCGACATTAAAAACCACCAATTCATCTTGACCGTTGATCTCTCTAAGATCTAACGGCCTGCGCTTAATTGCATCGGCCCATTTTCTTTGTGCCTTCCTCTCTCCTCCACCGATTCGCGGGCTTGCGATCAAATCTGGGCAATCCATTTCATAAATCCAGCGGTCTAGATCAAACCCGGATCCCTTTGTTATTTCGTAAAGTCCCGCAGTTTAAACTCTTCGGTGAAGATCCACCATTGATCTCTGCAGATCAATGGTTCACATTTACCCAATCTCCGCCTGAAACCCATACCTCATATTCCTTTCGATGCTTCATCTTTCAATCTGGGCCGTTCATTCTGAACATCTAACAGTCCAGATTAAAACCAGTAGGCCCAACTCCTTTCGGACCTACCTCCCCCATCGATCAATCCTGACCATCCATTTCGATGATCCAACAGCCCATATCAAAAACCGATTTTGCCCGGCCCACCATTTTCCACCTGTGCATCTTACCTCCATCGCACTATCCTCACAACCGTTTGATCTAACACCCCAGATTTGACGGCCAGTGCGCGCTTTCATGTGATTTCATGTCCGTAGGTTAATTTTTCAAATTTACGCGATATGGGTGGTTTTAAAAAGTCACGTGTCGGCTAGAGACACATATCATGTTCAAAAAGGCAATACCGCTTTTCCCCCTTTTCTCCACGCGAAAACCATTATGGTTTTTCACTAAAACCACCTTTCCCCATCGCATTACATTTTCTATCTTTCAATCTCAACCATTCGTTCCTTTCATCCAACAGTCCAGATTACATCTAACCATTAAACCATCACCCTTTGCCATTCTTCCTAGAGATTTCATCAATGAATCTCCGTCGTTGATCTCTGTTTGTTGATCTAATCCAATCGCCCAGATTACTCTGCAACCCCAAACTTCATTTAACCCCATTTTCTCCTCCACCAAAGGTTTTTTCCCCTTTTTTATTACATTTTCTCTATAATGTTACCCCCTCTACATTATATGATCCTGATTGATCTCAAACATTGATCTTTGCAGATCAACGGCCCAGACTTAATCTCCACCATTTTTTATCCAACCACCTCCCCATCTAACCCCAACAAGCAATCCTCGCCGTTGGTGGATTTCATCCAACGGTCGCGATCTAACCTAACCTCCAAAGAAGTTTAAACCTATCCTCGCATGATTTTCTTAATTTTTCTGTGTTTGTGCAGGTTTTAGAGGTTTCTCTACTGTTTTAAAGGAAAATCAATGGCCGGGGATGACGATCCCTCAGGCGACTATTCATAAAGAAGATCATTCTGCAGGGTTTCACATCATGATTTATCTGTGCCCCATGAGCACTGATAACACTATAAGACCCTCTGTACACTTGTGCAGCAACAAAACACAGTAAACCTTGATCCAATACAGAGTATTAGTATCCAGGGATAAAATTAAAGTATAAAACATGTTTGAAGATTTTTAACACAGTTTTTGAGAGATTACGACATAAAATTGACTATCAAAAGCCTGATCCACTCAATTGAAAATAGTATGAAGACCTGAAGACAAAGATTAAGCCAAATTAGGCTTGAAACACATATCGAAAGAAAATTAATAGTGTTTTAGGTTAAAACAATGAAATCTATCAATTCGAGAAAGCCTCCACTGCCACATCAAAGGCTAATTAAATCCTCTCCAGCTACCTAAAGCGCCACCTGCGGCCTCATAAATCAAAGAAGGCAGAGTTATTGCCTCAGTCAGTGATATTTTTCCTAAAATACAGCCAGAGTTATTGCTAACTCACCTCAAGAGTTTTTAATTCAACAAAATCTACCCATCAAACTTAACACTTAATGAAAATCAATTAATACAGAGGAAATATCAGAAAACTTCTCCATTGAGCCCCTCAAAGGCTAAGAAGCATTCAACTGTATTAATTGAGCCTAGAGATCTTTTCTCTCATCCCACCTCCTCATTTCTTCTATAAATACTTCTGTAGAAGATGAGAAAAAGGTTGGTCACTGAATATCTGATGTATGTAAATAATCTCCTGAAGCTGTTGTAAGCTCTGTTTGTAATTAAAGATACCTAAGTTGAGATGAGAATCTTGAAGATGTAGAGAACCACTCGACTTGATGATTGTAACTGATTTGAACATCAAATACATGTTGATTTATGGGATCCTGGTCTATGTCAACAGTGATGTATTTCTTATTGTAAATTGTTATTTTCTTTTTGTTTACATTTTTTCCACTTTTCTCTTATAAAGAACAGCAAATATAGAGTTAGGATTTACTCTTACAAGTACCCTACTCTCACTGATAAGCTTTATCTTTATGTTTTCCTCCAAATTGTGTATTTGAGAATGATTTAATATAGTCCAAGCAGTTAAGGAATGCTGGTGTTCCCACGTCTTACTGCCTGAACTTCAAACATCGTTTTTGAATATTATTTTCAGTTTATGCTAAGTAGAGTTGAACTAGGGAAGTCTATGGTTAGCCCTGTCCTCTGGTTTCTCCTTCAAAGGTTGTTTGAAAGCGTCCCTATGAGTATGTTGAAAGCAGGCTAGGTTCAAAGTCCTTACCTGATCTTAGACTATTCTTTTTGTTTATCTTAAGTGTTGTCTTCAAAGTTTTGCTAATTAAAGTCGAACTAGGTAAGTCTATGGTTAGCCCTGTCCTCTAGTTTCTTCTCCAACAGTTGCTTTGAAAATTTTCCCTTTGAATATGCTGAAAGAAAGATAGGTTCAAATTCCTTACTTGATCTTAAGCAATTCTTTTTGTGTTTTAAATGTTTTCTATTGAAATTGTATCAAAAGTAGGCTAATTTCAAAGTACTTACCTGATCTTAGATTACTTTTATGTTTTTCTTAAGTGCATGCCAAAAGTAGGATAGTTTCAAAGTACTTACTTGATCTTAGGCTGTTCTTTTTTCTTCATCTATTTAATCTTCATTTCTAATTGTTTTCATTCCATAAAATCAACTTGAAGAGATCCTTAGGCATAGATGACTTGCCCCATGGACCACTCTTGAAACTTGTTGTTTCAATTAAATCCTATTATGACTCCATAGCACAATGGATTGAAGCTGCTCCTAGCCTATCTTATTATTTGAATCATTCCTTCACTTGCATACACCTTCACCCTTCATTTATACTTCCTTCACCTTCACATATCTTTGCCCAACCAAAACAAACAAAAACCTTGTCCTTCATAACTAGCATAATATCATTTCAAAAGCCTTAAAGATAAACTAATATTTGCACTTATAGAGAGATCCCTCTCTGGATTCAGGAGGGCTACATCCTAGAATCCCAAAGTGTTTCAAATGTCCTCCTCGCAGCTTTAGTCTTGCCAATCTGCTGAAATTACGGGGAGACAACATTTCTGGCGACTCCATTGGGGAATTCTAAGTAAAATCCTTAAAATAAGACACTCAGTATTTAGTGCAGTACAAGTAGCCCTCTTCAAGCACTACCAAGAAAATGGTAATCATCATAAAACTTATTTGAGTCAGTGACAAACGAAGGAACCCTTAGGATTCTCATAAAGCTTATCAACCTTGAACGAATCAGCTAGCTTAACCATAAGAGTAAAATTTATTTGTCTCATCACCGTAGCTAAGTGTTGAAACAGATTTAGGACACTCATAGAACCCATAGGACTGAAAAAACTCAAAAAACCAAAAAATATTTCAGATTGGTATTCAAATAAACTTGGTGGTGGACCATAAAACCTTTTACCTCCAAAAGAGCTAAAAATTTCCACCTAGTGACTCCACAATCCTAAACAGACCTTAAGACTCCACTAGGAAACCCTTTATCATCATAACATCATTTAAACTCAGTTAAGAAGACTTTAAAGATGAAATTTTTCTTGTTTAAAGATCAGTTAGCCTCCTAAAGACTGTCATATTTGGTTAAACTTTTATTGTAAGTTGGGTCTGAAAAACATAGCATAGTGGCTCCTAGAAGGATTCATACTAGAGCCTATCCTAACCCAAACCCTCCTAAGATAGTTGATAACCCTGAAAGAATACTTAGGAAATCTCCTAAGGCCAAATCTTCAACTATTGTCAGAACACTCCATATAGTTATTTCTGTTCCTGAAAAACCTTGCAGCTCTACAAAATTCACAAGTTGACTTAAGAAATCCATTCAGAACTAGGTCACTTGATGATATAGATCATATAGATTTAGAGCCTTCACTTTCATCCCAAGATAGAAGTGAACACCTTGGTAGCAGAGAAACTACTCCACCTGATTCACATTTTATTCATAATTTTGGTTTCTCTCATCCTAGATCTACTCAACAATCTATTCCTGGTCCATCCACATCTATTATTCATACATCCGCAGTCCAAACCACTCCATTCCAGCCCACTTTCCCTCTTGTCAACCCACCACTTGTAAACCCCCCGTTTTTTCCACAACCTCCTATCATGGCAACATGATATGCTCCCCTAGTCCTTCCTTTACCTCTAGTCAATCTACCACAGGACTATCAGTCCAAGATACCATTGTATGATGCCAGTGGCGCTACTACTACTTCACAACATGTGGATAAGATGAATGACTACTTTGACAGAAACGAGATTGATGACGAAACTATCAAACTTAGACTATTTTCTCAAAGCTTAGGGGGAGAAGCAAGAAAATGGTTTAAAGGCTTAACCCCTCACAGTATTAATGATCTTCAAGCCTCTCATCGGTTATTTTTAAACACATGGGAAGTCAGGAAAAACCCTCTCCAAATACTTTCTAATTACAAGAATCTCCAAAGAAACACTAGGGAGAGTATACAAGCTTATTGCACCAGGTTCAACAGTGTTTATAATGCCCTTCCCCCAGACTTAAAACCTCCAAAAGACTTAGCTTTAAACAAGTTTCCTAAAGGATTTGATCCTAAAATGGCCTTACAACTAAGAGAGAGAGATCCTTTGACTCTTGAAGATATGCAAAAAGGAGCTCTTGCTGTGGAAGTCAATTTAATGGAGAAAAGAGCAAGAATGAGGAATGAGAAGAAAGTGTCCTTTAGAGAGGAATCTACACCTTCCACATCTAGCTAAAAGATGGAAAGAATGATGGAGAAGACGATGAAAAATATGAGCATACTTGAGAGAGCACAAGCAAGTCAAAATCAATCATCTCCTCAAAACAAAAACCAATCTCAAAACCAAAATCAGAATTTCAGGAGAAACTAGCCTCAAAATAGACCAAGGGAGGATGATCAACAGATTACACCTCCTTTTCACCAAAACTCTGTAAGTGATCTTGAAGAATCAATAGAACAAACAAAGGAAGATGACATAAACATGTTGGGAGTAGATAATGATGTTTTTGAAGTTCATTACAATAGGAAACAAGGTCTATACACACTCTATGATGACAAAAGAGCAGAAGATGAATTTTATTATCAAGAAGTGGAAAATGTCATCATAGAAACCCCAAAAGAATATGACATTAGAAGTAAAAGCAATCAAGATACTCCCAAGAATAAGACCTCTGAAAGTTCTGCAAAAAACAGCCCTGTAAATAAACCCAAAGTTACAAAACAAAAGGACAAAACAGTGGCTTGAAATTATGATAAAAACAAAGAAAAAAGCCCTCAAAGAAATGAAAAACAGAGTGCAGATTTTAGCAGTGTTAGCACTTCAACTAGTGCTCCTATCAAAACAATTTTGAAAAATTTAAATAGAGGAAATCAGAAAACTGATTTTGCTGATAAAGTGGTAGTTAATAAGGCTGAAACAAGCATTTTAAAAAATCAGATGCCTTTTAGTTTGGAGCAGGAAATTGCCAAAATCAAAATCTTGATTCCTCTCACAGAATTAGCTATCCAGGATATGTATAGATCCCAAATTTTGAAGACTTTTAACATAGAAGAGAATAATGACACTGTCAATCTTAATGATGACCAACCAGAGCTCATTTTTGGTACTAAGATTGAAGGTAGATATCAAGAAGGACCAGTTCCTCCTTTTTATGTTAGTTTACAGATTCATGACAAAATTTTACACAATGCTATGCATGATTCAGGGGCCTCTCATAACTTAATGCCCAAAGTTGTAATGGAGAGCCTAGGCCTTGAAATCACTAGACCATACAAAGATCTTTACTCCTTTGACTCAAGTAGAGTGAAATGTTTAGGTTTAATCAAAGACCTATGTGTAAACTTAACACAAATCCTAGCCAAGTGTTTAGTAATAGATATTGTAGTGGTTGATGTACCCCCCAAGTATGTTATGTTGTTATCAAGATCATGGGGAGCTAAGTTACGAGGAACAATGCAAATGGATATGACATATGCTACTATCCCTGTTCTCAATCAAACAAGAAGACTTTATAGGGAATCTCATATGCAGTACATGGTTACCATCCAAGAGAGACCACAAAAAGCTCCTCTTTATTCTGTACATACAGGCCTTGATTCATTTATCATTTTCAATGATGAAACATTCAGGGAAGAAACTTTAATCGAATTAGTGGTAGATATAGAAAAAGAGGAAGACAAGACAGAAGCGTCAAAACAGTTTGCTAAATCTAAAAATCATAGCAAACAAATCACAGGTCTAGAGCTGCAAATCAATCATCCATTTTTTTTCAACCTTGAGAGTCAAAATAAGAGTCCTCAACACAAGGAAAAACATGAGGAAATAAAACAAATTCAATATAGTGATGATCTACAAGAACAATCCAAAGGCACACTAGATGAAGAGGATAGTAATCAAACTAGTGAAGCTGAAACTAGTCCTCTTTGGAGTATGAACTTTGATGGATCTTGCATCAAGAATGATGCAGGTGTAGGAGTGTGGCTTCACAATACAACGAAAAATCATTCTGAAGGGCATTCCTGCAAAATAAGCTTTCAATGCACCAATAACATAGCTGAGTATGAAGCCCTCCTTTTAGGCCTGCACTTATTGAAGAAATTAGGGGCCAAAAGAATAAAGGTTCATGGTGATTCTGAACTAATAATTAGGCAAGTGAATGGGGAATACAATGCAAAACATCCCAGACTTAGAGCCTATAGAAATGATGTCATGGATTTATTGAAAACATTTGAGGAATTCAAACTTATCTTTGTCCCAAGAAACCAAAATATTCAAGCTAATGGTTTAGCTTTCGCTGCTAGAACATGCCTAACTCCTTATTAAACTAGACAATGTACAACTCAAATCAAATTTAGAACAGTTGTCCCTAATAATGAAAAATATTGGCAAGTGTTTGATGGAGACAAACAAATAGAAGACTTCCTGCTGTCTAGAAATGAATTTGAACTACCTAGTTCAAATTCAGATTATGAAGATGACTGTCCTAGTGAAGAAAATCTACTTGATGAAGAAGAAAACTCTCCAAAGATTACTGATATAAATCTGTTGTCTAACAAACTTGAAAATACAACAGCAGTTAGTACAGAGTTAGGCAAAGAAGACTTAGAAACTCTACAATCTAACAATCAAAGTTTGCCAAAGGGACTAGTCCCCTTAGAAGATTTGTTTGATTTCAATGATGAGGCCAAGAAACGAAAGCTGGAGCCTGTTGAAACTGAAGTTGAAGAGTATAATATAGGCAATAAAGTAGAACTAAAGATGATCAAACTGTCTAAAACTTTACCAGCTCACATCAAACTGAAATACATAGAGTTTCTTAAAGAATTTTCTGATGTTTTTGCATGGAGTTATGAGGATCTGAAATCCTATGATATCGAAATAATTCAGCAAAAGATACCTCTCAATGAAAACCAAAAGCCATTTAAACAAAAACTACACAGAATAAACCCTGTTCAGTTACCTTTGGTTGAGAAGGAAATCAAGAAAATGTATGAAGCTGGTATTATTGTTCCTATTAGATATTCAAAATGGGTGTCTAATTTAGTGTCAGTTAGGAAGAAAATAGGAGAGATAAGGCTTTGTATTGCCATTAGGAACTTAAAAAAAGCCTCATTGAAGGACAACTACCCTTTACCCAAGATGGATCACATTTTACAAAAGGTAGTTGGGTCTAAAAAAATTTCTTTGCTTCATGGCTTCTCAAGGTACAATCAGATATTAGTACATCATGATGATCAATTAAAAACAGCTTTTACTACACCTTGGGGCACCTTCACGTATGTGAAAATGCCTTTTGCTTTAATGAATGCTGGTGCTACATTTCAGAGAGCCATGGATATTGCATTCTCAGAAGAATTAGGCTACTTCATCATTATTTACCTTGATGATATCACTGTTTTTTCCAAAACAGATGAAGAGCACCTAGAACACTTGAGAAAAGTCTTCGAGAAATGCAAAAATTATGGGTTATCTTTAAATCCAAAGAAAACAATGTTTGGTCTCCAAGAAGGTAAACTACTTGGACACGTCATATCAGAAGAGGGAATAAAGATAGACCCAAAGAGGATTGATGGTATTTTGCAAATCAACCATCCGAGAAATATCAAGGAACTTCAATCTTTCATTGGAAAGATTAATTTTTTGAGAAGGTTCATACCCAACTTAGCTGAGCTCCTTAGGAGCATAACAAACATGCTCAAAAAGAAAGAAGGGGTTAAGTGGACCATAGAAGCAAAGAAATATTTTGAACTGGTCAAACAAGCACTAACCAAAACACCAGTTCTTATAAGTCCTGATTTCACAAAAGAATTTTTCATTTTTTCATTTGCATCAGAACACACAGTGGTTGTTGTCCTATTACAGAGAAATTCAAAAGGACAAGAGCAGCCAATTGCATTCTTTAGTAAGGCATTAAGAGATGCACCTTTGAAGTACAATATCATGGAAAAACAAGCCTTTGCCTTAGTCAAAGCCTTTGAAAGACTTCAGAGTTTACATTCCACACTCTCACATAATTGCATTTGTGCCTAACTTAGTTGTAAAATACATTATAAAACAGGACCTAGATGGTAAGAGAGGAAAGTGGATAGCTGTGATACTTGAATATGATTTAGAAATCAAGCCCACTAAACTCATAGAAGGCCAAGGTCTAGCTAGATTAATGGCTAAATCGAATTTTGAAGCTCTTGATATAAACATGATAAATGCATTAGATAAACAAGAGGAATTGTCAATTCCCATTGTTGAAAACCATTTTATGAATTCCTCTTGGTATGCTAATATTTTATATGTTTTGGTCAATTTGAATACACCTCCTGGCTTGTCTAAAACAAAGGCAAGGTTTTTAAAGTTAAAAGTTGTTAACTACTGCATTTTAGATAAATGTCTATATTCGAAAAATGTTAGTGGTTTATTGCTTAAATGTTTGCCTGAGAATGATGCAAAGAAAATCAAGCATGAGTTCCATGAAGGAGAATGTGGAGGCCACCTCTATTGGAAGACAACTGCCAATAAAATCCTTAGAGTTGGTTACTATTGGCCCACCCTCTTTCAAGATGTACATAAAATAATTATTGCCTGTCATAAATGCCAACTCTTTGAAGGAAAAAGAAAATTGCTTCCTTTACCCTTGCATCCAATCACTGTTGAAGCTCCTTTTCAACAGTGGGGTCTAGACTTCATAGGAGAAATCCATCCACCCTCATCTACCCAACATAGATGGATTCTCACTGCAACAGACTACTTTACCAAATGAATAGAAGCCATCCCTACTAGGCAAGCCAATGACTTTCTCATTATAAAATTCATTGAAAATCATATCCTCTCTAGATTTGGCTGTCCTAGGAAGATTATCACTGATAATGCTGTTGCATTTGGATCCAAAAATATGGTTGAATTCTGTCACAAATATCAGATTACATTGGGTCATTATACTGTTTATTACCCTCAAGGTAAGGGGCTAGCAGAATCCTCAAACAAGATTTTGGTAAACATAATCAAGAAGTTGTTGGAGGACAATAAGAAATCTTAGCACACAAAGCTAGTACATGCACTATGGGCTGATAGATTAACACTTAAGAAGTCAATTGGAATGTCACTCTACCAGCTTGTTTATGGAGTAGATGCAATTTTTCCAACCAGCCTAGGAGTGTCAGTCATGAAGCTGATCCAAGAAGTACAGTCTAAAGACAATGACATGATCAGAAGGATTAATCAGACTATACATCTTCAACAAACCAGAGAGGAGGTCTACAACAGAACATTACAAAAGCAAGAAAGCATCAAGAAGCTTTTTGATAGAAGGACAAAAGCCAGTAATTTAAACATTGGTGACAAGGTTTTAAAGTGGGATTCAAGGAGAGAAGATAAGGGCAAGCATGGGAAATTTGATAACTTATGGCTTGGCTCTTATCTCATTCACTCTATTGTTGGTAACAATTCTTATTTCTTGTAGGAATTGAATGGAACTAGACTGTTTTGGGGTCCTGTCAATGGCAGGATGCTCAAACATTATTTGTCTTGACCATATTAGTTTGGAAGCCTTTTTTGTTTTTTCTCATTGTGAATATCATACTCATCATTGCATTCAAATTTAGAAAAGAAAAAAAATACAAAAACAATAGAAAGAGAAAAGAGGGTAGATTGTAAAAACAAGAAAGGTATAGCCCCATACCAAAAAGAGAAACAAAATCTGAAAGTGTGCAAGCTCAAATGCCACTCCTAAGAAACACACTCCTAGTTAGTCATACAACCTAATCATGACTAATTAGTTTTAAATTTACTGCTGATAAGTTAGTAAAATAGATTTTCCAAACAACTTAATCTTGGCTTATCAGTTAGTGAGATTAGGATACAAAAATAAAGGTTCAAACAAGCTCAAAATCTGAACCTATAAATTCCAAAAGAAATAATGGCTCTAACTAGATCAAATCTTGAGCCAAGGATACAAGTAAACTGGTTCTAATATGCTCAAAACTTGAACCAAATAACAAAAAAAATAAAAATAACAACTCAAACAAGCCTAAAACAGAGCTAAAGAAAAGAGAAGGATGTTCTTAAAACTTTCAGATCTTAAGCCTTCACCATTTTGATTTAATTTTCTGCAAATAATTATCTATGTGCAACTTGTTTTTATGCCATAGATCAGCAACAAATTATAATGTTCAATCCTGATTTTCCTGCTTTTAAATTTCCTGTTTTAGAAATTAGAGAATAAAAATCTGTTAGACAGTTTAATCCTAACAGATAGTAGTTAGGTAGAGAAGCTTATGAACTCGACTATTTAATCTGAGTTCATGGAGAAATAAGGGTAGACTTAGATAGTTTTATTCTTTCAAAAGAATAAAATGTTTGTAAAAAGAGTTTTCCAATCCAAATGTACTCTGAAAGAAGAAAAAATGTTAGATCATTAGGATTGGGTAGGTAGAAAGCTTGTTTGGATAGAATTCCATTGTTTTTTATGGTTGCTAACATTGTCAGAAGTGAAGAAGATCAGCAAAGGAAGAAAAATAGCAGCCCAAAGGATGAGGCATTGATCAGCTTCCAGAGAATACATGTCTGAGGTTCTTGACAACTCTAAGGAGCTTCCATCCCAAGTTGGAGCTGATGTTAGTCACCTATAAAAATTTGTCATATCAAATGGTGGCTAAAATAATTTTTAAGCCTTCAAGAAACAATTTTTTGGCCAAATTATTAGGTCTTAAAGTCTGATAAAGATAAATTATCCTTGAGTTAATCTTCACTGCTGTTTCCCTCATAAACCTAAAAAATCTGTTGTTCACAAGAAGAAAGACTGCTCTAAAAACCCATTTTCCCTTTCATTTTACCCCTCCTTTCACTCATAACTAACCTCCATTTTTATCCCCTTTTTCCTCATGAAATTCCTCCATTTCCCTCATTTTCCTTCCTTTCCTTCACAAATTCCCTTTTATAAGGTTTAAAACTCCTTTTTAAACCTTATCAAAACTCTCAAAATCCTCAAAAAATCCTTCAAAAATCATAAAAACAGTCTTTTTCTGCACTAAGGCCTTTTAAGCCCCTTTTTGCCTTAGCCCCAGCCCCTTTATCTACAGAAAGCTGGCACTGAGACCAGGCACTAAGGCCTAATCGCACAATCGCAATTAGGTTTTCCTTTTTTCCTTGTTACCTATTTACTTTGAAAACTCCGATTGTGATTAAGCCTTCTCTTTTAAACCCCTGATCTATTCATCCTTTTCACAAGACCTTAGCCCCGCAATCGGGCGCTAAAACACCATAAAAACCCTTCCCGAAACATAACTTTCCTTTGTATTTTATTAAAAACCCGACTTTCCTATGTTTTAATAAAACCTGATAGTTCGTTGTTTTGGCGAATATCAGCCGTTGATCTAAAACCGATCAACGATCGTCAGCACATCGCATCACAATTGCTCATTGGACACATTTTTATGGTCTATTGCCTCCCTCCGATTGTGACCCTATGATTTTTTCCCGACTGTTGATCTTCTCTACTGTGCCCAGGTCCGATGGTCCCAATCGCCCCATTCCAAAGCCCGCATTTTTGCCATTGGCCTTCATGACTTAATCTCCATCGTCGATTTAGTTCTAAGATCAACGGATCTTACTCAATCGCATCGCAACATTTCTATATGGTGTTTCACTTTCCCTCCTCCGATTTCAATCTTGTGATTCAATCTGGACCATCCAATCCACAATAACCGACAGCCCAACTTAATTTCCCTTCGCCATGACCCTTCAACGTTAAAAACCATCGATTCATCCTGACTGTTGATCTCTCTAATATCTAACGGCCTGTGCTTAATCGCATCGGCCCATTTTCTTTGTGCCTTCCTCTCTCCTCTGCTGATTTACGAGCTTGCGATCAGATCTGGGCCATCCATTTCATAAATCCAACGGTCCAGATCAAACTTGGATCCCTTTGTTATTTCATAAAGTCCCGCAGTTTAAACTCTTCGACAAAGATCCACCATTGATCTTTGCAGATCAATAGTTCACATCTACCCAATCTCCGCCTGAAACCCCTGCCTCATATTCCTTTCGATGCTTCATATTTCAATTTGGTCTGTTCATTCTGAACATCTAACAGTCCAGATTAAACCCAGTAGGCCCAACTCCTTTGGGACCTACCTCCCCCATCAATCAATCCCAACCGTCCATTTCGATGATCCAATGGCCCAGATCAAAAACTGCCTTTGCCCGGCCCACCATTTTATGCCTGTGCATCTTACCTCCATTGAACTCTCCTCAAAACCGTCCGATATAACACCCCAGATCTGATGGCCAGCGCGCTGTTTCACGTGATTTTGCATCCGTAGGTTAATTTTTCAAATTTACGCGATATGGGTGGTTTTAAAAAGTCACGTGTCGGCCAAAGACGCATATCGCATTCAAAAAGGCAATACCGCTTTTCCCCCTCTTCTCCGCGTGAAAACCATTCTGGTTTTCTGCTAAAACCACCTTTTCCCATCGTATTACATTTTCTATCTTTCAATCTCTGCAGTTTGTTCCTTTCATCCAACGGCCTAGATTGCATCTAACCATTAAACCATCACCCTCCGCCATTCTTCCCAAAGATTTCATCAATCAATCTCTGTCGTTGATCTCTGTTTGTTGATCTAATCCAATGGCCCAGATTACTCTACAACCCCAAACTTCATTTAACCCCATTTTCTCCTCCGCCAAAGGTTTTTTCCCCTTTTTTATTACATTTTTTCTATAATGTTACCCCCTCTGCATTATATGATCCCAATTGACCTCGACCATTGATCTTTGTAGATCAATGGCCCAGACTTAATCTCCACCACCATTTATCTAACCGCCTCCCCATCTGACCCCAGCAAGAATCCTCACCGTTGGTGGATTTCATCCAATGGTCGCGATCTAACCTAACCTCCAAAGTAGCTTAAACCTATCCCCGCATGGATTTTCTTAATTTTTCTGTGTTTGTGCAGGTTTTAAAGGTTTCTCTAATGTTTTAAAGGAAAATCAATGGCCGAGGATGACGATCCCTTGGGCCACTATTCATAAAGAAGATCATTCTGCAGGGTTTCACATCATGATTTATCTGTTCCCCATGAGCACTGATAACACTATAAGACCCTCTGTATGCCTGTGCATCAACAAAACATAGTAAGCCTTGATCCAATACAGAGTATCAGTATCTAGGGATAAAATTAAAGCAGAAAACATGTTTGAAGATTTTTAACACAGTTTTTGAGGGATTATGACATAAATTTGACTATCAAAAGCCTGATCCACTCAATTGAAGACAGTATGAAGACCTGAAGACAGAGATTAAGCCAAATTAGGCCTAAAACACATATCAAAAGAAAATTAACAGTGTTTTAGGTTAAAACAATGAAATCGATCAATCTGAGAAAGCCTCCACTGCCACATCAGAGGCTAATTAAATCCTCTCCAGCTACCTAGAGCGCCACCTGTGGCCTCATAAATCAAAGAAGGCAGAGTTATTGCCTCAATCAATGATATTTTTCCTAAAAGACAGCCAGATTTATTGCTAACTCGCCTCAAGAGTTTTTAAGTCAACAAAATCTGCCCAGCAAGCTTAACACTTAATGAAAATCAATAAATACTGAGGAAATATCATAAAAATTCTCTATTGAGCCCCTCAAAGGCCGAGAAGCATTCAACAATATTAATTGAGCCTATAGATCTTTTCTCTCATCCCACCTCCTCATTTCTTCTATAAATAATTCTGTAGAAGATGAGAAAAAGGTTGGTCACTAAATATCTGATGCATGTAACTAGTCTCCTGAAGCTGCTGTAAGCTCTGTTTGTAATTAAAGATACCTAAGTTGAGATGAGAAGTTTGAATTTGTAGAGAACCATTGGACTCGATGATTGTAACTAGTTTGTACATCAAATACAAGCTGATTTATGGGATCCTGGTCTATGTCAACGGTGATGTGTTTCTTATTGTAAATTGTTATTTTCATTTTGTTTACATTCTGTCCACTTTTATCTGATAAAGAACAGTAAATATAGAGTTAGGATTTACTCTTACAAGTACCCTACTCTCACTGATAAGATTTATCTTTATGTTTTCCTCCAAATTGTGTATTTTAGAATGATTTAATACAGTCCAAGCAGTTAAGGAATGCTGGTGTTCCCACATCTTATTGCCTGAACTTCAAACATTTTTTTTGAATGTTATTTTCAGTTTATGCTAAGTAGAGTTGAACTAGGGAAGTCTATGGTTAGCTCTGTCCTCTGGTTTCTCCTTCAAAGGTTGTCTGAAAGTTTCCCTAAGAGTATGTTGAAATCAGGCTAGGTTCAAAGTCCTTACCTAATCTTAGACTATTCTTTTTGTTTATCTTAAGTGTTGTCTTGAAAATTTTGCTAATTCAAGTCGAACTAGGGAAGTCTATGGTTAGCCCTATCCACTAGTTTCTTCTCCAACAATTGCTTTGAAAATTTTCCCTTTGAATATGCTGAAAGCAGGATAGGTTCAATGTCCTTACTTGATCTTAAGCTATTCTTTTTGTGTTTTAAATGTTTTCTATTGAAAGCGTATCAAAAGCAGGCTAGTTTCAAAGTACTTACCTGATCTTAGATTACTTTTATGCTTTTCTTAAGTGCATGCCAAAAGCAGGATAGTTTCAAAGTACTTACTTGATCTTAGGTTGTTCTTTGTTCTTCATCTGTTTAATCTTCATTTCTTATTATTTTCATTCCATAAAATCAACTTGAAGATATCCTTAGACATAGATGACTTTCCCCATGGACCACTCTTGAACCTTGCTGTTTCAATTAAATCCTATTATGACTCCATAGCCCAATGGATTGAAGCTACTCCTAGGCTATCTTATTAGCTGAATCATTCCTTCACTTGCATACACCTTCACCCTTCATTTAGAATTCCTTCACCTTCACATATCTTTGCCCAACCAAAACAAACAAAAACCTTGTTCTTCATAACTAGCCTAATATCATTTTAAAAGCCTTAAAGATAAACTAATCTTTGCACTTATAGAGAGATCCCTCTCTGGATTCAGGAGGGATAGATCCTAGAATCCCAAAGTGGTTCAAATTTCCTCCCCACAGCTTTAGTCTTGCCAATCTGCTGAAATTACAAGGAGACAACAAAAGGGTGCTTCAACGCTAATAGGTTTCAAGGGTAAGGGCAAGAGCTTTCTTCTACCATAAAAAATTTGGCACTTGTGGCAAGACATTACTAGTTTGTGGGTGTTTGGGAAACGGGCGGGCCAATAGTAACCAGATCTGAGGATCTTGTTTGTTGTGGTCTTCCAATTTAAGTGCCCTCCACATTCTCCTTCATGCATTTCATGCATGATTTTTCCTGCATCAACCTCAAGTAAACATTTTAGTAATATCCCAACAACATTTTTCCAATACAAAACTTCATCTATCATACAATAATTTAAAGCCTTCTGTTTGACAAATCTGGCTTTTGTTTTTGACAAAGAAGGAGGAGCATTTAAATAAAGCAACACATAAATGATGTCAGCATACCGTGGAGAGTTCATAAATGTTTCTTCAGTAAATGGTGTTGGGAACTCTTCTATCTCTTCCAAGGCATCAACCATATTCATATCTATTGCTTTGAAATTAGACTCGGCCATGAGTTTTTCTAATCCTTGTCCCTTGATGAGTTTGGTAGGCCTGATTTCTAATTCATATTCAAGAATAGTGGCAATCCATTTTCCCCTTTTACCATCGGGGTCCTGACTTAGAATATCTTTAACTACGGTGTGTGGCACAAAAGTAATGACATGTGAATGTAAAATGTACACCCTAAAGTCCTTTAATGCTTTTACCAGTGCCAAGGCTTTCTTCTCCATGATATTGTATTTGAGTGGGGCATCTCTTAAGGCTTTACTGAAGAAGGATATAGGTTGTTCTTGCCCCAAGTTATTCTTTTGCAGCAATACTACAACTATTGTATGTTCAGATGCAAAGGAAAAGATATAGAAATCTTTCGTGAAATCAGGACTGATAAGGACTGGCGCTTGAGTAAGGGCTTGCTTTACCAGTTCAAATGATTGTTTAGCTTGCATTGTCCATTTAACACCTACTTCTTTCCTGAGCATGTTAGTGATGTTTCTCAATAGCCCAGCAAGGTTGGGGATGAACCTCCTCAAAAAAATTATCTTTCCAATGAAAGACTGTAATTCTTTGAGGTTTCTTGGGTGCCTGATATTCAATATGCCATCAATTCTTTTAGGATCTATTTTGATCCCTTCTTCAGAGATTATATGAACAAGAAGCTTTCCTTCCTTGAGGCCAAAGAGTGTCTTTTTGGGATTTAAAGTCAAGCCAAACCTTCTGCATTTCTTGAAAACCTTCCTTAAATATTCCAAATATTCTTCATCAGTTTTGGAGAAGACAATTATGTCATCAAGATAAATGATTATGAAATAGCCAATATCTTCTGAGAAGGCTATATCCATAGCTCTTTGCAAGGTGGCTCCTGCATTCATCAAACCAAATTGCATTTTGACATATATGAATGTCCCCCAAGGTGTAGTAAAAGGAGTTTTATGTTGATCGCTTGGGAGGACCAAGACCTGATTATAACTTGAGAACCCATCCAACAATGATATTCTTTTTTACCCAACTACCCTTTGAAGAATGTGGTCCATTTTTGGCAAGGGGTAATTATCTTTCAGAGAGGCTCTATTCAGGTTTCTGAAGTCAATACACAGCCTGATCTCCCCTGTCTTCTTCCTGATAGATACTAGATTGGAAACCCAGTCTGAGTATATGATAGGGACAATGATCCCTGCATCATACATCTTCCTAATTTATTTTTCTACTGCAGGCAATAAAACAGGGTTTATTCTCCTTAATTTCCGTCTGAAAGGTTTCTGATTTTCCTTAAACGGAATCTTGTGCTGAATGATGCTAGTGTCATATGATTTCAAATCTTTATATTCCCATGCAAAAACATCTATAAACTCTTTGAAGAGTGCTATGTATTGTTGTTTGATGTGGGCAGGAAGGGTGCTAGATAACTTAATCATTTTAGGCTCAGACGGGCTGCCTATGTTGTGCTCTTCCACATTAGTTTCCATGGGTTCTGTTTTCAGTTCCTTAGCCACATCGTTGAAATCAAAGAGTTGTTCTAATGGGGCAAGGCCTTTGGGTATGGTATCACCTTTACACTCTAGAACTTCAAGGTCCTTTTGGTCTAGATCATCAGATAATATTGCTTTGAAAAGATGATCAAACTAATTTATATCAGTAGGAGAGGAGGACTCTGTTTCAGGAATTTTTTCCCCATCTAAACATTCCTTTTCATGGCTGAAACTCGGTGATGCTGTGGAAAACTCATTTTTTGACTGCAGGAAATCCTCTATATGTTTATCATTGTTAAAAACCTGCCAATGATCTTTGTTATTAGGTATTGCTAGTCTATTATTTACCTTTATAATGAATTGTTCATCGATTTGTGGTATCTGGCAATTACTAGCAGCAAAAACAAGTTCGTTTGCCAGGTGATTTTGGGCTCTTGCTATGAACATAAGCTCATATTTTTTGAAAGTTTTTAGGAGATCTAAAATAGTGTTTCTATATTCTCTGAGTCTCGGGTTTTTGGTTGAATATTCCCCTTTTATTTGTCTGATGATTAACTCAGAATCTCCCTATATCGATATCCTTTTGGCCTTTAAATCTTTAAGTATGTGCAGGCCAAGGAGGAGGGCTTCATATTCTGCAATGTTGTTGGTGCATGAAAAATATAATTTGCAGGCATGCCCTTTTTTTGTGTTGTGTATCCATACACCAACCCTTGCACTATTTTTGCTACAAGAGCAATCGAAGCTCATTCTCCAAAGTGTTTCTATTTCATTCTCATTTGTTTTGGGTTGCCCAAGGCTGTTGGGAGTTGAGATGTCTAAAGGTTGAGGGGAGGTTAATTCTGAATGTTCAGGTGCACTAATGTCCTTCTTGTTTTCTTTCTCTGTTTGGGTGACTTCATCTTCATTGTATAAAATAAAAGAATCTAGATCTGAATGGGTGGAATAAACAGGAGTGTTGTGAGGCTTATCTTTGCTTCTCACCATGTATTTCATGAGGGTTTCCCTATATAACATTCTGGTTTGACCAAACACTGGTATGGTGGCATAAGACATATCCATTTGAAGGCTGCCCTGAATCATAGCTCCCCGTGATCTAGACAAAAGCATGCCATATTTTGGGGGAATGTCAACTACTACTACATCCATTACAAGATTCTTACAGGAATTTGAGACAAGTTAACACACAAATATTTAATTAACCCCAAGCATTTTACCCTTCTGGAATCAAAGGAATATAAGTCTTTATATGGTCTAGTAATCTCTAAGCCTAGGCTTTCCATTACTACCTTGGGCATAAGGTTGTGTGATGCTCCTAAATCTAGCATGGCATTGTGTAAGATTTTGTCATGTATGTTTAGACTGACATAGAAGGGAGGCACAACCCCTTCCTGGTATTTTCCTTCAATTTTAGGACCAAACAACAGCTCTGGCTTATCATCTGTCAAGTTCAAAGTAGCAGTATCAACATGTATATTCATAGATTTTAGGACCTAGTCTCTGTACACTTCTTGGGTCACTAATTCAGCCAGAGGTATGTTAATTTTAATCTTTGCAATCTCTCCCTCAAGGCTGAAAGGAACTATTAATTTTGTCATATTTACATCTGTTTTTTCACTTATGTTTCTTTCAGCAGTTTTGACTTGCTGAGATTTATTAGGACTATCAATCTAAGCCGTTTTAATAGGGCCACTAGTAGAGGTGCTAGAGAAACTTTCTTCAAACCCTTGTTGGCTACTTTTGTCTTTGTTTGAATCGGATCTTTTGGCTATTGTGATGGTTTTGTTTGTTGTCTTTTTAGGCTGATTTTCTTTATTTTTCTTAACAACAGATCTAGTGTTTTTATCATTTGGATTATCTATGTTCACTTTGCTTCTTAGATCATAATGTTTGTGTACCTCCATGATTGCATTCTCAAACCCCAGTCTATAATCTTCAGACTCCTCATATGTATCTTCCTTTGGTACTGAGGAGAAGAAACCTTGTTCTTCTTGAGTGAGGAAAACATCATCCCCACTGTCTGATCCAATCAAGTTTACATGGTTTTCTCCCAACCTTTCACACTCTCCTTCTTCCTCTTGATCTACGTAGTTTTGTTGGAAGGGAGGCCTAATTTGTTGGTCATTATCTCTTTGTATATCTTAATTGTTTTCTCTCCTGAAATTCTGATTTTTGTTTCTATTTTGGAGGTTGTTTTGGTGTTCTCTTGGTGGCACTCTATCATTCAAGTTTATCTTTTCAAGCATTCTCTCCATTACCTTCGCTAGGTTGTCAATTTTGGTATCAAAAGATGAGGTCGAGGGTGCAGTATCATCTTTATAAGTTACCCTCTTCTCTGACCTTAGCCTAGCTCTTTCCTCAATTAAGTTTTCTTCTTCACTCACAGCTCCCTTCTGTATGTCTTCTAGAGTTAAGTAATCTCTCTCCCTTAGTTGATAAGCCATATCAGCATCAAAACCTTTAGGATATTTTACTAAGGCCATGCCTTGGGGAGGTTTCATGTGAGGTGGAAGAGCATTGTAGATACTATTAAACCTGGTGGAGTAATCATGAACACTCTCTCCCTGATTTCTTTTAAGACTGCTATACTCTGCTAATATTTGGAGAGGGTTGCTTTTGATTTCCCATTTGTTTATGAATGTTTGATGTAAAGAGGGAAGGTCATTGATGCTATTAGGAGTTAAGGCTTTAAACCACTTCTTTACTTCTCCTCCTAAACTATGAGAAAAGATTCTCATCTTTATGGTCTCGTCTTCTATTTCCATATAATCAAAAGCATCTTCCATCCTATCTACATGTTGTTGAGTTGTGGTAGATTCTTTTCCAGTGAAATGGGGAATTTTAGACTGATAGTCATTTGGCAAAGGAACCAGAGGTTGTGGTAACACTAATGGGGCATACCATGCTACTATGGCTGGAAAGAAAGGTGGATTTATAGTTGGTGGATTGACAAGAGGGAAAATGGGCTGAAATGGAGTGTTTTGGACAGTGGTGGTATGGATTGGAGTGGAAGAAACACTTGGGCTAGCAAATTGGTTTTGAGTAGATTGGTTATGAAAGAGGCTAAAGTGGTGAAGAAGCTATGAATCAGGAGGAGTGGAGGGTGAAGCCTCTCTACTAAAGCTCTATTGCAAACCTTTAGTTTCAAGATCAGTTTGGTTTAAATCACTTTGAGATCTGGTTCTAAAGATGTTCTTAGTATGATGTAAGTCAAAGTGTAAATCCTCCAAGACAGTAAGGTTTTCAGGGAGATATTTTGTTCTTGGGATGTTCCTATCAGCAACTAATTTTCTAGTTTTAGAAGTCTGCCACAGAATTCCCTCTGGATTGTCAACTATTGTAGGAGGATTAGGGTCTGGATGGGATCTAGTGTTGATCCTATGTGAAGCCAGACTGCTTTTCAAAAAAGAGTGAGGCTGAAGTTTGTAGGGACTGCTTTGAAATTTTTGCCTCTCAGAATGTCTTATCTAATATGGGACTAGGCTTCTCAATTTCTTCAAGGCTGGTTAACACAGTCCTAAGGAGATCTGGAGACCTAGATGGGTAATAGGCCTACTAGGGCTAATGGAGTTGCCAAGTGGAAATTTTTTAGCTTTTTGTGAAGGTAAAATGTTTTATGGTTCCACCACCATGCTTATTATGAAGCAAATCTAAAATATTCTTGGGTTTTTTCTATTTATATGGTTATGAGAGCATCCTATTTTTGATCTTAACACTTAGCTAAGGTGCTCAAACAAACAAAGACTACTCTATGGCTTACTAATTGATTTTCTTAGAGATTTGTAGGACTAAAGAGTTTATAATAGTTTGCTAAGCTATCATAGATTCAATAAGTCCCACCGTGATCGCCATTATGTTGGGGTCCTATGTTTTTATAGATTGGCTAATCAAAAGACAAGGCAACATTAGAACTAATCTTTAGAGCTCTAGGATCTAGCCCTCCTAGTCTCAGAGAGGGATCTCTCAATATCTTTGTAAATATATGTCTTGAAAGGTTTAGAATTTGATTTTAGGCTAGTTATGAGGTGCAGGGTTGTTTTTTTGTTTGGTTGGACAAATATGTTTCATGTAGAATAGATAGAGAATGGGAATCTATAAGCCATTGGGCAATGGAGTCATGTGAAAGTACAAATAGTTCTGACTAAGAAGGAAGGGAAACCAAAGGGAAAATCTAACTTGGTCAGGGATCAATTGAATAATATAGGTGAAATGGGATGAACATTAAGGACTAAGAGTGAAAGGTAAACTAAACCCTTCCACAATGACTTAAAGGATTCGAGGAATGCCCTATTTCCTCCGGTAAGCTCACTGTTTTGGACTTAATCAATATAAACACTCAAAGAAAGGAGAAATGCAGACTAAACCTTCTAAATGAATTATAGGATTCAGGGAATGCCCTATTTCCTCCTACGAGTTCAACTTTGAGAGCTTAACCAACAAAGACATACAATTGCATTCAAAGAAGAGGGCACACCTTAGACATCTAGGACTGCAATTATAGGAACCTTCAACACAATAGTCACAGTAAGGAATAGAGGGTATGATTGAAACAGTCCTCTCTATCAAACTGCAAGCATTAATAATTAAAGGGAGATTTCAGATACAATATTTAGTGGAAAAGAAAGAGGGAATGCCTAAACAGTCTTTAACACAACTGAATTTACCATTTCTAAAATAAAAAAAAAACTAAATATTGAAGAGAGCTATTAGACTACCCTGTCATGTTCAGTAGCAGAAAACATATAAACAGTGAAGGATAAACAGGCCAGAGGTGCTTCTAAGATACATTTCTCTGCCTAAAATTTTTATCCTAATGTAAGTCAAAGCATAATGGAACAAAGTGATAAATGGGGAATAACATTAACAATAAGAGATTACTTCACCAAAACCAGGCTCAGGGATCCAATGGTCCAACCTTCTTCATTCAACAGAGAAAACAGAGACTTCCACACTCCTTCAGAACACCAATGCTTCTTCAAAGTAGCAATCTATGTATTACTTTAGAAATCACCAAATTCCAACCTTTTACAATGAGACTTCGAAGATTCTTTATAGGGAGAATGAGGAAAAGTAGGTAGAGGAGGTTTTAATGATCATCAGAGATTGGAGAAGGCATTCGAATGCTCCATTCTATGTCATAAACATAACATTAAATTATGGATGGATTTAGTAACTTTGTTGCTTGTTGAAACTATTTTGATATGATAGAAATCACCCACAGGGTGTCCTTGGGAAGAAAAACATCTGGAGTGGTACTGTTATCTTCTTGGTGTGATTTAAATGAAGAATGGGCTATGAGGACTCCCATACTTCTAAATAACTGCTTCTAACAGTTTGTAGTAGCTCCCTTGGTGTAATAACTGGTTGGCAGGCTTGTGTGCATGGATATGGGCTATGTCTGTCAGTCAACTTTTTGCACTAATAACTGCTCTGCCTCTTTGTACTTCAACCTGTTTTAGCTCTGTTTATGTTTACACTTTGCTGATTGCTTAGATTGCTTCCGTATTGATGCCTTCTAAGGTTTTATTAATCTTCTATGTTGTGCCTTCTGCCACTAAATATGTGATATTTACCATCTCTGAGTGTTCTGTGTATAGGTGGATGGTTTCGCTGAGTTGGATGGTCACTGAGGATTCATGGATCTAATCCATTGCTAGACACGACCTCGCCTCCTATTCTGGTTCCCTTTGATGTTGTTTCATGGCCCTGAGATTGCCATCTGAGCTTTTGTTTCACCTTTATAACTGTAAAACATTTATCCTTCATCGACCATGAAAAACCTACAAACACACGACAAACTATTATAAAAAAACTGTGGGCTTGGTTTAGACTGCTTGCAGAGGCTCTGGGGTGGTGGAGGAGTAGTGAGGAAGAATGTGATTGCAGCGAAAAATCGAAAAAAACCCTGGCAGAGCAGCTAACCAGGTCAATGGAGGTTTGGGTGCGAGGATGAACGTGGACCGTTAGATTAGTATTATCTACGATGGAGATCACTTGATGAAGTTGTTTGGGAGAATGGATGAAAGGAAAATGAATGGAATTGCGATATAACACAAGTCATTCAATCTTAGAGATCGACGGTTAGGATTAAAAGCGGAATTACGTTGCAGAGGGTGGTATGGTAGAAAACCGAGAATGGTTTTCACAAAATGAAATGGGGGAGAGGTGGTATTTACTTTTGGAATGCGATTCCATACACTGATCACCGCGTGGATTTCCAAAACCACCCATTTCTCAAAATTTTGGGACGCTATTCCTCGGGCATAAAGATCTTGTGAAACAGAGCTTTAGCCATCGAATCGTGCGATGTTGATCAGACGGTGCAAATAGCATGCGACGGGAGGCAATGTGTGTGGGTGGAAGGACTGATGGACCCGATAGGTGACATAAGGCATCTTGTCGTGTAGCGGGTGGGTTTTCAGGAGTGTTTGAATGGTTGGGATAGGTCCTGGCAGTTGGATCTATAGAATGGACGGTGGAGATTGAAATGGACTCATTGCATCAGTGGAAGTGAGTGTCCAGGGAAAAAGGTCATGATGCGATGCGATGGGATGTTGGCCGTTGGATCGGAAGAGAGATCAACGGTCAGGATTAATCGACAGGGTGTGATGGTGAAGGGCTTATGAGTGGAGCACGATTGAATCTCGGTCGTTAGTTCTTGTGGATTCGACAGTCGAGATTAGATTGGAGGGTCGGAGGAGAAGGGGAAAAGAATAAAGGGAATCAACATTTTGCGATTGCGATGGCGGGGGCTGAACATAAGGCAAAGACGTGGTTCTGTGGAAAGTAGGAGGACTGAAGGAGGAAGGAAAAGGCACTTATCGCATCGGAAGTTTAGAAAAGTAAAGGAACGGGTAGGGAAAGAAAACTCCGATTGTAATGAGTGATGGGGCTTAGCGCCTGGTCCCGGGCACCAAGTCATATGTAGAGAAAGGGGCTAAGGGCTAAGACCGCAAAAGGCTTAAGGCCTAAATGGAAAATCATGATTTTTGAGGATTTTTGAAGGGTTTTAAGGCCTTTTAGGCTTTCGGTAGAGAGAAAGGAAAGGGTTTTTTAAACCTGTAGATGAATCTTTGGAGGTTTAAAGGGGATTTAAGACTTTCAGAGGCTAAATGGAGGGTTAAAGGATGGAAAGAAGGCTTTATTAAAATGGTGGAAAAAAGGTGAAGATAGGCGATTTTAGAGGCCTTTGGAACAACTTTCTTTGGTGAATTAGCATGGTTTTAAGGTGGAAACAACAGTGAAGATGAACCTCTAGGATAGGAAAAACACAAGACTTCAAGGATGATGGATTTTCAAAGGAAATATATCTCTTGAAGGCTTGAAAACAAATTTAGCCACCATTTGGTATATCAGAATTTATAGGTGGCTAACAAAAACAAGCAAAGACGACTTACTTGTAATGACGATATTCCTTACTTGAGACTCCGAAGTTTAACACTATTTGAATCCCACTAACCACAACAAATTTTTGGGGATGAATCTCCACCCAACTATAGGTTCAATTGCATGTAACCTTTCTACAACTTGCCACCCCCGAGCCCTCAATCAACGTACTACTACCAGGAAATCCTTTGTCTCACAATACCTTTCTCCCAAGAGAATGGATGAAGGAATGATTAATCTCATCTTCCTCAACGTCTATTAAATAGACCAAACAATGGAAATGGAACCACATGCACACATTCCATGTGTCAATATGCAGCTTTTATTTATTTATTTTAAGTTTGCTTAATTTAATATTTCACATCATTTAACTCTTTCTTATTTTATTTTATTTCTGTTAACTTTACTTATTTTTATTATTTTTATGGTTCTCTTAGTTTAACTCTTTCTTATTTTATTCATTTCTACTTTTGTTAACTTCACTTATTTTATAGTATATATATATATATATATATATATTAGAACTCCATTTTATTATTTACTATTTTATTTATTTATTATTATTATTCTCTTTATTATTTATTATGTATTATTTATTTACTTTTTATTTTAATATTGTGTCGTATTATTTATTTATTATTTATTATCTTTATTATTATTAGGGGACATTACACATTGCTTATGCGCTACCTCTCTATTGTAGTCATTGCCTCTCTGGAATGTACTCACAAGAATTGAAAAAAATTCCTCCGGTCTTACTATCTCTGCCCTCTCTCACTGCTTCGAGCTCACTAGTTGTCTCTCTGGAAACTGACTGTTGCTACTTTGGAAATTGATCTGTGAGTGAAATCAAACTATTGGTGTGTCTTCTCTAATCCCCATCAAGTTCTTCTTATAATCCTACGTTGAGGCTTCAATGACCATGATTAAAATTTAATTGATGGGTAAGATTAACTAGAAATCTATCCATGTCTTTTTCTAGAAGATTTTCACCATGAATTAATTAATTCCTTTTAATTAATCATATTTCCTAAGTTTAATTTAGGATATATTAAAAATTGGCTAATTAATTTAATTACTCAGGAAATATTAAAAACTGACTAATTAATTTAATTAAATCGTCTCTAGGTGAAATTTCCAAATACAATTTATGAGTAATAGAGAATACATGTATGCTAGAACACATGTTATGCTACAAAAACTAGTAGATGCTCGATAGATTCAGGATGACATGGCAGAAAGGAAGTGACAGTCTTTCCACCTTCTTATGGAAGAAAACCATTTTCGTCACCTTAGCAATATGGAAGATTCTTTGAATGGGTTATGAAAGGAGATATTTTCTCTTAAATTTCGGGTTCTAACTCTGGAAAATATTATTGCTCGAAGTTGTCAACTTGGTTCGAGTGGCATTGACCTGGGGTTTCTTATGAGATGAAGAGACTTTGTCTCCCATATGAAGATGATCCCACTAAAAATGGTTGTAGTTGATGGATGAACTCATTAGAGGCTTTTTGTTGTCATCTCAATCAGTCAAAATATTTTTATGTTTCCATGCAAATTTTGTTTGATTTTCGAGAATTTTTTTTTATAGAGTTTACAATTGTAATGCTTTTTGTATATGTAAGAATGGAAGTGTCATCGATGTATTTTTGAATGTATAGTCGACTAAAGATGTATATAGAAAATTTTCAATTTTTTATTGTAAGGGTTGTGGCCCAAAATCCAATTTAGTAATATAAAACACTTAACCATTACTTTAAGAAAATATAAAATTAAATAATAATAATAATTAGTATTTGTAACCATAGATTAATTTATAATCAATAAACATATAAACACTTATAATTAATAAAAATATAATATTTAAGCAACCTATTTAAATTTAATTAATAAATGTATAAAAATTAAATATTTACACACACACACACATATATATATATATATAATCCACATTAAAAATTATATATATATATATATATATATCTATATATATAATCCACACTATACATATGAGATAAGAAAATTTAAATTAAAAAATATAAAATGTCTCATAGAAACATGTTGTATATATATGTATTATCATTTTTATAATAAATTTTAAAAATAAGAATATATCAAGATTTATGACTCCTTTAGTTGTTAGTCATACCAAGTCAATATTAAGAGTAAAATAACCAACATCTATTTATCTTTAACTCCAAATCTACTAAATATTTAGAGAAATCAAATATTTTAAAGTATAAAACTTTTATTAAATTTTTTACCCCAAAAAATTATATTAATTGTATTTAGTTTCATCACTATTAACCTATTAAAAGAAATGTAAAAGTAAGTGTAAATCAAATGCAAAACATTAATATAATAAATAAATAAGAATTAATATAATGAGCTTTATAATAAATGTTTATTAAGAACAAATGAAAATAAGTTAACTCTATTCTTTTAATTTAGGACTAAACAAATTGCAAAACAAGCTCACATATTTTTCATTATGATCTAAATTTGAAGCACTGTACATGGTGAAACGTTTTGCCCATAGTATCAACGACGTTTTACTTTTCATGTGACTGAATATCAATAACCAGAGAAGTTTGTTGTATAGTTAGCCCACTTCAGAACCAAATGTAGGATGTAAAATCAGAAGCCTGATGGGAATGGGAATAAACTAAAGTTAGACACCAGAATGTAAATCGTACAACTAAATTAACCTTAATTCAAAGTAAAGAAAACAAGAAATGGGTTTAACTGGATGATGAACAATTGAAGTATTTTAAAAAAATGAAGTATTTAGAAAAATAAAATAACAAACTGAAGGACTTTTAGGGCTTTCAATCTCAACCTCGTTTTACCAATTAAATTGATCGCTAATAATCATATTAAGGAGAAGACGGCGTAGAATTCTCGCAGCAGAGGTAGCCGTTGAATGGAGTAGTAGAAGGTAGCTGGCAGGAGGCATTGTCTGGGCACTGGTTACACGTTTCTACATACACACGTGATTCTGCAGCATCGGTAGGTGCCACTAAATTTGGCGGCACGGAGATTAGAAGCAGATACATAACTGCTGCGAGCAGCCTGCCCACCCCGAGTTGTCTCTGCGCCGCCATTTTTCAATACGGGGCGTGCTCAGAACACAATTATATCAACATCATCTGTGCGTGGCCATGCTATGACGAGTGTGTGCATTTATAGGAGAGCTGGAAAATTCACAGAAATGGCGATGGCCTGTTTTTAAGCGTAATTTCATTATTTTTACCGTTTTCCAAATAGAAAATGGTTTTTGGAAACTCGGATATTCGGTAATATCTGTTCTCTTTAACCAGAATTTTTCCTTTTTAAATTTAGAAAAACAGGCCGATTAAGTACTATGATTGATTTTGTTTTTATTATTGGCAGCCGCCTTTGAATCCATGCTAATCAGGACATATCATATCCATTTGATCCTGGATCTGAAGGGCATGCCGGTCTTGGTAGGATGCAGTAAGTTGTCGGATCTCCGGATCGAGTTGGGGAGCCTGATCTCCCCCAATCATGGGGACCAATTTGTTCGGGTGCTATTTTGTTTTCAGGACAGTTCATCTTTCATCAAGCGAGTCTGTTTTGGTGTGCAGGGTTTTTGGTTTTGTTCAGGGCTGCGTTTTCTTCTTCAAGCGAACCTGGCATAATTATCAAGCCAGTTGGATTTCCATATGAATTACAAGCTAGCCTGATTTGGTGTTTGCCTAGCGAGACTGCCTTTTATCTGTCATGGAGACACTATGAAACTCACATTTTTGTTTGCCTTCTTTCATTTCAGTTATCTTTTATTTCCTTATTATCATGAATATGATGCTGCTGTATTTTCTCTGCTTGTTCTTTTCAATGTATACAGGGATGATCTCGTGGGTATGTTTTATACTACCCGTAATGTTGTTGGCCATGAACATCGAATAACTTCTCTTCAGAAGTGTATATTTGGTATATGGGGTTTTCTAGCTGTTTTAAATAACAGTTTGAGAATGTATTGATGATCATGTACTGTCATACATTTCTTTTAATATATACAGCGTTTTTTTCCTTCTGAAAAAAAAGTGGATTTTACAAAATATTCTAGATAATGTCAATATTTTTTATTTATATTTTATTAAAATTATATATTTTTAATTATTTATTAAAAAAATTATTAGTTAAGATATAATACTCTATTTAATGATCTAGTATGCTTTTATGGAGCGCCTTACAATCTCCCCCATCTCCTTGCAATTATCCTCGATCATTCTCAATTTCCCATATCATACTATCTTCTCATTTCCTCTCAGTAATTATTGATCATTTCCATTTTCATTTCCAATTCTAATTCCAATATCGTAGTCTAAGTTTTTATTATTATGAAGACATGGGAGTTGAAGCACAGAGAATAATGAATATCATTTTGAAAATAAAACTAAATGACTCAAATATTAGTTTTCTTTGATCATGATCATCTCTATAGGAGACATTTTTGTTTAAAAATGGTTAGTTTTTTGGTAAATTTTTGGTTAAATTTGGTTAGAATTTTTAAAACCCTACATTATCTTTGTGAAGCTGAAAATTTGAAATGGTTTTTAATGACTATGAATCTATTTCTACTTTTAAAATCGTGATTGAAACATTAAAATTTTAAAAATTTTCAATCCAAAAATTATATATATGTATATATAGATAGATATATATAAAAGAAATATTTAGATAAAAGTGGAATATATATATCCCACTTTTATCCAAATAAGAATTGATCTCTACTGCAACCCATGTTCCAAACGTGTTCCAAACCTAATGACTACAGTAGCTAAGTCATATTCAAATTAGTAATCTTTTCCAATCAACCTTTCATTTTGTTAAATATCTCATTGCTTTCCTTTGTGAACTCGTAGTCGAATCTTCATAAATTTAAAAATAGGAAAGAAGTTATTTAAAATAATTATAGTGAGTGTTTTCATCATTGAAAATAGCACCAATTATGAATCAAATCCCAATACCAAAACTAAGCATGGTAAATTAATTATTGAAGTGCAAGGTAGGTGTTATCAAAATTGAGTTGAGTGGCTTTATGGAATCCCTCTTCAATTTGGAAGTTTAACCTCACTCTAGTGCATTTTCCATTATAGTTGAAACTTTGAAGAAATTTAAATTAAATTAAAATGGAGAAGTGCACCTTTATAATATATAAATTAAATAATGTGTGGTTATGGTCATCTCTGTTTCTTTTTTAAAGGGTTAATTGATATGAAAATGGCAAAATTGACTATTTGCGTAACTTCACCAAATATTAATTAAGGTTGCGTTTAAGTGCGAAAATGACGAAATTTGATTCTTTAATTTCCTTAAACATAAACTTGAAAATTGAAAATAAGCATAAACAACAGAAAGAAAATAAGAAAACACATGAAATTAATGATGGAGTTCGTCCTTCCTAGACTACATCTCTGAGTCCGCTTCCAAGTGGGCTTCCACTATATTAGGAATTCTCATAAGTCTCGTTACATTAAATTTCGCCATTCTAGGCTATGCACGAAGGAATTAATGACTACTGTATGAGGATAGACCTCTGCCTCAACTCTCCAACGCAACTTTCAGAGCTCAAAAAAGCCCAATATTGTCCAACATATGCCCAAAAAGACATTTACGAGCACACATAACTCAAATTCGACACAAGCTCCTTTAACTCCCTGCCTCTGGTGCAATGGCACAACATTTTATATAGGCCACGAGAGGTCCCAGGGTCAAACCCAAGGGCCTATAAGGATTTTCCAATGGCAATACATGGAAATCGTTACAACATTTTTCAAATAATCATATTTGAAATATCATATTTAACATAAGGTTGAAACATAGACATCAATGGTGAAATATGTATTAAAAATTTGGCATATGGTATAACTATAGCCTGAATCTTTGGAACGACAGACATCTCCGTGGCACATTTGTTACAATAAGAACTAACGGTGATATCTTCTGTGGCATTAAATGTTACATACAGTTCTAATATTATACCAGCGCTGATGTGTACTATGGTTGTTGTGAAATATTTGGAGTGCCATTTAACTTAATCTTGTGATCCGGGTAAATTTATGATACCATTTTAACCAAGATATTTTGCTTCGTCTGATGTGATAGAATTACATTTTATCAAAGAATTAATTAACACATATGCAAATATAATCAAGAGGAAATGATGTCAACAATCACAAAAAGAAAATTCAAGCCATTTAATAACGGAGTTCGTCCCAGTGTGGATTACATCTTCGGGCCTCGGTGTCTCGATGGTGTTGGCCGCTTCATTCAGTGTTGTAACTGGTGATGATGTACATGGATGTTGTTGACTTTTCATACAATAAAAAGCCATCAACATGAGTGGAAAATTCTCTTCATGAGATGTTCCATTATAAGGAACTCTCACTCATCAGAAACCTCCTATTAGCATGACAACCTCACACATGGTGACAAAGAGTATCCCACCATCAAGGCAACAAAGGGATCTCACAACATAAATCACCATCCATGATAAATACATACCACATCAAATACACATAAATATTTTTCATCTTACATCAGCAGGAATCAACAACAACTAATAAACATAAAGATTCTGCATCATACATCAAGCAGGAATTGACACGACATAAAACATCCTACAACAATAATCAATGAAGTACATGGCAAAAACACTTCATATACCTCAACTCTAATGATGGTTGAAGAATAGGCTGCTCATTCGTCAGATCTCAATGCACCATCACAAACGTGACGTCAAATAGTGAGAAATCGTCTATCCACACGCTGAAACTCGACATCATCATTCCATTATGGAAAATAGCTGAAAAATTGAGACAATTTCTGCAGAAACTGACACTTCCATCAAATTCGTGTCACCGAGAGGTATAAAATCCATATAAAATTTGTCCAATTTGGACACTAGGAAAATTTGGCGCCTCTGGAAATGAGGCTCAATCATGGTTCCACTGCCCCTGCATCTGGCTCATGGTTTCACCTGCAATTAAATAATCCTTGTCTTGAATTTTACGCTCCTCCTCTGCTTGGTGCATCTGCGGAAATGAGGGTTTATATATAAAAGCATCGGCTGATAAACCAAAGAAGGTCGTTGGCCTAATAGTTAAAGTCAACAATGTTTACCATGGGGTCAGGGGATCAAATCCCGCCCCTTCCAAACGTGGCACATATTGGTTCGAGCGTATTCATTTTTAACCATTGGAAGATTTGATTGGTGTGTTTTAAATGTGTTTCTAATAGACAAAAGGTGGGTGGGCAGATCTGCTCCACGCGGCCTGACCCGACCAAACCACACACACACACACACATATATAACTGTTGTATGTGGAGTTCCGCAGGGGTGGTAGGGTTGGTGACCCGCCACCCCTCTTTTAATTTTTTTTTTTGTTTTAATTTAACAAACAACATATTTTTAAATTACCCAATTTTAGGTGGTAGAGGACATTTTATCCGTCCTACAAATTTTCCCAGCTTCTATCCAGAGCTGTCCAAAATGCGGCCACCGAAATCCTCTGAAATTGTGTCCTCCTTAACCTACCATGTCACCTAGTCAACCCTAGAACTTTGACCAATTCTAACTTTCACATATGAACTCGGTTTGATGAACTATTCACACCATTGCAATAAGGATGATGAGATCTTCAACTTGAAAATGAGTTTTTCATGTTTTTTCACTTTTATTTTTGAGCTTTCATAAGCCCTCTTTGTCCTTTGTGTGTCTCAGGAGCCACCTGGATCATTCCTCCCCACTGAGGAGCTTTTGGTCCTCCAAAAAAATCAACAATAATCTGCAACTACTGTGTGCTATGTCTACATCAAAAGTGTCCTGAAAGGTCACCCTTCCTTCTCCTTCACCTTTGTCCTTTGGAGTCATAAGCGATGAACCAACACCTGCATCCGCTGCAAACCTATAATACAATCTCTTGCAAATTACATGCTAAAAAATGACCAAATATGACACAAAATTTTCCATACTCGCTACGAGTTTATAACACGTACTCGATGGTCAAGCTTACATCAAAATGGAATCAATAATTCCTCAGCTATCAACACAAGGCCAAAAACATCAATGTTACTTAACTAGTGATGGAAAATAACTTCATCACTTTTACATAAAGAAATGCAACACATGATTTAAAAAGAAGGCCATGACACACTATGACACCTAGAAAAATCATCTCTCACTTATCAAAGTGAATGGGTCATCTTCCTATGGCACACTTTCTTGTTGAATAATCATTGCAGTTGGTTCATGCATTGACACTTCGTCCTAAAGTTGCTTCTCTGGATGGAGCATCAAACATGTGGCTCTTTGATGACCAATTTTGTCACAATAAGTACAGTGAGTCTTCTTCCTCCATACCTTCTTAACCAATTTCTTTCCCTGTTCTAGAGAAGGCTTTTCATGCCTCATCCTCCTTTGTGATGCCATTCTTTTCCAACACTCAACAATGGCATGGTTATGTAAACCACAAAAACGACAAGTTTTCTTATGCCATTATTTATGTTTATGATTAGCAACATGCTTATAATCAAAATGAACTTGCAAATATTGAGATAGCTTGTTATACCTTTCCTGGTGGTCTTTGGTGCGATCATGGTGATGAGAGCTTGTCTCAGATCTTCTATTGTGACATGAATTTCCATGGGATGATGGTGAAGTGCTCCCATCATTCTTTTCCCCTGACGAGTTCAACAATGTATTTTTCCCTTTGATGTCATTATGGTGATGAGAGCTTGCCTCAGTTTTCTCTCTGTAGTATGTGTTGTCATAAGATGATGGTGAAGTGCTCTCATCATTCTCTCTCCTCGATGGTTTCCACAATGTCATGGGAGCTTCTGACACCTTTGAAAATTCTCCTTTAGTGTATCCCAAACCTATGTAGCGAGGTCTTTGCGCAACCTCCAATGGCTAAGGTATGCCTTGGCCATGAATTTCGAGTCCTCCTCCTTTGTACCCCATCTTGGTAAGGAGTCTTATGCCAGTTCTTGTAATGGGGATATCCAAATTTCCAACATAAATAATCGCATGTGAAGATGAAACTAAAGAATGATAATAACTGTTTACCTGAGATGTTGATTTTGAAACACGTGAAGAGGGATTCTCCAAGCCTTCATTGCACTTCACTTCCTTCAAGGCCTTTGTCGCAGCTTCTAGCTGAAGCTGCAATTGTTGCTTGTCCTCCTTCTCTTCTTGTAGACGTGTCTTTAATGCATCATGATCTGTTTGAAGACTTCTGTCGTTGCGCTTCAATTCTTCCACTGCCTCTACCGTGGCTTGCAATTGAAGCTGAAATCCCTGCTTCTCCTCCTTCTATTCTTTTAGAAGTGTCTTTAATGCATCATGATCTGTTTGAAGACTTTGGTCATTGTGCTTCAATTATTCATATGCCTTTGTCATGACTTGCAATTGAAGCTGCAATCACTTTTTTTCCTCCTCCTCCTCTTATAGAGGTGTTTTCAACTTAGCGTTATCTACTGTTTGTTTCTCGTAAGCTTCATACAGCATGTCCACCCTTTCGGACATCCTGTGCATGGCATCATACATGTTTTTGACATCCTCCATTTCCGCACGTTCAATGGCTCATGCCTACAATTCACATCAACAAGAAGACTTCTATGATACCACTTGATCTAGATAAATTTCTGATACCCTTTTAACCAACACCTTTTGCTTCATTTGATGTGTTATAATTAAATTTTATCAAAGCATTAATGAATATATATTCATATATAATCAAGAGGAAAACATGTCAACAATCACACAATGAAAATGAAATCTTTCTAATAACAAATTTCATCCAGTGTGGACTACGTCTTTGGCCCTCATTGTCTAGATGGTGTTGGCTGCTTCATTTAGTGTTGTAACTGGTGATGATGTACATGGATGTTGTTGTATTTTCATACAAGGAAAATCCGTCAACATGAGTGGCAAAGTCTCTCCATGATACGTTCCATTATAAGGAAATCTCACTCATCACAAACCTCCTATCAGCATGACAACTTCACACATGGTGAAAAAGAGTATCATGCCATCAAGGAAACAAAGGGATCTCACAACATAAATCACCATCCATGATAAATACATACCACATCAAATACAAAAAATTATTATGTATCTTACATCAATAGGAATCAACAATTGCAAATAAATATAAAGATTCCACATCATACATCAAGAAGGAATCGACACGACATAAAACATCCGACAACAATAATCAATGAAGTACATGGAAAAAAAATTCATATACCTCAACTCTAATGTTGGATAAGAATAGGTTGCTCAATTGTTGGATCTAAATGCACCATAAAAAATGTGGCATCGAATGGTGAGAACTTGAATCTCCACACGCTAAAATCTGACACCGTTATTCCATTCTGGAAATTGGATAAAAAATCGAGACTTCTGTTGCAGAAACTGACATTTCCATCAGACTCGTGTCACCGAGAGGTATAAAATCCATATAAAATTTGTCCAATTTGGACACTAGGAAAATTTGGCCCCTATGGAAATGAGACTCAATCATGGTTCCACTGCCCTTGCATCTATCTCATGGTTCCGTCTACAATTAAATAATCCTTGTCTCGAATTTTGTGCTCCTCCTCTTCTTGGTGCATTTGTGGAAATGAGGGTTTATATATAAAAGCACTGGTGGATAAACCAAAGAAGGTCGTTGGCCTAATGGTTAAAGTCGACAATTTTTACCATGGGGCGAGGGATCAAATCCCGCCCCTTCCAAACTGGGCGCATATTGGTTGGAGCGTATTCATTTTTAATCGTTGGAAAATTTGGTTGGTGCCTGGCGGGGGGTTTCGGGGGCAATGCCCTCGAAGCTAAAAGAAGATGTAAAATTGCCTTGTAAAAGTATAGTAATTTCTAGTCAATCTGGGTCGTTCATTAGGCAAATGATCTGACGGTAGAAGTTATGTTTAGTTTAAGGTTTTTTGCCCTAGAAGGCAAACCCTCTCTTTGTATGAGGGTATTGTATTGCGGTTGTGTATTGTATGTGTATTCTCGAAGCGAGAAACAAAGAGGGAGACTGTGAGAGAGAATAGAGGATATTACAATGGATCTGCTATAGGTTTTGTCTCTTCATTTTGCTGGATAATAGAAAGGAAAGACTGACTGTTCCGAGTGGATGTAGCCCAAACTGGGTGAACCACGTATATATGTGTCTCTGGTTTTATGTGTTTTTTGTGCTTGTATTTTCCGCATATTTTATGTGTTGCATTGCTCCGTAATATATAACTTTCTAACGACTGGTATCAGAGCCGAAGGTATATTTGGCTAATAAACTCGCAGGAAAGAAGGGTTCCTGGTTCGAGTGGGAGCAATGGTAGAAGATGGTAAGTTTAGGGTCAAGAAATTTAACAGCCAAAACTTCTCGTTGTGGAAGATGCAGATGGAAGATTATCTGTATCAGAAAGATCTGTACCTACCATTGAGCGGAAAAACAAAGAAGCCGACGACCATGACAGATGCGGAATGGAACATTCTCGATAGAAAGGCACTCGGAACAGTACGGTTGTGCCTTGTGGCATCAGTCGCCTTCAATATTTTGAAGGAAACAACAACAGAGGGTTTGATGCAGACGTTGGCGAAACTATATGAAAAACCCTCAGCCTCAAACAAGGTATTTCTTATGAAACGACTATTTAATATGAAGATGTCGGAAGATGGATCTATTGTAGACCATTTAAATGATTTTAATACAGTTACCGGTCAGTTAAGTTCTGTAGGGGTAAACTTTGATATTGAAGTTAGAGCTCTGTTATTCTTGTGCTCATTGCCAGAGAGTTGGAATGGTTTAGTAATGGCCATTAGTAACTCTGTCTCTGGATCTAGTGCTTTAAATTTTGATGATGCTGTCGGTACTATCCTTAGCAAGGAAATGCGACGAAAATGCTCCGGTGAGACATCAGGTAATGCTTTGAGTGCAAAGTCTAGGGGAAGAAGAATGGAATGAGGAAAGAGCTTGGGATATCACAGTAAATCAAGGAAAGGCAGATCCAAGTCTAGATCGGGGATAGTGTGCTGGAAATGCGGAAAGAAAGGACACCTAAAGAAAGACTGTAGATCTAAAAAGGGAAAAGAAGGAGACACACAGCAAGAAAACAATCATGAAGCAAATGTGACAGGTGATGTGTTACAAGATGCTTTGATTCTTTCTTTCGAAAATGTTACTGATTCTTGGATTGTAGATTCAAGGGCTTCATTCCATGCCACACCTGATAAGAAATATTTTCATGACTATGTTCAAGGAGATTTTGGACAAGTTCGTTTGGGTGATGATAAACCCTATAAAATTGTTGGAATGGGTAAAGTTATTGTAAAATAGCAAAATGAAAACCAATTGCTATTAAAGGAGATAAGGCATGTTCTAGATCTGAAGAAAAATCTAATTTCAACAGGGCAGTTAGGCGGTGAAGGTTGTGTTACAACTTTCACAGATAAAGCTTGGAAGGTCACCAAAGGAGCCCTGGTCATAGAAAAAGGCGAAAAGGTTGGTACATTGTATTTATGCAATGGTATTTATAAATTTGTTAATGCTTTAACTTCCAAAGGAGCAGATGCAGCATTATGGCATCATAGGCTCGGACACATGAATGAGAAGGGGATGAAGATTCTTCACTCAAGAAACTTGTTGCGAGGTTTGAAGAATGTTGATTTGGATTTCTGTGAGAATTGCATTTATGGAAAATAGAAGAGAGTCAGATTTCTTAGAGTTAGGAAAGAAAAGAAGAGCGAAAAATTAGAGCTTGTGCATACAGATGTATGGGGACCTGTTCAGGTATCATCTCTCGGTGGCTCTCGTTATTATGTTACTTTTATTGACAATGCAACTAGAAAAACCTGGATTTATTGTATTCAGAATAAATCTGATGTATTTGATACTTTCAAGAAATGGAAAGCTTTGGTTGAGATTGAGACAGGAAAGAAGTTGAAGTGTCTCAGATCAGATAATGGAGGTGAATATTGCAGCAAAGAGTTTGATAGGTATTATTCATAGCATGGAATTCGTAGAGAGAAGACAGTTCCAAGAACACCACAAGAAAATAGTGTGTCAGAAATGATGAACAGAAAAATCATGGAGCGTGCAAGGTGCATGAGATTGCATGCAGGATTTCCTTTACAATTTTGGGCAGATGATGTAGATACTGTTGTTTATCTAATAAACAGAGGGCCTTTAAGTTCCTTGGATGGTGGTATTCCAAAGGAAGCATGGATAGGTAGAAAGGTAAACTACTCTTTTTTAAAGCTTTTTGGTTGTGAGGCCTTTGTCCATATTAATAAAGAAAATAGAACAAAGCTTGAGGCAAAATCAAAGAAATGTACCTTTATTGGATATGGTGTTAATGATTTTGGTTATCGCTTATATGATTATGAATATCACAAAATCATTAGGATCAGATATGTAATATTCAATGAAAAGGTCTTGTATAAAAACTAGTTGCAGGAAAAGAAATAGGAAAAAGAAAGCAAGGAATACACAGTTATTGATGAGATAACTGAAAAAGTAAAGGTGCCTGAAAATAATAATAATTAACAACCACAGTAGCAGCAACCACCACAATAGCAACATGCACCTCAAACACCTGAAAGTGGTGTTAGAAGATCTACCAGGATAAGTAGACCGCCTGAACGATACTCTCCTTCATTATATTATTTATTGCTGACTGATTCTAGTGAACCCGAATGTTATGAAGAAGCAATGCAGGTTGAAAACAGGAAGAAGTGGGAGCTAGCCATGGAAGAAGAGATGGACTCCTTAATGCATAACCAGACTTGAGACTTAGTCAGGTTGCCTGCAGGTAAAACTACATTGCAAAATAAATGGGTTTACAGGCTGAAGGAAGAAGATGGAGGAAAATAGAGGTACAAAGCTAGACTTGTGGTGAAGGAGTTTGCACAGAAGAAAGGTATTGATTTTGATGAAATATTTTCTCCTGTTGTTAAGATGACTTCAATCAAAACTATCTAAAGTCTTGTAGCAGCGGAAGATTTACATCTTTAACAATTAGATGTAAAGACATCATTTCTCCATGGAGATTTGGAGGAAGAGATATACATGCAGCAACCAGAAGGATATGAGGTAAAAGGGAAAGAAAAATTGGTGTGCAAGTTAAAGAAGAGCTTGTATGGATTAAAACAGGCTCCAAGGCAGTGGTATCTAAAATTTGACAAGTTTATGTCTGAACAAGGTTATACTAGATGTCACTCTGATCATTGTGTTTATCTAAAAAGGCAAAATTATGGCATCTATATTATATTGTTATTGTATGTAGATGACATGCTTGTTGCAGGATCTAACATGCAGGAAATAAATGTGCTCAAAAGAAAATTGGAAAATTCATTTGCAATGAAGGATTTGGGAGCTGCAAAACAAATCCTTGGTATGAGGATAACTAGAGATAGGAAAAATCGTAAATTAACATAGTCTCAGAATGAGTACATAGAAGAGGTGTTGAAAAGATTTAATATGCACAATGCAAAAGCAGTTAGCACACATTTTGCTAGCCATTTCAAACTTAGTAAGGAGATGTGCCCCAAGACCCACAAAGAAATGGAATATATGTCTAAAGTTCCATATGCATCAACACTTGGAAGCTTAATGTATGCAATGGTCTGCACAAGGCCTGATATTGCACATGCAGTGGGAGTTGTAAGCAGGTACATGAACAATCGAGGAAAAGAACATTGGATGGCAGTAAAATGGATTCTCAGATATTTGAGAGGTACCACAAATGAAGCATTATGCTTTGGTGGTTCAAACATTGCTCTACAAGGATATGTTGATGCAGATATGGTAGGTGATCATTAGGGGAATTTTGAGGTCTAAAATGGGCCTCCTAAGAAAAATGTACAATAAAAATAAACTTTATAACAAACAATAGGATTGAAGATGATGATGTCAACCATGGGGGATGATTTACCATTTTTTAAATAAAAGGGTAAAAATATTAAAAATTAATAAAATAATAAAACTAATTTTTCAACTCATATTTTCAACTTATCTCCCAAAGTTTTTACTCAAATTTTGAGTGGGAGTACTCGTTGGATGCAAAATTTAATTCCTCATCCAAGGAGTACCCATGTTGCATACTTTCGATTGGGTATGAAATTTGTTGCGATTTGATCATCAAATCGTCACAAAAGTTGTATTCCTCGGATAGAGCTTTCTAATGATGTATCATGTGCGTCAAACGGAGATAGTATGCCAAAGTTACGTCCCTGGGAAGTTGAAACACCAATTTACCCAAACGGGGCCCATAGTTTTAGCGCTTCATCTCCTAGGGTTAGGTTTTTGGGATGTTTAGGGTTCTCCATTGTTTCTCAATAATAAATAGGCCCTCGAGCCACATTGTAACGCAGTTCAGAGGCCTGTAGCCGCCACATCTCTTCTCAGAGATAGCTACCAGTGCCCTAGCTAGTTTTATTTCCATTCTGTCTGTAAGCAAATTTCAGTTCTTTGATATTAATGAAATGAAGTGTTATTTCCGCTGCATCTCTGTATTTATGGTTATGTGTTTGTTCTGTTGCGTTCTTGCATAAATCCGGATCAGTGGTATCAGAGCAGTCTGCTTTTTCTCGATCCTTCTTTGCATGTCCCCAACGAGGTCGGGGTATAAGGAGCTAGGGCTTGATCTGGTGGAACCTTTGCAAGATCAGCCTCACAAACCTCGACGGACGCCCATGGGGGACGAAAAGAAAGATGAGGGAGCAGGAGATCCTATCAAAATATTGCTCGAGGAGGCCCTCGAAAAACAAAGGAACGCGATGATGGATAGCTTTGCTCAGATCCTTCAACGGCTGCCCACCGGCGGCGCATCTGCATCCAGTGGCCACTCTGGAGTTGCGACTCCCTTTAAGGTACAAGTAAATTTTGACATTCCCATATTTGAGGGTCAAATAGACGCAGATGCCGTAGATAGATGGTTGAATCTATTAGAAGGATATTTCTCTGTTCATGACTTTTCAGACCGGGAGAAGATTATTTTGCACTCCTCAAAGCTACCCCCCATGTTAAGGACTGGTGGGAAACCTACTGTGAGAACAAGGACCAGACAGAACCCTCTCTGTTCTCGGCCATACCAACTTGGAATTCTTTCCGAGACGCCGTCAAGGAACAGTACTATCCCGTGGAGAGCTATGAGGACAAGTACATACAATGGACCACGCTGCGACAACAAAGGGATCAAGATGTGCACGAGCTGACGAATCTGTTCCATACCCTGCGCACAAAGTTGGGTATCAAAGATTCAGAGAAACATTTGGTGCTAAAGTATCGCAGTTGTCTGCACAGATACATTCAGGAGGAAATTGAGTTCCTCAACATCTCCTCACTTGGTACGGCATACCGGTATGCTGCCAAGATTGAGCAGAAATTCAAGCAGAAGAAGCGAGACTTTGGATCTGTGAATCAAAAGCAAGGAAAAAGTGCTTCCAAACTGCAGAACAAAGGATAGAGCATGGCGGCTAAAGACAACCTGTCAAAGCCACAAGACAAGAACAACACCGTAAAGCCAAAGAAGGACACGGGAAAGTGGTGTGAGTTCCATAAGAGCTCCACTCACAACACAAGTGAGTGTCGGGCCAAGCAGTCGCTAGTGGCCGAGATGAGGGCTTGTGAGTCAGATGCATGCTCCGACTCCGAATCAGAACCTGAAAAGGGGAATGAAAAAGGGAAACAGATTATTGATGCGGAGCCCAACGCCACTGTTGCCACTACAAAGGTCGAGAAGGAGGAACCGGAAGATCCAGAGGAGGAGGAACGTCTCTTCCACTCCCAGATGTGGGTAAAGGGCTCCCCTGTACAGTTCATTGTCGACAATGGGAGCCAAAAGAACCTCATTTCAGCAGACGCCGTGAAGCGGTTGGGCTTGCCAACCACGGCTCACCCACATCCATACACCATCGGGTGGCTTCACCAAGGACGAGATCTCCGCGTCAGCCAGCAGTGCCGCCTTCCCTATAGCATCAAGCCCTTCACGGATGAGGTATTATGTGACGTTGCTCCTATTGATGTTTCTGATGTATTATTAGGACAGCCATACTTGTGGAAGCGTCATGCTGTGTATGAGTCTCGACCTCGTGCTGTTATTATTACTTTGGGAAATAAGTTGTACAGGATACCAGAGGTACCACCTCCTACGACTATCTCTTTGGTTACTGCAAAACAATGCAGTAAGCTCATTTCCCAAACCAGGAAATTCGTTTTCCTGATGATCCGCCCCAGGGCAAGAAGAAGACTGTGGCCACGACCTCCAGACAGGGCCCCTCTGCACGACAACAACAAATGGATAAGGTCGTGGAGGAGTACGGGGACATCTTCACCTCACCCACAGGGGTTCCTCTGCACTGCCAGGTCAAGCACCCGATTGATCTGACCCCAGGTGCGCCGCTACCCAATGGACCGATCTATCAACGCTCTGTTCTAGAAAATGATGAAATCAAGAGGCAGATTCAGGAGCTGTTGCAGAAAGGTCACATCAGACCAAGTTCATCGCCCTGTGGGAGCCCGATCGTGTTGGTAGAGAAGAAGGATGGGACGTGGAGACTCTGTATTGACTATCGGGCGCTGAACAAGATCACTGTCCGGAATAGGTACCCAATCCCACGGATTGATGACCTTCTGGACCAACTCCAAGGTGCAAAATATTTCAGTAAGATCGACCTGAAGTCTGGGTATCACGAGGTACCAATTGAACCCTATGATGTGTGGAAGACTACCTTCAAGGCTAAGGAAGGCCTTTTTGAATGGCTGGTCATGCCTTTCGGGTTGACGAATGCTCCCGCAACCTTCATGAGGATGATGGATGACATCTTGTGGCCATTCACCAACTCATTCGTAGTGGTGTACTTGGATGAAATTTTGATCTTCAACAAGACTTGGGAAGAGCACCTTCATCACATCCGACAAGTCCTCCAAACACTGCGGCAACACAAGTTGTGTGCCAATTTGGAGAAGTGCATGTTTGGCATGACCCAGGTCCAATATCTGGGATACATTATTGATGAAAGGGGGGTGCATGTGGATCCAGCCAAGATCCAAGTCATTCGGGATTGGCCAGCCCCGACTACTATAACAGAGCTTCGCAGCTTTCTGGGTCTTGCTAATTTCTACCGTAGATTCGTGTTGGGATTCTCTCATATCACTTGGCCCTTGAGTCAAGTCACCAAAGGAGGAGCGAGAGCAAAATTCTTTTGGTTAGAACCTCAACAGAAGGCGTTCAAAGAATTGAAAAATCGCCTATGTTCTGCCCCAGTGCTCACCTTACCAGACTTGCAGCAGCCATTTGAGATCGAGACAGATGCCTCTGACTATGCTATTGGGGCAGTTCTTACTCAACAGGGACATCCAGTGGCATATCACAGTGAGACATTGTCTGAGACAGTTCGCAAGTATCCCACCTATGACAAAAAAATGTATTCCATTGTGCAAGCCTGTTGACAATGGAAGCATTACATTTTGGGGAAGGAAACAATCATCCACACAGACCACCGGCCCCTGCAGTTCATACAGACACAAGGGAAGTTGCAGAATGATCGCCATCAGAAGTGGTCCACATATCTGCAACAGTTTCATTTGAACATCAAGTACAAGAAGAGTAGCACCAATAATGTTGCAGACTGCCTCAGCCGACCACCGATCGTGGCGCTCACCACCGTGCTCAACTCTTGTGGGCACGAGACTTCTGATTGGCCGCTTCTCTATGAGAGTGACCCAGAATTCGACCACACTTGTAAGGCACTCTTGGGGGGGCACGCAAGTTCCAAATTTTCACCTCCAAGATGCACTTTTATGTCACCTGGGACACCTTTGTGTTCCTTCAAGCGAGCGTGCCAAGATGATATGGGAAGCACACTACAGTCGAGTCGCTGGGCATTTTGGGGTCGAGAAAACAGTAGCAATACTACAGAAGTATTTCTATTGGCCGAACTTTCGAAAGGATGTCGAGAAGCACATCAGATCCTGCACTGCTTGTGCCATTGCCAAACCGACCATCAAGAAGCAAGGCCTATATACTCCACTACCTACCCCTAGTCGACCGTGGGAATCCATCTCCATGGATTACATGTCGGGCCTGCCTTCTACTAAGAATGGAAATGACTGTGTTTTCGTGGTCGTTGACAGATTCTCAAAGATGGCCATCATGGCGGCCTGTAAGAAGAATATCACAGCAGAAGCCACTGCTAAACTCTTCTTTGAACGAGTGTGGGTGCACTTTGGGATCCCACAGTCTATCATATCAGATCGAGATAGCAGGTTCCTCAACACATTTTGGTCCAACCTCTGGTCAATGTTGGACACAAAGCTCACCAAGTCCACAGCTTTCCATCCCCAAACAGATGGCCAGACAGAGGTAGTCAACAGAATGATTGTACACATTCTGCGCATGTACAACACAAAGCATCCACGCACATGGGACGAGAGCCTCCCCTATGTACAACACAGTTATAACCGGGCTCTCCACAGTTCAATTGGCCATAGCCCCTTTCAGGTGGGCTTGGGATTCCAGCCACTATGTCCCATTGACATAGCCATGCCGTTCGCAGCTGCTCAGGCCGATTCAGCTCATGTCCAGTCTGAAGTTGACAAAGCAAGTAGCTTCATCGAGCGCATTCAACACATCCGCCAACAGGTTCATGATATATTGGACAGAGCCAATGCGAAGTACAAACAGCGCCATGATCAACACCGGGTGCCACACCACTTCCCGGTGGGCGACAAAGTATGGCTACATTTGCAGAAGGAGCGCCTCACTGGACCTCACCGCAAGCTTCGCCCGCTCCGATACGGGCCGTACACCATCACCAAGGTTGTAGGTAACAATGCCTTCGAGCTTAGTATTCCACCATTCCTTGGTCTGCACCCAGTCTTCAATGTGGATCGCCTTCGTCCTTACTTTCCACCTCTACGGGACACCTCGGACATTGCAGAACAACTCACACCAACAGAGTTAAACCCAGACTGCATGGAACAGGCCACCACAGATTGTATCATGGACATGCAAATCAAGAACACTCGTCAGCAGCAGATCCAACTGTATCGGGTTGTCAAAGCTGGCCAACTCCTGCACCAAGGAAAGTGGTTCACCAGGGACCAAGTTCAGCAGAAATTTCCTCATCTCATGGAGGAACTTAACGCAATGGGGACCATTGCTTTTTAAGGGGGGAGGAATGATCCAGGTGGATATTGGTGGCCACCCGCCTATTCCACTTGGGACCCCACCATTGTCTCTTTCAGTTTTTCAGTTTTGGCATAACTTACTATTTTTAGCAGTTTTTCGGGTCCTGAACTTCCGGAGCCGTTTTGAGGCCCTAAACGACGTTTTTTGGGTATGAAATTTGTTGCGATTTGATCATCAAATCGTCACAAAAGTTGTATTCCTCGGATAGAGCTTTCTAATGATGTATCATGTGCGTCAAACGGAGATAGTATGCCAAAGTTACGTCCCTGGGAAGTTGAAACACCAATTTACCCAAACGGGGCCCATAGTTTTAGCGCTTCATCTCCTAGGGTTAGGTTTTTGGGATGTTTAGGGTTCTCCATTGTTTCTCAATAATAAATAGGCCCTTGAGCCACATTGTAACGCAGTTCAGAGGCCTGTAGCCGCCACATCTCTTCTCAGAGATAGCTACCAGTGCCCTAGCTAGTTTTATTTCCATTCTGTCTGTAAGCAAATTTCAGTTCTTTGATATTAATGAAATGAAGTGTTATTTCCGCTGCATCTCTGTATTTATGGTTATGTGTTTGTTCTGTTGCGTT